>OY730482.1:26199274-26672425 GCA_963422695.1 Xylophagus ater | reverse complement strand
CCTGTTTATTTTTAATCTCAATAGCTCCAACACAATTTTGCATTCCCGATATATCGAAAAAATCGGTGAATTTTTTTCCATTCTTCTTCATTAGGCTCTGCTAAATATATTGAACTCAGCTCCTCCAATATAGCATCACATGTCTCCAAAATTATTTCACGCACTGTTGTTACACCTAGACGAAAAGCCCAAGCAATCATTTGCCAAGCTGATCCTTGCGCAAAATACCTAAATAACGAACAATTATAAACTACAGTTTGTAGTCACACTAATATCACAACTAAGCGACACTCTGTTTCTATTGCTTGCCGCGGCGAGCATTTTGTGAGGCGGGTTTCCAATTAACTATATAACAAATTAAACTGGGATGCATCCATCCTTGTAGCCTTTCTAAACTGGTGTAAATCCCTCTCCTTAATGATGGCAAATATTTTTGTGTAAAATCCACGTATTTTACGCTCATTTGCGGTAAATATTGCCCGTGTCCAAATCCTCGTATTCTTTCTCCCCGTGTTTTTAATATAGTTGCAATACATTATATATACACAAACTTGTCGAAATAGTAATATTCCACGAGCATTTTAAAAAATATTTAAAAAAATGTAAAAAGTAAATCAAAGCGAACTAATTTTTCAAATCTTCAACTAAATATCAGAAAATGATTTTAGCCGGCAACTTCACGTTACTAAAATTATTTTAAAATGAATGTTCAACATTTTTAAAATATCAATTCTTTCCGGAATTACAAACAGTAGAAATCATCCTCGAGACATCAAAAATTTCTTGGAACAAAAATCCATTACGGTAATGTAATAAAATGTCCTTAAGGTACTTTCACATTATCACTTATCTCGCGCAACAAATCACAAAACATGTGTGGTGAAAAATTTAGCGCCATTTTGAATGGAGTTTTTATCCAACATGTTTTTTTCCGTTCTCACTATACAACAAAAGAGGTTATGTCAAACTTCAAAAGTAATTGTCAGAATCGGTCAAAATTAAGAAAACATTGAATATAATTTCGGAAATTAATATAATAAAATGGATATTGATGTGGATTTGTTAATAATAAGTGTGTTGCCGACCGGATTCTTATTAGGTCGTGTAGCAATGAGAAGCGAAATTCAAGTTTTAATAGTTTTTTTTATTGACATAAAATTACACTTTAAAATATCTAAAATGGAACATATTACATTTGTTTTGCTTTTTTAAATATTCATATTATTACCTTTAGTTCGCTGCTCAAATCTTTAGACCAATTATTTTATATTTTTCAGGATAATAATTTATTTATTTATTTGACTTCCAAATTTTGTCGAAGAATAAAATTTCTCGTGTTTTCTTTTATCTGTCAGATTTTTTGGCGCCACTAGATTACAAGGTTTTAAATTTTAAATTTTTTCTACTACAGTGTCGTTAACATTCTCCCTCCTGGTAACGTTGTCCAGTGGAAAACAGTTAACAATCCCTTTGTCGACACTGCTTCTAACGTCTAAAACAGCCAACTTGACCACGGGTCTTACATATATAGGTCCATTAGTCTGTACTGTAGCCTTCCGTATTTTACCATCTTTCGAAGGTGTAGCTTCAATTACGATGCCCTTCAGCCAAGAATTCCTTGGTAAATTTTCGTCTACAATCAAAACGATGTCTCCTCTTTTTATAGGATTCTGAGTTTGGTGGAACCATTTAGTCCTCTTAGTGAGGGTAGGAAGATACTCTTTGACCCATCGTCGCCAGAACAGATTAGCCATTTGTTGTGATTTTCTCCAGTTTTTACGCAATATTAAATCAGTTTCTTCAAAGTGCCCTGGAGGATTGTTGCCCTTTGATGACCCCAGCAAAAAATGATTTGGTGTAAGTGCTTCATCAGCATCATTTAATTTGGATATAATCCGTTGCCATTCATATAATTTTGTAAGGTCTAAAATTTCGCTGATCCTGAACAAGTCAAATTGCACATAGTTTCTTGCGTTAGAATAAAGCCAAAATAAAACGGGCTTAGAGTTCGTCCATATTATTCTTCTAGAAACACAAACTAGATGTTCTTTACATTTGCTGTCAGCTAGCCTCGAACCAAGTAGAGCTGGTTGTAATTCTAATCTTGGAATTAACATTATTGAACGCTGTGGAGAAACCTTAGATTTTGGTCCAACAAGAACCACTTCAACAATATTGTCGATTTCAACTCTAGAAAATGCAACAGCATTTTCGCTGGCGTCGACAAACACATGTAGTTGAATATTAGCTGTCTTGTTTGGATAAAAGGCTGAGTAGTTCCTGTTGATCTTGACTTGTTCAATTATTGGCAAGAGTTCAACCCATTTCAACCATTTCCCTAATAACCAGTTAGGCAAGGTTTCATCACAGTTTCTTATTTTGACTTGATGATATATTTCAACAATATCTCCGCATAGAGCTATTCGCCCAGCACGAAAACCATACAGCATAATTGGAAGTGATGATAGAAAATTCGTATCTGTTAACAGCATTGAATTTAACGAAGCTCCATTCCGTACTAATTTTACTTTTGACGGTTTGTTTGGCTTCGTAACTATAAATATAGGTAAGTACCGAGTTCGAGGATGCACCTGTTGAAGCTCGTCAATTGTTAATTTTCTTGCGTAACTCTTTGATTGTAGCTGCTCTATATATTTTCGAATGTTTTCTTTTAAATCAGGCTGTGATGACATCTTCTTCTCCAGGCAGATTAAACGTCTTTTTGCCATTAGGAAACTATCTGGTAGCGATATATCGTCGCACTTCCACACCAAACTTGTCTCAAAATGGTGCTCCTTTCGAATTGTTGTTGCTTCTAGAATTTGGCATGCACGAGTCTCTTCTGAGGAAACGAGCCGAAGTTCTTGAGTTTTCAGACCAAGGTTTTCTACTGAGAAAAATTCACATATATGATAATTCTGATGAGCAACAATAGAAGTAGCATCATTTTTTGAGTTGTTAATATACTGCTGTCCATGAATAGTCCAACCTATACGGGTCTTTATTGCAACTGGTTGTTTCCAGTTCCCTTCTTTAACTTCGAGTGGAGATGCAAGCTTCCAGTTATCAACACCTATTAAGATTCGTGGATTTCCGTTTTGATATGAACTGAGAGGTACATTCTTCAGATAAGGATATTCATTGACTAGTTCTTTGGTCGATATTGACTGAATTGGAAGAACTAAATTTCTTACAGTACGAACATCTGAAAGACGATATCTTTGGCTTTTGGCTTCTTGTCGGGATAATTCGAGACATACTCTTTTAGAATTATTTTCAACTCGAACGGCATCCGAGGTCCATTTCAGACATAACCTCTCAGGAGTACCATCAAGCTGTAGCTCATTTGCAATGTCTTCATCAATTATTGTTAAGGATGAACCTTCATCAAGAAAAGCGAAAGTCTTGACTGACTTATTGTTGGCACCATATAATGTCACTGGAACGATTCGGAAGAAAACTGATTTGTTCTGATTTTGATGCACGTTAATATTCGGTTGAGACCTTTCAACTTGTTTTGTCTTGCTATTATGAAGTAATGGATGATGTTTTGCAGTACAGCCATCCTTTTGGCATGGTTTGACATCATTACATACTGAAGAGTTATGGTTTTTTAAACAAGAACAACATAGTTTGTTTTCATTAATAATCTTCCACTTATCAGAGCGACTCAAGTTTTTAAATATAGTGCAGGCTTCCAATTGATGGTCTTGGGAGCAAGTCCAGCATTTTCCTGTTTCAGCAACATCGGCGACATGAGTGTGTATAAACGCATTTGATTTGGCAGAATGACTTTCTCGTCCAATTTCAGGTAGTTGTTCTTTTATTGGTGTAATAGTAACTCTGCTAATTGCTTCTGCCACCGTAAACAACCATTCACTGAACACATATATGTTTGGATTCACTGTATCTCGTGAAAACATTGCCCAATTAAATTTAATTTGCGGTGGTAACTTATCTACCAACTCCTGTAACAAAATAGGATTATTTAAATGAGCTGTAAGTTCTGAAGCCTCCATAGTAGCACACAAATTCCGCACGGAGAGAGCGTAACTAATTATTGTGTCGAATTTATCATCCTTTGGTGGTGGTTCACATTTTATCTTAATTAACAGCGTATTAATAATTAGTTCAGGACGCCCAAATAAAAGTTTTAAAGTGTCAATTACTTTTGACACAGCAGATGGTAAAAGCAACCAGCATCTTACGGACTCCAATGCTTTTCCTTTTAAACATCTTTGAAGTCTTGCTAAATTCTCAGCGTTTGAATAGCCACATATTGTTGCACTATTATTGTAGCAGCTGATGAACAGTGGCCACTCTTCTGGTCTACCACTGAAAATTGGTAAATCTTTTGAAACTACTTGCCTTGCAGCTAACTGATTAGAGTTAAGCGTTAACACTTCCGTCAATTGATGACAATTATGATGATTTGATTGTTGAATATTCTTCATTGCATCACTATTATTGGCAGGCATGCTTGTCGGAACTGGTATTTGTTTCTCATTTGGTTGATAATTTATGGTTAATGGAGCTACATATTGCGGTTGAATCATCTCAGTTGCATTAGCATTATTATTACATAAATTTCCGTTTCCAAATTTGTTTGGTTGATGACCAGTTGAGTTTATCCAAGCCTGAGCACGTATTTTTTGAGCATATTTTAATTCTTCATCATCTTCATTGTCACTGGGGCTATCATCTTCGCATAGATGAAGAAGTTCATACTTTTTGTTTATATATTGCTGCTGCAATGACTTTTCTTCATTTATATATTGCTGCTGTTTCTTTAGACATTGATCTTGCAACAATTTTTCTTCTTCAAGCCGTTGTAATTCAATATGAATTCGTTTTTTACGTTGGGAAGAAGCATTAGATTTTAAACTTTTCTCTGAAAGATCTAATTGCTTGTTTTTATTGGAGTTTTGCTCACCTCGGCGTTCAATATCAATTCTAGCTTGTTTTACGTCGGGAGCTTCCTTACAGAATGTACAAACCCAGTTTGAGTTCTGAATTTCGTTGGTGACGTTGACACACACAAAATGAAACCATTTTTCACATTTGTCACACTGCACCATGTCACTCAAACTATCGGGTTTCGTACAAAGTTGGCAATTAAATTTACTGCCTTCATCTTTATCTTTTATTTCACTCATTTTTAGATTTGTTGAAATATTTAAAGATATTTTAAAGATTTGTTGAAGGAAGTAAATATAAAGATATTTTAAAGATTTGCTGCCGACCGGATTCTTATTAGGTCGTGTAGCAATGAGAAGCGAAATTCAAGTTTTAATAGTTTTTTTTATTGACATAAAATTACACTTTAAAATATCTAAAATGGAACATATTACATTTGTTTTGCTTTTTTAAATATTCATATTATTACCTTTAGTTCGCTGCTCAAATCTTTAGACCAATTATTTTATATTTTTCAGGATAATAATTTATTTATTTATTTGACTTCCAAATTTTGTCGAAGAATAAAATTTCTCGTGTTTTCTTTTATCTGTCAGATTTTTTGGCGCCACTAGATTACAAGGTTTTAAATTTTAAATTTTTTCTACTACAGTGTCGTTAACAAAGTGGATTGAGTGCCGCGATTGTCGCAATTATAATTTCAAAAGAAAGGAAAGGAAAAAGGGAATAAGAACAGTTTGGGGAAAAAAATGGTTGCTCCGGAGAGATTAACGAGGCAAAGACATTCAAAGTTTGGTTTTTGATGAACTTCAAATCGAAGACCCCAAATATTATAAAAATTTCACAAGAATTTCAACCTCAACATTTGAAATTTTGATGCAAAAAGTGGCGCCAAAAATTCAAAGAAAAGATACAATTTTCAAGCAATGCATTTCTGTGCAAACCAGGTTCGTATTATTATATATTTTTTTAAATATATATCGATACAATTCTAATTTTATTTCTAGATTGCTATTAACCATAAGGTATTTGGTAACTGGAGAAAATTTCACATCTTTGGGCTATTCTTTTCGAATTGGTATTTCGACTGTAACAGCAATTATAACTGAAATAATTTATGAGATTTACGAAGTGCTATAACAGGATTATCTCGAGGTATAATATTGTATTACACTACAGTTCCATTTGTAATTTTTTTACTTTTAGACCCCACAATCAGTTTCGGAATGGAAAACTGTAGCTGACGAATTCTATCGACAATGGAATTTCCCCAACTGTTTAGGGGCTATTGATGGAAATAACATAGCTTTCCGTGCGAAGAAATCTGACGGATCATTTTATTACAATTACAAGGGATTCAGTAGTATTGTGCTGCTGCAGTAGTAGATGCCAATTATAATTTTATTTATGTGGATGCAGGCTGCAGCGGGAGAATTAGTGACGGAGGGGTGTATAACCAGTCCTCGCTTTGTAGAGCGATTAGGTCTAGTATTAAATTTTCAAATACTTCAGAGGGACATTAAATTAGATGTCTTGAAAGTGCAATACATAGTTCTAGCGACATATGAACTGCATAACTTTATAGAAACCAAGGATGGAATGAATTTCACGAAAGCTATGAATTATTAAAGCACTAATGAATGTACTTTAGAGCATGGTAGTTGGCGTGACAATGTCTTCATAACTAAGTTAGAAAAATATAAAAATTCAAGACCATCGATTGGATCGTAATGGTTACTCTCGTTATTTTAATAGTCCCGGTGCAGTTCCATGGCAAGGGAAGGCCATAGAAAAATTTAATTTTTAACTTTTTAGTTCATTTGTCATTGATACAAATAAAAATGTAATTTTCACCTTCTTTGAAAAATGTAAGTGTGTAAAACAAATAAAAAACAAGGTCTTTAAAATAACATTTTCAAAAAAAAATTTTTAATTCATTTCCAAACTAAATTATTTATTAAATATAATAAAAATTCTTAAAACCATATACTACTCAAAAGCGTTTTTTCTAATTCAATATTGCAAAAAACTTGCATGTAATTATTATAGTAAAATAAAATGCACTAGAGCAAGTTCATTGCACTTTCCCTTTCAATGGGGATTCAAAACTTCTTGTTTTCAAATGGGGCACCACAAATTGCATCAAGCTGTACCACCAAACAGAGGGCTCACGCAATTCATCTGACCCAGCTCCACTTCTCTTGCTTCCTTCCAACAACCTCCTTTCGCGGTTCAAAGCCGTTCTTAAGCTTGACATTTTCTTGCTTATATCAAGCTTTAAAAGAATGTTGTTATCAGGTCTCCCACTATTAAGACCTGCCTGAATTTTTAAGAGGGACTCTTCCCGAGCGTGTTTGTTATGGTACAAACCATGCCGGCAATTGTATAAGTTCTCATAGCCCTTATAAAGCTGGATTAACAGTTTTGTCATTAAACGATATGAATTTTAAACAAAATTTTTTAAAAATTAAACACAGTAAATTCTATACATTTTATTGGTGTCGCTATAAATGCGCCAAATTATTCTTTTCCAAACAAAATGTATAGGATATAAAAATATTTGAAATGGAAAATGTAGTTACTTTTTAAACAACTTTCAAAGATGGAGGAGCGCTTCATAGAAAGCGTTAAAGGAAATCGGTTTTTATTCGACAAAAGCAAAAAACATTATAAAAATATTAATATGAAAGAGAAGAAATGGATTGAAATTAGTGGATACCTAAATATTAGCGGTAAGTAATTCACATATTACAAATTATGTCAATAATGTCAATAATTAAAATACTTTTTTTTTAGTGGAAACTGCCAAGAATAGGTGAAAAACCTTAAGAGACCGCCACCAAAGGGAAAAAAAGACGGTAATTGCAGGGAGTGGATCTGCTTCTCCGGGAATATCGTGGAAGTTCATGGACCACATGGAATTTTTAAATTGCTGCCCCCAAATCAATACAAGGTTCGTTTAAAACATGTTTTTTTTTATAATACTTGGAAGTAATTAATTCCTTTTTTAGCACTGTGAGTAATTTCTTGAAAGAGGACGAAGTTTCCGCCGACATGATCGAGGAATTTTTTTCCCGGTGAGGGTGTGGTATGAGGTGCCGGTCCGACAGGGGATCTTAACAACGAATCCACAACTTATTCGCCACCAGAAAACAGTTTTGGAAAAGTATCCCAACTCCGGAATAAGAAAAACAGGAGAACGGAGAATGAGATTACGGAAGAAGATGTGCATAAGCGCATGTTTACGCTTTTAGAACGTGCATCTGCATCATTCGATTCACCAATCGTGACAAATTTATTTTTTAGTGGCATTTCGGCACAAATAGAAAAGGGAAATCTTTCAGAAGAAAGGTTTGCCAGTTTGCAATTGAGGATGCTAAATGTCGTCCACGACGAGGTCCAGAAAAATAAATTCGAATAATTTTAAGATTTTTTTTTTTTTTAAATAACAAGTTTGTAAGCTACTTTTTCATATAGTTGCGCGAGGACTTGTATTCATAGAAGGCAGAAGAAATTATTTTGGTTTTTAAATTTAATTGAAACCAAAGGTTTGTGAAAAATAATTTGGTCTACCTTTTTTGATATAAGTCCTCGAGGAACTATATGAAAAAATAGTAATATATAGACATTTTAATTTAATAAACATTATCAGTTAAAATCGAATCATAGTTTTATTTAAAATTAGGTTAAATTGTAACAAGGGGTTTACATATTTTGGGGTATTATTGAAGAAGCAAATCCCCAGATGACCTTTTCAGCATATCTTCTTCCTTGCAAGGAGAAGATATGAGATAGTGCAGCAAATGTGAGCAACTGAAAGGCTGCACGCCTTGCTGAGTTGCACAGACTAACTCGCCGGAGGGGTGGGTTGCTTCTCACCACCATCTGTCATCGCGTTACACATAATTATTTATGCGTGCATGATGAGTGTAAACGTCGTTCAGACTTTAGAGTGATAGCGCGAGCTATCAAGCAAGGAAATTCGGTTTTGCGAGAAAAAAACCGAATAAAAGGGGTGTTCGTTAATTTGGTGGTCACCGAAACTTGACCAGCCGTCCGCGAAAACCTTGCGAGGCATGTCGGGGCCGATTGACAAAGGTGTTAATGCCAACCGGACTTTGGGGCACTTCCCTCCCACATGGACCGACAGCAGAATGCCGATCCCCGTATGTCCATACTCGCCCCTTCAAATGAGTATGGACCCTTTTTTTTTCAACAAACAAAAAAAAATGCGTTCCTTTATATTCTTATTTTTTTCTTTTTTCTGCTAAGATTTCCAAATTTCGTGCATTTTTTTTTTCTTTTCTCACATTTTGGCATTTCCATTAGTTACTCTTTCTAACACTCTCTAACAAAAAAAAAAAACATCCTATCTGGATAATTAACAATTATCACCCAGGCTATTCAAAAACTTCACCCAAGACAAGAAAATGTGTTTTTCGACTTTTTAATTTTGTTTCCTTTTACTTGTTTTTGTTTTTTCTTTTTTTTCTAAAAATTTTCTTTTCGATTTGGGCACTAATTCTTTTAATTCGCGATATACCTTTTCTTTATGAACTGTATTTACTTTAATTCATTTTAGTATTATTTTTTTTTCTTTTCTTTAAATTAATCACACTCTCGATATTCTACATCCACTTCCCAAAACCAGACATCTTTTTTGAACATTTCGAACCAGACTGTCGCTTTTTCAACTGAATTTTTCTATTCCCCCATCTCCTGTTTGCAAAAATGTTTCCCCAGTTTAAAATTAAAACCGGTATTTCTAGTTTTATATTTTTATCCTGCCAATCAGAATAGTACACGTTCAACTTATTTCCTTTTCTTCTTTGTCTCTCTTCTTTCGTTCTCTCAGCGGGGACTCTTTTCAACTTATTTCCACCACGGATGTGAGGTGAATCGAATTTTCTAGAAAGAATTTTTTAGAAACATGCGCTTTTCGCAAAAGTTGACCACGCAGATGTTCACAATAGTGTTACCGTGTAGGCTTAAAATATAAGTAAGCGTGTAGTTTTTAGGGCACACGTTACAAAATTTATTTATTATTTTTCAGTTATCAAATATCAATTCCTTCCGCAATTAAAAAAGATATAAAAAATTTCTTAAAACAAAAATCCATTACGGTAATGTAATAATATGTAATTAAGAATATTTCAAATATTTTAGCAATAAAACGGTATGAATTTTAATCAAAATTTTTTTAAATGAAATAGACGAAATTTTATACATTTTATTGGGGTCGTTAGAAAGGCGCCAAATTATTTTTTTCCAAAAAAATATCTAGGAAATAAAAATATATTAAATGGAAATAATATTGGAAAAAACCTCGCAATTATGTGCATTCCATATGCATTTAGTTCAAATGGAGTTGTCGGGCAACAGGAAAGCAAGCAAACTTATTTTTCAAAACTTGAACTGCCAAATTTTGCTGTTGCTGTTGCTGTCGTTTAATGTGTTTCAAAAAGCAGCATTCACGACGATCGCTGTTGCTGTTGCTGTTGCTGCTTCAATCTGATTCAGCGGTTA
Organism: Xylophagus ater; assembly: GCA_963422695.1. Taxonomy (NCBI): domain Eukaryota; kingdom Metazoa; phylum Arthropoda; class Insecta; order Diptera; family Xylophagidae; genus Xylophagus; species Xylophagus ater. The sequence goes on along the minus strand of OY730482.1, from coordinate 26,661,982 downwards.
GACTACTGTCTGTTTTACTCTTTACAAAATTCTCTGCTGAGGAAACCTTTATCTCCGACGACAGTGTGAAAGTGTATGAAACGGGTATCATGAAATTGCCTGAAAGATGGCATTATCGAACAATAAAAATTAAAATTTTTTCTTTGTATTTAAAAATTGCTATTTATTTCCTAGTGAAAACAGGCAGAAATTTCCAGTAACCTAATATTTCTTTCTTCCATTTTTTAATTAGAAAAATACCGGTTTCCTACAAAATGATTTCACAAACACCGCGCACGAATTATTGGGGATATATCCCAGACGCGATTTCTTTGGGCTTAACTAAAAAGTACAGACCTCCGCTTGAGAATTGCGGTGCAAGCTTTTTAAATAAAATAATAGGGATAATAAAATATATAAATTGCCTAAGGCCCCAGGCTTTCATAACGCGTCACTGTTGATGGTTTATGGTAGACCGCTAGTTGAGGTTATTTTCAAACAAAACAACACAACATGCTAAGCTGTATATTTCACATTAAGTGCACTTTCTGAAGAGAGCTTTCAAAAAGTAGTGACAAAAATTTATTCAAGAGTACTACACAGATCCATATATATATTACATCGTTACATCATTACATCATTGAGATGATCATGAAATAAATTAGTTAAATTTATTATATCTGTATATACAACGACAAATACCGAATAAGGTTAATCAGCTTTCTAGGGGCTTAGGAAGCATATTTATATATAAAAAGAATAAGCAAAGCAAACACTAGCAGTGAGCTTAAACTTTTCCCTATTCCTGCCTGACAGCTATAGAACTTTCCCGATAATGCCACTGAATATGCCTGCCCACTTCGCTACTCCTGCAGTTAACTTCACTCATCCCGCATCTGTCTCGTCTCCATCATAATTCTAGACCTGCCTTAAATCTGATTATTTCAAGTGTGTGAATTTCGTAGAATTCGGTCCACTAGTTTGGCTTCCATGAAGCATACAAAAAAAGGGTAGCCGTAGTTAAATTCTGACGAAAAATCCAATCGGCTTTTATATAAGTTGAAACTCCTAGACTGTCAGAATTTCATTGAATTCGGACCAGAAATCTGGAATACACAAATGCATCTACAAACAGTTTTGTGAATTAGTGTTACCATAAATAAATTTCGTTGAAAATTTAATCAGAGTTGAGCCTTAATACAGAAACTGTGGAAATTTTATCAAAATTGGACACGGAGTTTCGGTTGTACAACGAATGCAAAAATAGTCTAAATTTGGGCAAAAAGTGTTCTCAGACAGCGTTTCTATTTTCGAATGTGGCCCAAAACCTAATGAGTTTTAAGTTAGGGTCAAATACATAACTGTATGAATTTTATCCAAATCGGCCCATCGGTTTGTTCTATACCGCGCTTATAAAATTTTGTTGTTAGTGACAAAAAAATGTTAAACAATAGAGTCGCCATATTTAAATTCCGCCCAAAAACTACTATCCTCTAGCATTCAGTGCAACACACAAGCTGTGAAAGTTTCATAAAAATTACATCAGCCGTTTAGATTTTATTAACGACTTAAAGAAGCAGACGGACGAACGGACATGGAGCTAATTTAATTTGATGAAACGGATTTTGCACTTACTTTAATCTTCCTACCCCTTTAATGCTTGCCATTAAATAGCTACGCAAAGTACCATTTGGCTTAAGCTGCTTCAACTTTAATTTGCAAAATAAAGTTTGTGATTTTCTTAAAGTGAAAAACTTAAATGTGTAACTTTAATCGAATAATCGATATAATTTTTCAGGAGTGGAATTGTGTATTTCGATTCGACTGAATTTTCGATTCGATTTCATATGTGATATGAATTTTCTTGTGTTCTAATTTTGACATAGTTTTAAAATTTAATAATAAATTTCGAAATACATGATTTCACATTTAACAGGGAGAGAAACAGGTGAAAATTGGAGGGTGTTAGGTCTGGGGAGTATGGTGGATGCGAATTTTCTAGTCTAGCTCTGCGATTATCTGGCAAGTTGCCAAAGCACCATGCGGTCTGGCACTATCATGATTCATTATGGTTTGCTTCCTATTGAACATCGCCAGCCTCTTTCCTTTGAGTGCCCTGTTGAAATAATCAATTTGCCGACAGTATATCTTCGAATTAAACTTTTTATTAGGTTTCAAAATCTCGTAATGTATGGATCCTTGCACACAAAATTCTCAACAACATGCTAAAGCTCGGTTCAGAGATGATGGGGAGGTAGTCCGGGCTCACAGTATGCTTTTTCCTTACAATATTTTCAAGGTCACTCTTCGTTAGCAATTATCATTCGGTCCAAGTAGGGTTCGTTTTTTGGTCCCGACAAATTTGGATCATGCAAATTTTTCTCACTTCACTCATGAGGCACTCATCTGGAATATTTATTAAACAGTCCTAGTTTCCGAATATGGTCCGAAACAGTTTGTTAAGGTGAGTTGTCAAAAAGGTTTTTGCTCTATCATGGTCTTGTCAAAATCGTTATCATTATCGGTCAGAATGTTCCGATACACCTAATATATTTTCCAGTTTTTGGTTCTTACAATCCATCATTATTATATAAATTGAAACAAAATGAAAGAAAAAAATGCACATATACAAAAAACCTTCGAAATTAATTTTCGACATTTAGAAGCAAATTCAGAATTTAAGTGTTAATGTAACTTTTCTTACAGAACCCTATGTATGTAAAGTTAGGGTAACTTAGCCATACGATTACAGAGTGGCCCATATTCTATAAATTTTAATGCCCTATGGTAGGTACTACCAAAGGGTATATTAGTTTTGTCTTGTTTTGTTAATTTCAACAAAATTGATTCACAAATTTTCCAATTAAATCCGAAAATCCAGAAACAAAAAAACGGCAAAACTTTTTCGTCACCCTGGTTTTTCCTTTATACCTTTGCTCCCCTTGCTCACATTGTAAATTTCTTCAAAATCGGATAACGGGTTTTTGAGTTATCTTGTATACGGACGGACGGACGGACGGACGGACATGCATAAATCGATATAACTTTTGAATCCCGCCACAAACATACCCTTAAAACCTCTCTACGACGATTATTTCGATGTGTTACAAATGGAGTGACAAAACTAATATACACTCTGGTAGTACCTACCATAGGGCATAAACACGTCGTGGTATTTTGGCATTTATATTACGAATCTGAAAATTTTTCCGTACCCACCAATTTTTTTAAAAAAGAAAACCGTTCGACTTTTCGACCTTATCTGCAAAACTTCTCTAGTTGCAAATTGAAAAAAAAAAACAAAAAAAAATTGCTTTGTGTTTTTTCAATTGCAATTTACGCTGTGTTTAATTTTTGCAAATTGAAAAAAAAAATAAAAAAATGAATAATTGAATAATTCAATTTTGCCACCCGCTATTATTTTTTTATAAAAGAAAGCAAAATGCAGTGGTGACAAAACCAAATTGCTCATGTTAGAAGATCAGGAAAGCTACGGGCCCTAAGATTAAATAAGATAACACGATGAGAAATTTGTCAAAAGCCTTACTAAAGTTCGCGGTATTCCTTGTTTATATTAACAATAATTTAGTCTGCTATTCTCAAAACGTAAATTCAAACTGTAACCGGAAAGATCCGATCAATACTCAAATTGCCATTCTATAATCATATGTATATGTAACTGTTCTGTAAGTTCCTGTTAAATCGTCTGTATCTTTATTTATTTATTTATTTTATTTATTTATTTAGCTTAGCACAAGCGAACAGATTAACTTGGTCAGTACAGAGATTTGTACCAATGAGGAGACAGAAGGGCTCTAGAGTGGGAACTACTCGTATAAAGGTCAATCTCCACACAGCCGACATCTGATAAAAGTAAGGGATGCACTTATGCAAAATTTAGTTAAACAGAAAGGGAGAAACAATCATCCTACGAATTTTGTCGTCGTCTGCAGTTCAAATTTCCCCATCTGATTTTTCATCTGCCAGATGATTCCCCTCAAATGCAGAAGAAGTTGTTCATCTGCTTTATGGGTTTTCATCTGTGTTTGCATACTCTCACAATAATAATACACGATATCGTCGCACACTACCATATTTTCTTATAGGAAGTTTTTATATGACGAATTGATTTTTATGGTGTACGCAAGTTAAATTTTTAACTTCTATACGAAGTATATAAAAAATAAAAAAATCTGTTTTGCAAATCTTCACATTTTATAAGATTCTAAATGGTTTGCAATCATTTTTATCCAATGTCTGTCTGTCTGTATATCCCAACAAATTTTGTGATTAACTAAGGACCACGTTCGCTCTGAATTTCCATATCCATATAGCTTTCTTTTAGAAAGGCTTTCGGAAGGTAACGTGATTTGAACATACGTATAGAAGTTTCGTCGTTTTGCACTAAAGCTTGTGTTTAGATGTGATAGGAATTTAAGCCTTATGATAAAGTCTGGAAACACAATTTGGTACTACATTTTTCTATAAAATGGAAGGGAATGTTCTTAATTTTCCCATAATATTATAAATTGTGTGGGGAGAGACCCTGATGTTTTTATTCGGTCAATCCTAGCGAAAATTGCAAAAGTCCATCTCTTTCTACTTTTATGATTTTTCTCGTCAGAATAGGATGTCGGCTGTGTGGAGATTGGCCTTAAGACCTTCTTTAAAATAATTTTGTTGTAATGGAAAGACTGACGAATTAGAATTAACCTCCCGCAACATTCTAGTAATAGGTTCATTTTTACCGTAATCGGTCCGATGAAAATCTATCTTAAAAAGTTCCATTGATCGAAGCGATCGAATGGGTACAGCAAAATTAATTTTTGATAAAATGTGCGGAGCATGGATGTTACCAAGGATAATTTGATGTATAAAAATTATATCAGCCACCTCAAGGCGTTTTTCTAACGGCTGAAGACCTATAAGATCAAAATCAAATCGTATGTCTATATAACTGTAACTTTCCATACGAAGAATTATAGTAGCTAAATTACATAAATGCCCACATTCCTATTCTGAATTTGTTTTCCTTTCGCTGCTGTAAAATCAATTCGCCGTGTTTTGTGATATGTCAAAAATGGGAAAAAAAAGTTTGAAAATTTGTGTTTTTTTATTAAATTTTTCTTTTCATTTATTAAAAATTAATAACCTATATAATAATAATGGATGTTAAAGAGAAAAATAGCCAAAAAATGTCACGGAATAGTTGGAAAACATATTTGTGACAATACCAACATCAGCTATTATCAGTTCCCCTGTAGTAGTGTTGTGATAATTCCGCGGGTAATTTTTTTTTTTAAATAAAATTATTTAAAAAAAATTTTTTATTAGTTTACACCAAAACTTTTCTTTTTTCGTTCCAACGATGAATTACGTCAAAAGATTTTAAAAATTTCACTCTAAAAACAATTAGTAAAAAATTAAAATTTTCTTGGAATTATTGATTTACTTTCATTTTTATCTGCTCCACACACAATTTAAATAATTTTCACTTCAATTTTCCTTTTATTAAAACACAATTTCAAATTTTATGTCACTTTTTAATGAGTTCCGATATTTTTAACTCACTGGTAAAGTTACAGCGGGTTTGACAGCAACTTATAGAACAATTACATACACTATACATATGATTCCAGAATAGGAATTTCGACATTGATCGGATCTTTGTGGCTACACGGCGAATTTACGATTTGAGAATAACACCCTAAGCCTCTCAAGGTAAGAAAGTGAAGAGAAAGGATCACTCCAGGGAAGGCTCTTTAACGCAAATTTTAAAAAACTTCGTTGAACTGACTCAAGTCTGTTAATCTGATTTTTATGATAAATATTCTAGACTTGACAGGCATATTCCAGTAAAGGCCTAACGAAAGTAGTGTGCAAAGCTTTACTAACGTAAGGGTCCAAGAACTCTTTAGACCAGTGTTTCCCAACGTGGGGCCACGCCCCACAGGGGGGCAATTTGATTATTAAGGGGGGCGATTCGAAAATGGAAAAAATCATACTATAGGAGAGAATTTAATAAAACCGTCAATATCAGCATTTCTTAAAACGGTTCTTAAAAAAGATGACAAAGATGTAAAAGCTATGCCACTCAGTAACAATACTATTAGTAGAAGAATAGACGAAATGAGTGAAAATATTGAAAAACAACTTGTTGAAAAGCTGAAAACAAGAAATTTCTCAGTGCAAATGTATGAATCAACTTCGAGAGACAGTAAGGCTGTATTGATAACTTACGTAAGATATATTGATAAAGGGCATTTTGCTGAAAAAATGTTGTTCTGTAAAAGATTAGAAAGCACCACTACCTCCAAAGATATATATAATAAGATAAAAAACTACTTAGATGTCAATGATATACCAATGAAAAATATAACATCTTGTGCTGCAGATGGTGCTCCTAATATGATGGGCAAGAAAAATGGCTGCTTAAAATTGATGAAAGATGCGAATCCAGAAATGATTCTTGTGCATTGTGTTATGCATAGGGAAAACTTGGTAGCTAAAAACATCTCGCCTGTTCTAAATGAAGTACTACATTCAGTAATAAAGTGTGTTAATGCTATTAAAGCTAATGCCAAATGTGAGCGTCTCTTCAAGCTATTTTGTGAAGAACAAAATGAAAACCATGTGAGACTTTTACTTCATACTGAAGTAAGATGGCTATCTAAAGGGAACTGCTTGAAAAGATTTATAGAACTGTTTGATACTCTTAGTGGTTTTTTAAGCAACAAACCTGAAATGAAATATCTGTTAGCAATCGATGGTAAAGCATTTGTGAGTTATTTAGCCGATATCTTTGAAAAACTAAATATATTAAATAAGCAACTTCAAGGAACAAATAAAACTCTTGTGGATGCAAAAGCGAACATATTTGGTTTCATTACCCATATTGAGTTATGTGAGAAACATATTAATAACAAAAACTTTGAACAGTTTCATTGGCTCCAAAAATGTGAAGTAACTGATACCGCTTTACTTGTTATTGTCAATCATCTGAATATTCTATCGGCTGATTTAAAAGAAAGATTTTCTGATTTAAAACAAATTGATTTCCCAACATAGATGATGTAGCCAATGTTAGTGGATTTGTCTGATATATCAAATATGCAGTATCAAGAAGAACTCGCAGAATTGTAAAATGATGAGTCAGTTAAAACTTTATTTAATATAAAAGAAGCGATGGCATGGCTTTGTTAGGAAACAGAAATCAAATACCCAAATTCAACCAAATGTGCGAGAAAACTATTTCTACCGTTTCCATCTTCATATTTAGCTGAATGTGGACTTAGTGCTGTAAATGATTTACTGGTAAAAAAAAAGAAAACGGCTGGATATAAAACAACGTGGAGACTTGAGACTGAAACTAACCAAATTGGAACCTAATATAAAATCTCTGTGCAGCAAGCATCAAGCGCAAGGATCTCACTAAATTAAAATAATAAATTAATATAGAAAAATCTTTATTAAAATTATTTGGAATTTGAATTTCAGTTTTTCATTATATGTTTTGAAAATGTACTTACTTAGTTCATACAAAGCTGGTCGGTACGCGAAGCAGAGATATTCAAGAATTTCCAAATGTGGCAGGGTTTGATTTCGCAACATTCTGAACAAGTATATTTATTGACATTACTAAGGATATCAATACAAGAACGATGAAAATACCTGATTTACCTGATATACCTGATACTTGATTTATTAGGGGAGTTAAGATCGCACATGCCACACAACTCAGACACCATGATGGAAACAAACTCGTGATTAACCTAATTAACACAGAAGAGGGTCAAAACTATGATAGAGGTCAATAAATTAAAAATTTACAAACAAAGAAATTGTGAAGAGTCAAGGACAAATACCGGGTAATAAATATTTATACAACAAGACCAGAACAAAAAAAATATTAACAGCTAAAGTAAAACAAAAGCAAAATCCAAATTTGAAAAAGTTGAAGTCTTTTTAGCTTAAATAACAAAAGTCACAAAATAATCATAAAATAATGCAATGAATCACAATTAATATTAGCGATTTACGATTGGGCTTAAAATATGGGAACTCTTTAAAAAGTGACGTAAAATACCAATTATGTGTTATTGTAATAGAAGGAAATTTGGAGTGACAATTATAAACTATGGTTAAAGCAGATAAGAATGAAAGTAACATAAAGGCCAATCTCCACACAGCCGACATTCTATTCTGACGAGAAAAATCAGAAAAGTAAAAAGAGATGGACTTTTGCAATTTTCGCTAGGATTGACCAAATAAAAACATCAGGGTCTCTCCCCACACAATTTATAATATTATGGGAAATTTAAGAACATTCCCTTCCATTTTATAGGAAAATGTAGTACCAAATTCTGCTGTCAGACTTTAACATAAGGCTTAAATTCCTATCATATCTAAAAACAAGCTATAGTGCAAAACGACGAAACTTCTATACGTATGTTCAAATCACGTTACCTTCCGAAAGCCTTTCTAAAAGAAAGCTATATGAATATGGGAATTCAGATAGAACGAAGTCCTTAGTTAATCACAACATTTGTTGTGATATACAGACAGACAGACATTGGATAAAAATGATTGCAAACCTTTTATTATCTTATAAAACGTGGAGATTTGCAAAAGAAATTTTTTTATTTTTTATATACTTCGTATAGAAGTTAAAAATTTAACTTTCGTATTTCATCACTAAACCATAAAAATCAATTCGTCATAGAAAAACTTCCTATAAGAAAATTTGGTAGTGTGCAACGATATCGTCTATGATTATTGTGAGAGTATGCAAATGCAGATGAAAAGCCAGAAATCAGATGACCAAGTTTATCTGCGTTTGAGGGGAATCATCTGGCAGATGAAGAATCAGATGGGGAAATTTGATCTGCAGAAGACGACAAAATTCGTAGGATGATTGTTTCTCCCTTTCTGTTTAACTAAATTTTGCATAAGTGCAACCCTTACTTTTATCAGAATAGGATGTCGGCTGTGTGGAGATTGGCCTTAACTCAATAATTCCGGGAGAAGGTTTATTTTTTATCTGTTTTTTTATGGTGCAATTTTTAAAAAGCGTGGATGTGCGATGATAGTTTTGATTTAAGCATATAAAAACAGATTTTTAAAATCATTTTGCTTTTGCAAAAAAATTGTGTGCGGAATTAAACAACAACAAGTAGAGCGAATTTATTGCTAGTGACGCTGTTGTTGTGATAAATACATTTTAAAAATGTTCCATGCAAGTTTTTTCCTTCTTCTTCTTTTTAAAATTCAATATTATTATAAGAATTTTTAATTATTATTAAAAGAATACATAAATTCAATAGATAAAACAAATGTTTTAAAAGTAAATTTTAACATTTCACAGTAGACGGCGAATTTAATTTACGAAAGTGAAATAGATTCAGATTCAGAATACCAATTTGGGCATTTATTTACCTTTTCTTACAGAATTCTCTGTATGTAAAGTTACGGTTATATAGACATACGATTTAAGAATACTCCAGATAACTTGGAACTTTGATATTTTAGAACTTTTAATTTATTAGGTTTTCCTCTTCTATTCTGGCAGTCCTTTTATACTGAAGGTAAGTGTGCGAAAGAGAAGGATTGAAAATTTGCCATTTGCTTCTTAAGGAATTTATTACTTCGAGTAATCCAGTTCGATATATCATTTCCTATACCAGACAATTTTTCACTAAATTCCAATTTTTTCTAAGTTTCATAAATAAAATTATTGTTTAAAATGATAGCTTCTGTTCCTATAAAATATTCACAGTTTTATACTAAATACAAAAATTGGGTCACCTACGTAAAACTGAAATCGATGGTAAGTTTGATGAAACTCCCATGAAAACGATTTTCCCAGTAAATGGAAAAAAAATTGGAAACAAATTTATGGTCATTAATAAAACAAAAACAAAACACCCAAAAAATAAAAGACACCTGATAAAAATAAAAACTTGTTGATATGATTACAAACAAAGTACACACCTCTTTTGATGAACAATATGTTTATCAAAGCTCAAATATATATTTAATTATCTTATCTACATAATTAAATCATTAATAATTATCAATTACAACCAATTAAAATCCTTGCGTGTTTACTGAAAATGCATTTCAATATATGGAAAATGCGTGTGCAGAAAAACAATTCATTTTCCAGAGAAATGTCGTGGTGAACAGAAGTACCAGGATAACGTACTAGGTAAAAATGGTAAAGGAACAATCGAAAACGATTATTAGAAGACGTCCTGCTTTAAGAGCTAATCTTACCAAAAATATTCATAAGGCTAAAACTAATTACATTACACAATCCATTGTACAAACTTGTATAGATTTTTGTCGTGAAACAAGCATACATGGTTGTCGTTTCATTTTTGAAGATATCGAAAAAACGGGCAACGTTTATGTCAGGTAAGTGAAATTCTTACTTTTATTAGTAATTTGTGTCCAAAAACAAAAGGCGTAAATTTTCTTCTATATCTAGACGATTTCGTCGACTCATTAGTCTTACGGTATGGCTAACATTTATATCACTTGGAGGAATATTTGGAATTTTTTTAATGTTACGCGTTTGGAATCGTTTTGAAGTAACACCCACAATAATGACTGTGGAAACCAATAACTATCCAATATGGAATGTTGCTTTTCCGGGAGTAACAATTTGTAATGTGAATGCAGTTTATAAACCGCATACTGTAAATATTTCTGCAGAATTGTAAGTAATTTTGAAATGTTTAGATTCTAGATTTTTTAAATTATTTTTTTTTTTTTTTTAGACAAAAACGTGGCTACGCAAAAAAAACTGTAGATTTATTTTTTCAAAATTTAGCAGCTTTAGTTAATTTCAAGGAAGTTGACAGTGAATTTGTTAATATATCACAATCTTTAGAGAAAATGGGTTACACAACGGAAAGTTTAATGTTCGAATTGGCACATCCTTGTATGAAAATGTTCAAACAATGTTGGTGGCTTGGACAAAATTTCCCATGTGAAAATCTATTTCGTATCGCAAAAAGTGCCGAAGGATTTTGTTGTTCATTTAATTATAAAGCATTGCGATCAAAATTTGAAATGTAAGTATATTATAGTACAAAAAAAAATGGTTTTTCTAATTTATTATGAGATTAGGAAATTTGTTCATCAACTTGGTGAAAATTTGTCGTAGGCCCAACTATCTAGTTTTTTTTCTTAGTAAGTTTCTTGAATATTTCGCAGCAAATAAAAAAATGTATATCATATGAAACGAAACAAACTTCTATTTTTAATTAAAATTAATTATTTAAATTTAGTGCATCTAAAAAAAAAAACAAAGTGTAATATTTTTAGATTTCTTCGTTTCCGTGGTGCTATAGTGTTAATCGAATTTTGATTAAATCCTCAAGAAATATAATTAAATGGAAATTCTTTGAAAATATATTGATCCAATGTTCCATTACTATTTTAGAAAAAAGGCTTATAATTGATAAATTCAATGAGTTTATAATTCATACTTTTAGAATTGAAAAATAATGGATTTATAGCGCTCATTATCCATGCGTGTGTCATTTTCAAATATCGAGATACTGGGTGTCCAAAAATTAGGAGATGTATATATCCGTCGCCATTCTAGTTGGGTTCGATTTTAAAAGTTCATATTTGATAGTCTAGCTAAGTAGGAAATTGTTATGGAGCTAGTGCACGCTATCGTGAAAATATTTTTGTTAAATACATTCATCGAGTTCTGTAACTATTCGAAAATTACTCCAACATTAGCGATGAAGCACATTTTCATCTCTCTAAATTTAATAGCTTCAGACTTTATTCTATGGGTTTATCTTAAAGGATGAATCTATGCACATAATCTAAAGTTAATTGAGCAATTTAAAAAACACCATTTGACTATGAATAGCTGAAATATTGCCTGAAATCTTTGAATTTTTGACAATAAGAGGTGGCAATTCGGCCGACAGTATAGGCCACAAATATATTTAATTGACTACTTTCCATAAGATTAATTTTTGGCCACCCTGTACCTATATAAATTCTAATTTAAAAATCGAGCAATAAATAAAATTGAATTTCTTGAATTTTCCTTGAAACATTTTATGAGTTGAATTCAAAAGAAAAGGTTTGAAAACATTAAAGAAAAATGGTAACAGAAAAAAATCATATTAAAGTTAAAAGACATCCAGCTTTTCGTAAAAATATTGCTAGTCGAATTAATCGTGCTAAATCTAATTTAATAACGTTATCAATTGTGGAAACATGTAAAGATTTTTGCAATGAAACTGGAATTCATGGGTGTCATTTTCTATTTGAAAAAATTGGCGATGAAGGAAATCCAGTCATAAGGTTTTATTTTGTTTCAAAGTTTTTTCTTCCTTAAACGTTTCAGTTCGAAACTATAAATTAAATTTTTGTAGAAAATTACGTCGAGTTGTTAGCCTTTCATTATGGCTAACATTAATATCTGTGGGTGGAATTTTTGGAATCTATTTAATGCTACGCGTTTGGACCCGTTATCAAACAACGCCAACAATAATGACGATCGAAACAAATAATTATCCAATTTGGAATGTTGCATTTCCTGGAGTAACGATTTGTAATGTGAATGCAGTTTATGAACCAAATATTAGAAATATTTCTAAAGAATTGTAACAAAAAAAAAAAACCAACAAAACATATTGATATTCAATTATAAAATTATGAATTATTAATATTTTTTTTAGACTTGCACGAGGATTTAATCAAAGTCGAATCGATTTATTCTTTCAAAGTTTAGATGCACTTATTAATTTCCGTGACACAGATTTTGAGTTTCTTCGCATTTTTCAAACACTTCAAGAAATTGGTTATACAACTGAACGACTTATGTTCAATTTAGCACAACCTTGTGAGCTTTTCATAAAAAGATGTTCATGGTTAGGTAAAGAACATGATTGTGTAACACTTTTTCGTTTGACAAAAAGTGCAAACGGTTATTGTTGTTCATTTAATTATAAAGCTTTAAGATCATCTTTGGAAATGTAAGTTTTTTTTTTTTGTTTATTGGAAAAAGCGGAGGAAATAATGGAACAAAGATATTTTTACAATATTTAAATTTTCTGTATATTTTCCTTCAATTTTATAGCGAAACAAAAGCCGATGATTATTATCAAATAAATGCACCGATTGTTCGAATATCAGGAGCTGGTGAAGATGTTGGTTTGCGTGTTCATTTAAATGTCGAAACAAATTCATATATTGCTGCTAAACGATATATTTATGGTGCCGAAGTAATAATACATGATCCTGAAGATTTTCCAGAGAAATCACTTTTAACTGCATTCGGTCAACCTGGGTATGAGGTTTCAATTGCCATTACACCATCGGTAGTGGTAACTGCAGACAATGTTCAATCATTACCATTAAATTTAAGATTTTGTCGATTTGCTGATGAGGTATGAGTGTTCACGATTTGAATAGTATTTGCGATATTTTTTTGATCGTTATTTATTAGAAACGATTAAGAATTACCAAAAAATACAGTTTCCAGTCGTGTATTACTGAATGCCGAGCTGATGCATTTATAAGTAAATGTGGTTGCCTACCATTTTATTATCCAGAAATTGGTTAGTTAAAAAAAATTTTTTTGTTTTCTAAAGTTGCATTCACGCTATGAAACATTTCATTTCTGGAATTGTCATATTTGCAGCATGAAAAATCTCTCCAAATTGATTTTTTCACTAAATTTTTGATAAAACGTATCTTTTACGTTTGTACTAGGAGTGATAACGTCTTTTACAAAATGTTTGATAATGCGAAATGAACTTAATTACAAAGTTTTACATAATAACTACTTATACGGTTTAATCATTTTAGATTACGATAATACGACTACAAAAACTCGTCAATGCACTTTAAAGGATGTCCAATGTTTAAGTGAAAATAAACGTTAGTTTCTCAACAAATGTGGATTTGTACTAACTTTAACGTATTTTAGATTTTTTCGCAAGTTTAGAGCCGCCTGTAGACATGCAGTATTTCTTTAATAAAACAAATATTGGAATGGCTTGTGATTGCTTACCGAGTTGTTCAGAACAAACTTATAATACTGAGACTTTTGTTTCACAAAGATTTACAAATCTTAATGATTCCGCAGCTAATTTGTAAGTTTTTGTATTTAATTTTTTCAGAATCGTTTATTTTTAATTGTTTATGTTTCACTTAATATAGCAATGATTTAGAAACGGCAAATATGACTTTAATAAAGGTATATTTCAAAGATCTGTCCTGTATTAAATATCGTAGAGAAATTTTCATGAGTTGGGATGATCTTCTTGGTAAATATAGTATTTTCACATTTTATTCTCTAAACAATTAAACCAAAAAATATTAAAACTTTTTTTTAGCATCATTTGGTGGAATATTCGGTTTATGTCTCGGTGGCTCGGTTTTAAGTATTATTGAATTATGTTATTATGCTACTTTTAAACTTTATGCTAAAATCATAAGTAATAAAGCTAAATTAGAAAAGCAAAAACAAATTATACCAGGAAAAGATTTCCTTTTGAATTTTAAACAAGTCGAATTTAAACCAGGAATAACAAAAGTGCGAGGTTTTGCCGAAAGAGAATTTCTATGGTAATTCCTACCAAACAAAATGATTCTTAAACGAATCAACAATGATTTATTTTTGCGAACGTTTTCTGATGGAATTCTGAATATAAAATAACTCCCTTTTTTTTGAGGTGTTTTATTAGAAAAAAGTATATATTTTTTTTATTTTAAATTATTTACAATCTAAATAATATTTTTAAAATTATCTTTTGTTATTAAGTTGATTTCACATTAAGAAACATTTTGTAAAACATATTATTTCTCTTACACTGAAGGTGAAAAGTCTTTATCAAAAATTGAGTAAAAAATTTATTAGAATAGATTCTTCATGCAACAAATTTGATATCTTTAGAAATGTCTTGTATGAAATGTTTCAAAGTGTGAAGGCAACTTCATACAGAAAAAAAAAAAACTAAATTATAATTAAAAATATAAATTTTTTGTATTTTTACCATCACCGATTATCCCAAATTATTATAGAAATTAAGATTGCATTAAAATCATTACTAAGAAATTATACCAAATCAAATGTTTTTTGTTTGTTTTGCACTTACTAACTTTAAAAAAAACTTAATTAATTAGCAGCAAACCAGTTAAATGCACTTAAATATGCTAAAATATGATATTTTAAAATTGCCTTTATGAAATATACTATTACTATAATTTATATATACACTCACACGACACATACATAATTATTGCATAAAACAATATAAATAGTTTGTTCGAAAAATTAATAAAAGAATATTTATGTGAAAATTTTGTTTGTTAATTTGTTAATTATTTAGTCTCTCTTCAATTCGGATATTCTTTAAATCAAATATTTCTAATCAAGCTGCCCTTTATGATTTACATAAGCACTATAAAGTCTTAAATCTCGTTTTCTATATCGAAGTTTAGCACAGGTAATCATTAATGCTGCTGAAAGAAGACAAAGTACCATTGACAAACAAGCTGACAGGGCTGATAGAAGACTCGTTCTAATGCATGTTTCTGAAGATCCAATGAATCCTAACAAGATGAAAGAAAAAAAAAACTAGATTATATCAAATATCTTATAATTATAATTTTTCTTTTGGATTATTACTTATGCTTGCTTTATGTTGATCTTCATCATCATCGTCTCCTTCGTCCTCTTGAAGAACTCTCAGCGATTGAAACAAATTTATATTTTCTGATAATGATTGCTCTTTTTTATCTTGATTTTCTTCATCCAATTGATGATCATTTTCAATTAATGTTTGATTCGATATATTTGAAACATCACGTTTAGAAACTCCTTTTAAATTTCTCCAATGACATGGTTGACTCTATACATATATATATAAATACAAACATAAATATAAATAAAACATTTGTCTTTTTTTCAAATATGATTATATAAATTATTTACCGGACATCTACCATGACACATTCTTACATCACATTCAATATATAAAGCTGGTGATCCAGTAAATCGAAATGTTTTCATATATGCATAAACCTGAGTCTCATAGACTCCAGTATCTGACCATGTACCACGAAATCTTGATATTAATTTATCATCAACTGGGCAACCATATTCATCTATCAATTGTATTCGTTTGTTGGCTCCATTATGAGCATAACAATCATTAACAACAATATCGAAACCATCTGAAAAAATGTTTTTATATTAAATTTTTTTCTTCATAAATTTGTTCTCATATAAAGGGTTTTTCAATAAGAGTGATATGTTTTGAATTTGGCAAGGCGGCAATGCTTGAAATATCACAAATACTAAAAGCTAGTATGCTTGAATAACGTTTGAAAATTATTCAAAAATTGGGCTATAGAGCAAATCACGTTGTATCTGCATTCAGTGTTTATACATCGGACCATATTTTTTTCAAAATGCAAAAGGAAAGCCAGTACAGAACATGGTGATCGCTATTGTTTGATGATGACACATTTTGTATGGCCAAATTTGAATGAAACTGATCTGTCCCGAATGTGATTTCAATAAGACGGTGCAACATACCATACTTCTGCTCAAACAATCAACTTATTCCTTCAGTTGAAGCGATAATTTCTCCAAGAAGCTGCAACCTAACACCATTGCATAATTTTTTGTGGGGATTTTAAAGTCAAGTAGTCTATCGTCTATGAAAAGGAACCACAAACTACAAGAACTGAAAACGAACATTGAACGTGCAGCAAAACGAGATATACTGTCAGATGTTATCGAAAAAGGCCATCATCGACTTCGCTCCTACAATACAAGCAGAGGCGCCCATTTAAATGATGTTTTATTTAAAACGTAATTATATCAATGATACTTCTTATAGTATTAAAAAAAATAATTTTGAATCTATCTCAATTCGTTGTTGTTTTATTTAATTTTATAATCATATTACTATTATTGAAAAACCCATCATAATTCCTTACCATATTTGCTTCTCATGTAAATAATTAATGTTAATGGATCACCAACACGTACAGGTCCGGTAACACGAGTTCCAGCAATTCCATAACCATTACGTATTTCCATATAACATTCTGGTGGACTCAACGTGAATACCACTGGATTTCCAGTTGCAACTCTATACAAGAAAAATAATATATTGTTTTCCAAAAAATTTTCATTTTCTTTTATATATATATAATTACTCGACATCTAGAAATGGAAATGTTACTGTTTTCCAAAAATCATAACCATATTCGCAGGTAACCTTAAAATGTTCATCAAATTCTTCTTCAATTAATGGATTATATTGAACTGTAATTGTGTTCCACATGAAATTCTTCTAGATAAAATTGATTAATTCGAATTGATTAAAGGATTTTTTTGTTGTTTTTTTTTTGTTTTATATATGCTTACGGTTGGATTTTTTCGATTGTCATCATGTAAAGCATTCTTTCCTAATGTTCCACATCGATTTAATTGAATATAAAATTCATAGTAATCACGTCCAGATCCATTAATGTACATACAATCCGGATCATAAGCATATCCTAATTAAATTAATTAAATATTTCAATATGCGTTCTTTTTTTTTTTATATAAAAATTGCTTTCTATTAGTTTTATTTTTAACATAAAAATGAATTTGGAAATTTATGTCTACGACGTTTAAAGGTTTCTCATTGTTCATATGGAATTAATAATTATTAAGGACGATGACCTACTATATTAAAACAATTCTGATGAATTTTCCTTTTTCACTTTTGTAATTACGATATTTTTTAGCTGTAATTTTATTGACTATAAACGTATAGTTCTCAGAAAATTAAAGTAAAAGACATCAATTATCTTCAGTTAAAAGTTTCACTATTATATAAGTTATCAATTTCATAGAATTTCTTACCAGCGGAATATAAAAGTCCGGTAAATGATCCATTAAATCCAATTCGTATCTTCATGTAATCGTCCTGGCATTCAGCTTCAATATCTGAAGAAGATAAATTTTTAAATGAAGTTATCAGTTGTTAACGAAAAATAAAACTAAGTAATAATTTATATAATTTTAAATTACGTTGAACACGAGTACTATTAAAATGTAGTCTAGTAGTATAATCTCGATCCCATAAATCTGGTCTCCATGATTCCAAATCAACTGGAGCATTATGATAAGCTCCGGAACTGCTACCACTAGCTGATATTGAACCAGGACCGGATGGTAACGATGATGATGGTTGTTGTGGACGTGGTCCACCTCTATAATTTGTAACTGGTATATAACCGGATTGATCAGATAAATAAACAACCTGTAGAAGAAAAGTAATCAATATGTTTCCATTATTTTGGACAATTATATCATAATACTTAATTAATAAAAAGAAAACAAAGCAGATTATAAAAGACCAACCAAAAACATAAAAACTGATTGACCACCACATCGTATATATAAAAATAAAAGTTATACTACATTCTTGAATCATTTTTTTTCCATATATCGTAATATATACATAACTGGAAGGAAGTATGACTTAAATATATTTCGTAATATTGACATCTTTCAAGATCTCACCGAAGATTTCTTTCTGTTGGTTGTTTTTATTGTCGGTTCAACCAACCAAATAACCACTTCGAAGACAAGGTAAACTGAACCATTGTACACTTATTGTTTTACATATTTAGGCGTTGTAATACTTATTAGGTTAAATAAAATACATTTTTACTAAAAAACGAAACAAATATGTAATGTAACTTTATATCGAACTATACAAACTGGGTGTACTCATTTAGAAAATCAAAACAGGGAGATTTGTAGAAATTTTCAAATATTTTATGTGTCTGAACAGGTGAAGTACCTGGTAGAACGCAATCGACGGTAATATACATTATAATATATGGATCATTCATAACTATGTAAATACTTGAGATACTGATCGAGTTCGAATGAAAACATACCTTTTTTTCAAATGAAATCGTTTTACTGACCGAATCTTGAGTACGCTATTGTACTATACTATTACGGTTTCGATTCATTAATATATGATCGGATGAAATGAAAACATTTATTTTACGTAAATTTTTACTCAACAATTAGGTATTTCCTATGTATCTATTTCATTTGTTGGTTTTGTAAAGTTATTGGGTTCTTTATAGACTCTATACGTTTGTGGACCCAACAATAACAAAAACTCTTCCAACAATTTAAAATCGCAGGCGACAACGATTCAAAGAATACAAAAAATTGGTTGTTATCCAGAAACACGTTCACTTAAATTATTAGCTGAGAAGATTCACAGTTTATTATTGAGCTACAATTGTATTGGGCACTTGAATTAATTAATAGTCTTTTTTTTTTTTTATTTAAAGTATTTTTATTAGCTTCAACTTTTTCCCAACTTTCGGGCAACAAATTGATTGTGTGATATAAAAATTCTTCTTGTTTTGAAGCAATCCAATTATCGAGCTTTTTAATGTTATCTTCAAGTGCTGTTCAGAGATAATCTGATAACGCAATGTCTAGTGAAGATAATAGGTGAGATAGAACATCTCATCCAAGTTCTTCGAACGTTTCATTCACATGATCAATGCTCTGTCGCACATTACAAAATCGCCTTGCCACATCTTTTTGTATAATCAGATCATTTTTCTTACAATGTTCCCTTGAGATTGTTTAATTGTTGTCGGTAATGATCAACGTTCCACTGGGTTTTATCCAGTAATGCTTCCAATTCTTCATTTTTTTGGCAAAACAGGGCGTTGTTTGCTTTTCAGATCATAATCATTATCTTTGAATCGGCAAAATCAATCTCTATAGGTGATTTTAGATAGAACATGTTCACCATAAGTTTCCATAATCAAACGATAACTTGCAGCGATACTATTCTTCAGATTGAATAAAAAAAGTAGCGCTTCTCGCGATATTTTCAATTCAATAAAAAAACTGTGTTCTTTTTACACTTCACCTAATGTCATATCTATCTGTTATATAAAATAGTTTTTCTCCCCATATCATTTATAAATAATTGTATGCACACTTTTAGGCGAATTACTCTATAATATAAAATAGTTTTTTTCCGCATATTTATAAATAATTAAAGTATGCATACTTTTAGGCTAATATATTCAAGGAAATACTTTTACAAATGAATTTAAATATAACTCACAAATTCAAAGCCCAGAATAGAAAATTTAGCATCTTGAAAAATTTGAGAAAAAAAGAAAAGGATAATTTTATTCTACCGCTAAAGAAAATAAAAAAAAACAAAAAACAAAAGAATAGTGTCCTTGATAACATTTTTTAATTGCTTTAGTATTTTGGTTGTTGTTTATACACACGGGGGTTGATGAGCGAAGCGAGAGGACGGAACTTCCCAGGACTAAATATTAAAGTTTATAGATTTTAATAATTAACATACATTACCTTTTGCAATAAACAATGTGGTAATAATATGATTTCCGCTACTCCTTAAACAATACTCGAATTTAATTCAAGAACCCTATAATAATTGCCGTTCTGCATCTGGGATAGTATAAAAGTATAAACCTAATACAGGCATAGCAGGCATAGAGTAGACGATCTCTCGATGAGGCTCGAGGACAATAAAAAGGAATTTTATTCGAAAATTTGTTTTCTAATATAATTTGAAATCAGTCACAATAAACAGAATATACAATATTTACATATACTATAATGTATGTATATGTTGTTTATCGTTGGTTATCAGACATGGAGTAACCAAAATATTAAAATATTTTGTTTATGATCTTCATTCCATTATTTACGTGTGTTTTGCATGTGTTTGGTATATGTTATCAAAAGTTTAGTTTTTGTTGCTACCATGAAGGAAATAAACTGCTTAGTAAGAAGGGGCTTATAACATTTTCAATCTAAAATATAACATCAAATAAACTAGAAATGCTCGAAAAACAATTCTATACTTCGTTTGTATAGCGACTCAAAAATTGAATTGAGATCGACTTGAAACTCAATCCGGTATATTTTTTAGCTGTACCAGATTGACTTTAAATCAACTTCCAATTGAAAGATGCTTGCAAACAAATTTCTATTTTCTAGGTGAGGTTTAACCACTGTCTATGTCTATACTTTACTTTAAATTTTGAAGAGGACCTGAAGTCTATTTGCGTTTACATGCAAAATTTCAAGTCGATCAGAAAAAATGTTTCTGATCGGATCGATTCACATCGAATTCAAGTCGATCGGGGTTTATACACTGAAACTATTTCCTGGCAGATATAAAATGACATAACTATGGTATATTATTTTATACTATTTGTTTGAAGAACACATTGTATGTATTGCTGCCGTAAATTCAAATGCTTTTATACTTGCAGCAAATATATAATATCCCTAAACTAAAATATAGTTAAGGCATCAATCGTAGCTCGCTTATCCGCATAGACTTTAGGCTTCACGTAACCCAAAATAATCTAAAGGTGTGATATCACACGATCTAGACATCCAAAATGTGAAATCAGCGACATTAGAGGCTTGAATTTCAGGTGGCAAATATTCCATTATCATGACGCAAGAGCGGGAGGCATAGACGGTTAGGTTACGGCCATCCTGATTTGTGTACAAATATGGACCGATGACTCCGCCAGTTCATAAACCACACCAAACCGTGAATTTCTCCTGATGTAACGGTAGCTTTTGATACTCTTCGGGTTGTTCATTGTACGGAAATTTTGTTTTTAACGTAACCATTTAGATAGATATGGGTGTCGCATCGGTAAATAAAACTCTGCGAGGAAACAGCTGATCGCCATTAATCATTAATCATAACAATTTGGAGACGCTGTGCCGGTGTATAAGTCTTTTCATGATGAAATTGTATTCACTGAGTCAAACTGCAATGACAGCTTCACACTATTCATGCATGATGTGTAAAAAAAAATCCCGATTGAAAAGAGTACCTCCCGTACTAATTGACTACATAGAATCGAACCTGATGAATGCAAATTATAATTCAAGTAGGATTTTCTCTCTTTAAAAGAGCTCACTACTGTGTCATTTATTCCACTTATTGCATTGAGTTCAATGATTATTTAATTTTCATATAAAATTGAATTGTTGATAAAAACATATTAAGCCCATTCTTTAATGCCTAATTAATACTATATATAAACATACAAAAAAAAAAGAAACTGAAATGGTTATTGTTTTTATTTTAGTGATATGCGTTATTAAGTATAATTGTTTTTCTCTTCTTTGAAGGACGACACATCGTTTGAAGGTACGGCAAAAAGCTTCAACATATATGATTTTTAAAATAGTTATATTACTACAAAATATTATTATTTTTTTTCTACAATTATATATATACAGTAGAAATTTCACAATAATATAAACACTTACAGTTTCACGTTCACTTCCTTCATGGGAGAGTGCTTCACGCGAACGGTTCTGTGTTTGAGCTTCTTTAATAGCCATTGTTTTCTGGTAAAAAGCAAAAATTAAAGATAATTATTTTCAAAATTAAATATATTATAATATTTTATTATTCTTCAAAACTTTAATTTTGTTCTATTAATTCGTTAATCAATAAAAAGAGGAAAAAAAAAACAAACAAAATTCAATTAAATGTTAACACTTGAACTTGACACAAATTCCTTTGGAAAATTCTTCTTCTTCAAAAAAAAAATTATATAATTTTTTAAACATTTTCGAAATTTCTAAAAGATATGCGTCTGGTCTAATTACAGGCCAGGGCCATCGAAGAATTAAAATAATACAAATATTATTATTACAAAATATTGAATTTAAATTAATGCAAAAAAAAAAAAAACGAAGAAGAAGATAGAACTTGAATTCGTCCGCCTCAGAAAATACTTAGTTAGTTTTGAATAAAAAAAAAAGATTTTGTTGTTTCATGGAAATTATGAAATTTCAATTTAAGACGCAAAAAAAAAACAATTTAAACTATTTGCATAGTTTTAAATATTTAAAAAAAAAAAAAAGAAAAAGAAAAATTGAGAAATTTTCATTTTTTGGACGTTATTGCAATTAATTTTCACTTGTTAACAAGAATAAGAAAATGTTAAATAGTTTTCAATTGAATTTTTTTGCTTTCTGATTTGGAAACTTTGAATTTTATAATTGTTCCGAAAGAGTATATACTTTTCAGTTTCAAAATGAGAATAGTAAACTTCAAAGTGGAATAGTAAACTTCAAAATGAGAATAGTAAACTTCAAAATGAGAATAGTAAAAAGAGAGCTCTCAAGAAAGTTGTCAAGTATTCTTAACAGCAGAAACGAATTATCCGTCAAAGAACAGAGAGTAAGACCCTTAGATAACCTTATGGAAGAAGGTCTGCAGACAATTACACCAACAACATGTGCCAATTGCATCGCAAGCATTCAAAGAAAATTCACTGCAGCAATAAACTTAGAAAATATGCTATATTAATAAATTTAATTTAAAATATTTTGAATTAATATTAATTGTTTTAAATTAAATTAAAGTAAAAAATCTCATATTGAAGTTTACTATTCTCATTTTGAAGTTTACTATTCTCATTTTGAAACTAAAAAGGTATAGAAATTTAATACTAAATTATTTATTAAAAAAAAAAAAGGAGTATTCCTAATATATTTTACTTTAAGTTTTGCTTCTGCTAAAGTTCCAGCCCTTTTTGAAACTTTTGGTGGTACTTGTGTAACAGGGAGGTACACTTTAGTCGATGATGAAGACGATGATGATGAGGATGATAAAGATGTTCCACCAGAACTGGTACTTGTTACACTACTTGTTCTTCCAACTATACTGTATTCCGTAGAACTCTGCGCCGGTTCGCCATAACATCCTATTATCAAAATCTGTAAAACAAATAAATTACAGAGTATATTATTTTGGTTCGCTATATATTTAGAACGTATAGTAATTATCAGCGGCATTAAATAGGTGAATAATCAAAAGTTACACGATAACACGTTGATGTATATTTGCTCAAAATCAGTAAAGGGGGACTAAAGTCATAAAGTCCATAAAGGTTTGTAAATTTCTTTAGTTTTGCTCTCCGGACACTATTAGGGAAAATTTTTAAGCTACACACAGAAAAATTGTAAAGTTATTGGCTAGTTGTGACACCTGAATTTTAGTTCCCACAATTGAGTTTTCAGTTCTCACAACTAAGAAGGATATACTTATAAATGCAAAATAGGATCTTTATAAAGTTTTATTGTTTAACGTTTCTCAGAAATACATAATTCAAAAATGAAAATTTCCAAGTAAGTTAGCCAGTACTCGCTGCAACATCGAAGGACACGGAGTGTCGAAAAGCTAATGGCAAAATTTGGGTCATAAGATGCCCAATCTTATTATCGTTTGGGACAATTAACAAGTTAGGTTTACTAATTGGGATCAGATCACGGTTTGTTAGAAAGCAGAGCGATCTATAAGGATACTGCGGATATAAGTAGATGTGGATAAGTTAGATATGGGCAGATTAATCAAATTTTATGGGAAAATTTAATCCTCCAGAGAGCCTATGGATATGCATATAAAATGTTTGGTAAAAAATGTCGAAACTAGAACTTTGAATTATCTTGCATCATAAATTTGTTCCAACTCTTTTTTTTGTGTTCCAAAGTTGCAAATGTACTCACAAACCCTTTCGCTTCTTAACTAACATTAATTTATGTTATCCGATTTAAGATCTTTATAAATCGATATTGATTTGATCGGAAGGTAAGATATTATTCAAGAAACAATTGAAATTTGTAACGTATTGCAGAAGAATACAATTGGTTCATATTTGTTTAGATTAATTTTGATACAGATTTGAGCCTCACAAAACGATAAACATGAAGTACCTATATTATACTAAAATTTTAATGTTATTCTATTTGAAATATGGTGCAGCAATTTTAAAGGGTTAGATACGTATTCCATTCTTACCTGGGCTAATAGTAAAATGATGAAACCCATTGAATATGATGTAGATGCTTTTCTTTCCAGTCGATGTGTTGTTAATAATGATAGTAAACGTAATGAAGTTGACGTTAGTCTCTTTTGACGAAATCTAGAAGAGAAGAAAAAAAAATCAATGAAAAATTTATATTGTTTATATTGCACTGTCAGGTGAAGAAGAAAATTACCGAACATGCTCTTTTGACGTCTACAATATCGAAATCATACCATTTTTATGTAATCGAATTCTTAATGTTAGAGATTTTATGATTGGCTGCCGATTTCTTAGCTTTGCAGCATATTTGACGTTTTTTGAGATCGTAACTACTACTGCATGACTCTCTGTTATAATATAGTATAAAGTGTCGTTAAGCTTCGATATGTCAAATATGCTGATTGGGTGGTGACAAAACTAATACACCCTCGGGTAGTATCTGCCTTTGGGCATAAAAATACGGATGAATTTAAGGTATATATAAGTAAATTAATATAGATTTTATAACTTCTAAAATTTGAATCAATTATCTTTTTGAAAACTGTTCAAAGTACACATAATATTAAAAGCAATTGTAATGTTTGAGAGTCCAATTAACAAAGCGGCATTATCAAAATCATGTACTAAGGGGGAAGTATCGGTGTCACTAGAATACAGTCAGTTGAACACGAAGAAATTGTAACATGATAGCTCTCTGTTTCACACGCAACAGACGACACTTAAACAACCGGAAATTCACTAATCATACCAAAGAATTTTTACATTGAAAGGAATACTGTTAGAAACATCAAAAAAAAAAAAAAATTCCTATATTTCCTGAGGAAAATTCATTCAATTAGATATTATACGGCATTTTCCGAAATTTTCCAGTAAACACCTGGGTGTAAACCGATTCGATAGTAATTTGAATAATTTTACATTACAGTAAACAAGAATTTTACTTAATTCTTTTAATTATTCTATTATAATTATTTTTAGCGTCAATTAATATATTTTTTCCAATCATTTATTTTTAAATATATAGAAGAACAATTTTCCAAAATCTACAAAAATAACTGAAAAAATATTATCTCTACGGCATGATACCTTTTGGGATCCGATTTCTTCATAAAATCTAAATATCTAAAACAGTTTATTTAATGTGATGGTCATGACTGAGAAATCGATTTGATATGTAAATTTAATAACAATAAAATAGTTCCATATATGCA
Source organism: Xylophagus ater (assembly GCA_963422695.1). Classification (NCBI taxonomy): domain Eukaryota; kingdom Metazoa; phylum Arthropoda; class Insecta; order Diptera; family Xylophagidae; genus Xylophagus; species Xylophagus ater. Next base: position 26,635,868 of record OY730482.1, on the reverse strand, counting down.
AATGTTATAAAGAATAATATTATATGAATTAGCACCTTTTCAAATCGTATGAAAGATTACATTAGGTGTACGAATATGTTCTCCTGTCGACCGAATCCATATTTTGGACATAAAAAATTGTACAGAAGTTCTTGTGTAAATTTTCTTCATTTCATTTTGATCTTATCATGGCTTTTTAAAGATTTTCAAAGGATGGCCTATAAAAACGATATACTAGAATAATAAAATAGATGAAAGGTTAAGGTTGGATGAAAATACGGAAAAGAAATTTGAATTTCTATTAAGTATTCAAATAATTACTATTTTGGTTGAAGATTTTAAAACGTAGTTCCTTATGAACTATATGAATATTATAGTATAAACAAGTTCATTATAAATTTTGATTTAACTACAAGTTAGTTGTAGTTGAAGTAATTTAAATAAAATGAGCAGAAATTGAAATATTTTAGGACGCTTTGTTCATAATTATTTATGGTTCTATAACTGATATATATAGAAAAAGAATATGTATTTTTTTGATTCAATTCAATTATTTTGTTTATTTGATTTTTTAGGTAATTATATAATTAGATTCGGTGAAGAGCCTTTAAGTTCTAATATTGTGTTTAGAAAACAGTTACCTAGACAACATATATTACTTGGTTTGCAATTGTATCTTAAACTTAGGTAGGTATTATCGTGTACAAAAAAGAAATAATTGTATGCAACGTAAAAAGTTACAGTTCGTTGGCACTTTGGAAAATAAAACGTGAAAATGAGTTTATTGATTTTACTTATATCGGTAGGATTGTTTTTGAAAGTTGGCGCAAATAATCAGATCCAGGACATGTTTATTTTTGACATAAGATTCGCAAATCTGCGAAATTTTCAACAAATTATCAAAAATATTCATACGAATATCGCAAATTCGTTAAAGTAACTCGTGACAAAGGCTAATGTAAAAATTTTGTTATAAAGGTACATAAATAATTGCAAACAGTTACAATTTTGATTCTTAAGTTGGAACTAGATTTGGCAATAATGAAAATATATATTTTCAAAACTGAAAATGCGTTTATGGTATATGCCTCTTGCGGACATATTTGTTGTTTTTTTTGGGGAATTTTTATCGGCCACTAGTTCACTTTCTCAAAAAAACGATTTTTTAATCTATGTGCTTTTAACTTTTAATGGCGAATTTTGGTAGTACTGATATTATTTTATGGAACTGCAGTTATGTCTTTTGAGGTTGGAAAAAATTGAAAATTATTATTTTTTTTTATTATTTCAGGCAAATATAGTGAAATTAAAATAAATAATATTTTGGGAGAGGGCCATTTGATGTATTGCTTAAAAAACTAAATCTAAATCTAAAAGCAATACAAATAATTTTAAAAAAGACCAAAATCTGGTGAAATTCAAAATTCAAACAAATTTTCTGTTACTTTCAAATACTGCAATAAAAAACAAAAGTTTGTGCCATCTACATCTTCAATATGGTACTAAGTAACTGTCGCTAAAACTACCGCCGATAATAACATTCCTTGAAAAAGCCCGTATAAAGCGTATGGTAACTGTGAAACGTAAAATGTAAACATTATGAAAAATAGAACCCTCTATAGGAAAGTAGATGTGAGTATGTCTGTCTATATGTATTAGTATTTTTTTTAAATTTCCACCTTTTAAAAATTGGAACTGTTTTAGCTTTGAATTTTTGAAAATGAAAAGTAAGATACGAAATTTTCATGCGGTAAAAAGAGATAAAATATATTTTAGAAACATTTTGCCAATCTAGTCCCAGTTTTAATTCACTAAATTTCTAATCGAATTTACATAGATAAATTCATAAGTTACTAATCCAAAAAATAAGTATGTAAATTAATTCATTAACTTTTGCATGGTTTTTAAGTAATTTTTATAGTTTATTTTTTTATGCTATACGATTTAAAATCAAATAATATTAAATCAAAGACGTTGATGGTAATTAACTTCATGTATTCACATATAATATTGGACATTATATAAAATCATCGAATAAAAAGTTGGTCACGGATTTGATACCATATTATTCTGTTCTGTTCATTTTTCTGTTACAATTAATTCATATCCAAAAATCATATCTTGGAACTAATTTGAGCGCATAAACAAAACAAAAAAAAATATATATTCAGTACATATACAGTATGTATGAAAGTACGTACTATAAAACAGTAAAATCAAGAACTTTTTTTGGATTGTAATGTTTGAACTAATTTCATTTCAATTTTTTAATAAGAAAAAAAAAAAAAATAGAGAAAATTATGTCACAAAAGTCACAAATTTGGATAATAAAATGTCTTCGGAGAATAAATCCATCAATTTCTAACGGTGTTGCTTCAATATACAAGTAAATGAAATCTAAGAAAATTATGTTTCACACTTTTAAGGTGACTTAATTTATCACATCTACCGTTTTTAATGATTTTTGGTTCAATTATTGAAATTTATTAAAGGAAAAAAATAATTAAACTTATGGTAAAAATAATTTTAACGGAAATTTTAATTTTATAAAACAGTCCTGTTCCAATAAGTAGAAACTTTAAAGAATTAAATAATATCTTAGCTTTTTCGACTGGGAATTGATATGTTCAGGGTTGGCTAAGGATAAATGATGTTCGTCTAATTGTCGTATAGAAATTGCAGCCGTTTGTATTCAAATTATTAGCTTTGATTGTTTTAAATTTTAATTAAACAAACTATGCAAAACAGGATAAACTATTGGGTAGTCCCGAAAGTGTTTTCAGCTTTTACCAGCACATTGTATTAGTAATATTTGTATACATGTGTGAGTGTCATAAATGTCAAACGTATTATTTTTTGATAATATACATTAATGTTTTGTTTGTGTACAAATTTTAAGTTGATCCGTTGTGTTGAATTTATTTGACGTCGTTTTAAAAATGAAAAATCAAAAGGAACATTTTCGGCATGCTTTACTTTTTTATTTTAACAAAGGTGAAAGAGCTGCAGAAGCGTATAGAAATATATGGTAATGATGCACCAACAGAACGCACATGTCAGCATTTGTTTGCAAAATTTCGTTGAGGAAAATTCTCGGTTCTATGGACCGCGCCCTGGTATGCCAACTGAGATTAATGAGGACCAATTTAAAGGCCTTGATTGAAACTTTTTGAAAACGCTTGTAAATACTGCTCAACATATTAAAATTGTATAATAATAAAGTAAGCATTCTAAAGACTTTATTTTATATTAATCATAGTAAATTTTCTGAAAATTCCTTATTTAATCCGAAGATATGCCTTCTCATATTTAATCTTCTCCGAAAATATGTACTCTAAAACATTTAGTGAGTTTATTCAAGATCTGGTATACCTATTTATATAATTCTTTATAAAAATATCTGAAATAATCTCTACCAGATACGACCTTCTATATTTGAATTACTCCACCTATGAATAAAAATTCCAATAAATTGGTAAATTGGTTCTTATAATAATATTCCTTTGAAAATCAGACTCACGTACAACTAAAGTGAATATAAAATTATAATTTAAAATCCTTGAGTAAAGCAACATAGATAAAAAAAGCCATGTCTATTTAACAAACATGTAAAGCAAACAATAATCTATTAAATCTGTATCGAAACATTAATCATCATCTTGTTTAATATTTCCATAAAGTACAAAAAAAAATTCGATTTTTCTGAAATTTACCACAAAAATTCTTCAGTATAGTAGCTTCAGAAGATGGAGTTCCAAGGAGCACTATTTACCAATAAAAATAAATGATCTAAATCAAGGCTGTCCAACCCGTGGCCCGCGGGCCGCATGCAGCCCAAGGCAAGTATCAATGCGGCCCGAAAATATTCAAAGTTACTGAAGCATGTTCATTTTTCTGAGGAATGATTTGTGTATTGTGTGCGCTCTCGCGCTAAAGCTAACAAATGACAAACAACAGAAACAGGACCAGAACAGAAAGCTCTTTCGTTATGTAGTAAATTCTCCCCCTGTTTGCGTTGCTGGCTCAGCTACACTGTTATGTTGTTTGTCACCTGGTGCCTTAAGTGAAGAATGAAACATACTAAGTGTAAAATTAGAACCAACATGTTGGATAAACACCTTGAGAACTGCCTGTTAATTGTAACCACGTCAATTGAACCAGATATTGTCGCTTTAGTTTCTCAACTTCAATACCAAGTATCACATTCATTTTATGATATGGATTTATACATAGTAATATACTTGCGGTCCAAAACAATATGTCTTCTTCCAATGCGGCCCAGGGAAACAAAAAGGTTGGACACCCTTGATCTAAATAATAAAAAAAAAATAAAAAAAATCTCAAAAGAAAAACCATAATTTACTGTAAAAAGAGATAAACAAAAGAAAAATTGCATGAAATTGGATGCAAAAAAAAAACACCAAAAAGTATATAGAGAGCATAAAAATATGCTACTTTTTTAAGTGTCAAATTATAAGTTGCGCGCGCCGATATAAATAACCTAGTAAACAAGATCACGATCAAAATTATGTTTGGGAAAATAATAACGGATTTTAGCTCGTATATAAATAATTTTTGCAGTAGTTAGAAAAAAAAAAATATGTATAATAATGATTTTTTTTTCCCGTGATCTTAAAAAGATCCCATCTTTTGATATATGTACTGTGTGCTTTGGTTGGTGGATGGATCTCTTTAAAGATTTGGTGTGAATCTATGATGCAGTCAGCAGCATTAAGTCTGAGAGATTCTTTCTATTCTAATCATTTTTGTATTTGTATTACGGGGCTTGTCAGTTTTGACCTAGTCAACATGAATATTTAGGCAGTAACGGATGCTGCGGTTCTTTTCTTTACATTGTTATAATACAGTAGATATTGTTCTTGAAATTTTTTCAGCGATATATATGATATTATTGTCTACGTAAAAATTGAATTTAAATGACAAGATAAATTATAATGTGAAACCACAGATGAAATAAATATAAGAAATCATAATACAAATTGAAGTTTATACAGTATCACAACAAACTATACATATGTCCGTATATGCTTCGTAATTACAGAGTATCTGAATGATAAAAATATTTTTACACATTTTATTTATATAGTACGTAATACTAGAGGCACACATAGGGTATTCATACCATAGTTTAAGGATACTATATCGTATACCATATGTGTGTCGTCGAATACTAGCCGAATACCATTTCAACTACCGAGCATAAATCTGGTATATAAATTCGAAAAAATACGTGGTATTCCCTTTTTTACTTAATTTTTTCGGCCACTGTAATCTATTCTTTAGTGATTGTCGCGCCTTTTTATTGAAGTGGAAAATAGCGAATGGAATTTTGTAGGAAAGTTGAGCAATTGACACATGTTTACATTTTTTTTTTTTGAAAATTTTATTTTAAAAAAATGGAAAAAGTAAAGAAAAAACGCAAAATTTTATCGGTGGATGAAACCTCAGAATTTATAGATATTTGGAGGAATCATATAGAGGATTTAAGAGGAGCGAAAAGAAATTCCCATATTCTCGCTGAAATGGCAGAATTTCAAATGTCAGACAAATACTATGTTTGATGTGTGCCAACCCCTTTTTATACCATGGTACAAGGCTATACTGTAGTATCGATACTTAGGTATGAATACCCTATGTCTGCCTCTACTATAAGATAAATCTACAAAATCTGAACTCATAGAATCAAAAGAACTAGATTACATGTTACTATGATGGTACGAGTGGATAGTGTTGTTTATAGAAATTCACAACCAAAAAGTTTACGGAATTTGCAAATATCTGAAAGATTTGAATTTCTTATTATTTTTTTTTTTTTTTTAATGGGAAAATATTAATCTAAAATAATTTGCAATTATAATGAAAACGGTACAAAAGTGTATATTGAAGGGAATTTAAAAGTGCAAGATTAAGATTATCAGAAAGCCGCACATACTATACATATAATAGAAAATATATCGGGTAAAATGTCAGATGTTGGAATCAACCGATTCTATTTCCTTTCATCCAAATAGACCTACACTATTCAATAAGGTAGTTTTTGTTCTTAAGAAGTTCATCTCTCCTTAAAATAATTGAAAAAATTTCAGCATACCGTTGGATTTTATACTAGTTTTGTTATTTTTTCTTGTTCTTTTTCATATCGACACTTATTCTTATATATATATATACAATACCTGTTGTTGTAATAATAATCTTTATTCTTCTTTTATAAATATATAGTTTTCCGTCAACTTCTTCACACTTTTCCGTATTAAAAACATTGTAAAATCATCATAGCAGACCAATCCAATTCATGCGAAACACCAAAGGTGAATATTATAACAACACACAAAACTATAATATAGGTACTTATTTCTTGTAACTAAACCACAAACTAATCTTAAAGGTACTTATAATACCAAAAGTTTATCTCACGTAATGTGTCTTACATCGTCAAATTCAATGATTACATGATAAAATCATATCTTTGGATATTCTTTTTATGGATGCTTTTCATATTATGTTATGACATTTTGTCTATCATATCGTCATAAACACGAGATCAAGAATAAAATTGGGTATATAGTAAGGTTCCGTTCATTTTTGACGAATTCTATGGCCAATTACTGTCAAAAAGAAACTCCATATAAATAGTAAAATAATAAAGTTCCTATCGCGTAAAAGAACTTCACCAAAAAAAAGAAAGAAAAAACGGTTTCACAAAATTTTTATATATATGGTTGCATGTATGTTACTTCTTGGAGTTTTTCATGGCTCTGTGAATTTAGAATGTCACCAAAAAGAAGGGTATCCTATACTCTCTATAGAATGGAACGGTTTATATTGTCGGCAATAAACTAACAAAAAAAAAAAACAGAAATAATTGTGGGATACTATTTTGGTTTTGGCGCTTTAACATCCATCATTTCATTCATTCACCGTTTAATTATAAAATTCAGATAATATATACACTCAGCGGGTGAGGGGATAATTTAATGGATCCACATCTTCTATTTTTTTTTGATAGTAATTACATAATAACTCCGTTATGAGAGTACAACTTAACCTACACAACATCGTGTCTATACAAAAGTCTAGACTCGCGAACAAAACTCGAAAATTTTGAATTGATGCTTTCTTAGTGTGACATTAAAGATGTTCTTTTTTCCAGAGGAAATTAAGTGCTATAAAATTGCCTTCATTTAAAAGGAAAAATATAGTTTTCGCAGCGTTTTAACTAAAAATTTTAAAATCTTTTGCAGAAAATTTCCTAAATTAAAGAATAGAAAATTAGCACAATAATTTTAGGGATTCGAACTTAAATATGTACTCTCTCTGGTATAACTGTTTTAAAAATTTCATGTTATAAATGAAAATATCAATTTGCAATGATTTTCTTCTTAGTTTTTTCTTTTTTGAGACAATTTTTAATCTAATTTCGGTTTTAATGAATTCTGCATGAATACGATGATTCCCTTCAATTATATTTCGGTTAATGACAGACTTTATAATGATTACCTAATTTTAGGTCTTTGTTGGACATATCATTATTTAGTTTCAAATTTAATTCTATGATCTTAAACAAGAGTAGTGGACATAAATATAGTCCATCGGCGCGTTGTTACCGTTTTATAGAAACACCCAAAAAAAAATTTCAAATCTAGATTAAACTTAATTTTAGAGATAGAACATACTTTCCAACAGGAAATTCAAATTAAATGTATAACTTTTTTTTTTGTGTAAAACCATTGAAAGTATAATTTTGTTTTTGGTAAACATTTTTTTAATTAAATAACATGTAGTTTATTTAGATCATTTCATGAAACTTAGTACTTAGTAATGTTCTATTTCTTAATTTTAATAGTATAGAAAATGATAATTTGAAATCGTTGTCCCCCCCCGGAATAAGAGCGCAATCATCATTCAACAGAGTTAGAATTTTTCAGATTTAAAATAATATTATATTAGATGTACAAATTTCTTATGAAAAAAATTTTCCAAGACGAATTTTCTCATAAAAGATATAAAATATTGTTAAAATATCAGAAAAGATATGCGGAAAATTATGTATGGTTTTTTTGAAAGAACCTACTGGATTTGAGGAAAACATCAGGCAATACAGATGACATCGACATGGTGAGTATGGTAAGGTGTTTCTTCCGAATCATGAGAGCCGTAATTCGGTACTTGCTAGTAACATTGAAAGTTTCCTCACCTTTTACTGAAATATTGTAAAACATTACCAGTAATGAGTGCTGATAAACGGTCAAGTTATTGAATTAGCCATCAAATGAGAATTTCCTTGCAAAAGTTCCCAATGGTTCGAAATTCATGTACAACTTTACTAGTTATAGGAATTTAACGTCATCGTTTACTAATAGATGCCGTAAGCATGTTTAAACGGCAACACATTTAGTTTGAACATTTATGTAGGTGAGGTGTAAAAGTCTTTTATTGAATTGAAAATGTCACCTTTTGTGCCAACAAAACGTCATTTGCAGGATTCAGTCTAAAGAAAAGTACTGGTCAAAGTCATCCTTTACCTGTAGAAACATATGAAAAGAGTAGTTTCGAGGCTTTAATTACAAAAAAGTTTTAGCGTAGAAGACAAAGAGCGTCCAGAATAGCCATATAATGTTAATTCACATCATTTGGTGTACCATTTCTCTGAATATTTTTGTGGAATTTTTACTATCACAGCTATGTATACGAATAGGGTATGTTAATATAGAATATATAGAATGGTACTTCTCTGTGCCACTATAAAATATAAAATTTTACGTATCAACTTAAAAACTATACTGAACGAATTTCGATGATATTTTGGAATTAAGCATTTTGGAGTTTGACTTCCTTTATAAGCTATATATAGTAATTCTGGTCCAGAACAGAAAATAATAATTTCTGGTCGATTTTGATTTCAGAGTAGTCCCACTTAATGGGCTTTACACAAGTTTTCACCATATTTGTAGCGTATACTCATTACAGAATAACTAGTCTGTTCGTATATACGATAACTTCAAAACTAGTTGACTAATTTGAATCAAATATACTATGAATATACTATTGATCATTATATTAATTCGATTTGGTATTATAATATATTTGAGAAAAATCAATAGGAGGAGGTTAAAATTATGAACATAGAACGATTATTTCCGCAAGGTTTTGTAGTTTTTTCGGTTCCTTTTTTCAGATTTAAGGGGAAAACACATGAATTCGAATAATCGAATACAAAAAAAGAATAATAATAAATGAAATATTGTTTTAAATTTTAAATCATCTTATTACAAAAAAAGGTGTAAAGTGATTGCAGTGATTGGTCGTAAATTGTAAGCTTGTAGCTATCCATCATACAGAAGTTTGAAGAAGAAAAAATCATAATTTTTGTTGAAAAATCGACCATTTTTTCGTTTCGTTTTTCGGATTTTATTTTTTAGAAATTATAAAATAATTTAATTCAAAATTACTATATATATATATACGTCGATTATACAAATACACGATTTCATGTTGAATTTCAGAAAAATCAGTCTAAGTGCAGAAAAATGATAGTTACAGAGAGAAAACTTTGTATGTCCATAAAATTTTAACGATTTTCATTTAATTATAATCGTATAGAAAAAAAAAACTCACCTAAATATATTTTTGATTGAATCCATGCTTGTGTTACGTTATTTTTACAGATTCTTTAGAAAACGCTCATAAAAAGTCTAGAAACCTTTTTAATTATTAGACTTTGTGATATAAAGTGTAAGTAATTAAATAATATTAAAAACACTATTTTTCAGTTATATGTATATAAAAAAAAAACGAAGCTTCTTTTTTCACTTCAGATATCACTCACAACAAAGTCTATATATATATATATCTATATATATTTTCTTTTCTGTTGTTTTTATATAAAAAAGAAAACTCAAGAAAAACACAATTCTTTTAACAAAATCGAAATATGTTTCTTTAAGGCATGTAATTTTTCATTTAAAACCAACAAATTGTCGCACATACAAAAATCATACTAGAAAATTATTCTTTTCTTTTGAATAATAGCCGTTAATGTTAACAGTAAATAAAAACACTCATATTTTAAGATTACCAAGAAGGTTGTATACGCAAGTTCCTTTCGTGTGATTTGTTTTTTGTGTCTTCAATTATATAATTTCTTCTCTAATAATAACTTTTTGCTTTTTTAAGAAACAAAAAAAAAAAAAATTTATAATTAATTTCAAAATATTTTGAAAAAAAAATATTACTTATTACCACCAATATTTGAAGATATATATTTTGTTTTTGGCGCGCGAATAATTTGAAATTAAAAGTTTTATTGTTATTATTGTTGTTCGTTACACATTTCTTATTTCTAAGAAACCAAAAAAATAAGTAAAGCCTTCACAAAACACTGACCACTCGCAATTTCTATTATTGACCATAAGAGAAAAAGCTATCGCGGAAAATACAATATTTTATAGTTCATATAGTTTATAGTTTTAGCGCGAGGCCGTCTTTTCATTCGATATAATATATTCGTTTAAAAATTTTCACTTTTATTTTGTATTTAATTTATTCTATTTGAGTCATATTACTCTGACTGACTTCTTTTTAGTTTTTAATAATTTTTCACCTTTATTTCATAAGAGTAAAAAAAATTTAATTTTTAAAACAAGAAAACTCAAAAATCCACAGAATACTTTTCAAATTGTGTTAACAAATGCGAAGCATTTAATTCGCTTAAAATTGAAAACTTGTTAACTAACAATTTTTTCTTGAAAAATTAAAATTTTTGTTTGCTTTTATTAATTAAAATATAAAATTTTTAAGATAATATTTTTTTTTTCGTCGATTTTAAAACCAAACCAAACTCTTCTATGATTCTGAACTGATCTACTGTTGAAGTAAGTGTGAAGCGAACCGCAGAACAATACAATTTATATAAAGGTGATTATTACAACCTTCTTCAATATTATAAGACCGTTTTCTTCGTCTAGATTTCACACACTTTTCACCTCTTCTTTCATATAGTTAGATGGAAAATTTCTGCACATTAAATAATATACTACATATATATAGTATATTCTGTACAACAGAAAAACGAAAAATTGCTGAAACTTTTCTTCTTATTTTCGGTTTATCACTCTTTGTTTAAGAAAACTCTTTTTTTTCTTGTCTTCTTTATCTAAAAAGAACTTTATTTAAAAAGCTATAAAATTGCAGAAAAAAATAAGTATATAAATAAATAATAATAAGAATTAGAGAGGAGAATAGGGCACTATATAGAATCCCATTCAATTAAAGATCACTATATTCTTTTTTCTTTTTTTTTTAATGGATTTTATTTTTGTAATTATTTTAATAACCACCAAAAACGTTAATAACATATAAAATGATATTTGATTTGCTATTTTTATGGAATATGAAATCATAAATTGAATTCCTATATACGCGAGGATATATATCCCATGGGAATATCATTTCATCACAAGAAGTTTTGTTTTACTTTTAAACTAGGTTTCAAAATATGGGAATATTAAATTGTTTTCTTTACGTGAAAATCTTTCAAGGAATAAAACTTTATAATAGCTTGAATATAAGTAGTTAACTTAAATCAACAGTATCCGATATATGTTATTGCTACTACTAACTATAACTAAACGCTAGCCAAAAATATTATCCGTATAATAATTGTTCTATAAAGTATTTGAGATTTATCTTACTTCCTTTAACCAACCTTTTAACTCATGGGTGGCCATCGCAATGCACGCGGGACGCATGCCGGGAGTCATGTTATGACCCGCGAAGCTAGGTCAAATGAACATAAATGTGAACATTATTGTACATATCACCAAAAGAACCTTATATGAGTCATTTGTGTTATGCATTTTTAAAGTATAACTAAGTGGAATTTTAAATATTTCGTATTTTTGGAAAATTCATTGGCTTTGATCTATTTTAAATATCCCGCATTTTCGTGAAAATTCATAGATTTTAGCGATTTAAAATTTTGTCCGATGCTAGGTGTTGATAAAATTGAATATGAGACTTCAACTTCTGAGATACTATATATGTTCTGTGGTCTTGGGCGTCTTCGGGAAGCTCGCAACGCATTCGGGTTCATACTCACAACTGCTTTCAGTCCAGTTTGGCAGAGTTCAGTGTTATTCTGTAGTTTCGTTCTATTATCGCCATTGCGTCTGGAGATATTTTGCAATCAACGTTAAAATACTTATTTATCATAATAGGTCTGTATTATTTGCCACTTGCTCTGGGGTAGAGCAAATTTTTATATTGAAAACAAAAACAACAAAAGTGCAAATCCTACACTACTTTCAGAGCAGGTGTAACTATTACACCCGAATTAGTTCAGTTTTCTACCATAAAAAGTATTAGGTAAAAGCTTCTGATATAATTACAATATGCTTGCTAAGCAGCGCTACAAACATTCGAATTAAAGCTTTCTCTTACTCCTGCTCGTTTTATTTGCCACTTACCCTGCTCCAGGGTAGGTTATGGCCAATAAAACAGACCTATTATAGCGTGCTACCTCTCTCTGGTTCCACGTTATAAAATAATAACACTTTTTATTTATGGGAATTATGTGTATAAACTTTATTTGCAATTATTTCTGCGTTAACAATTAGTCTTAAAAATATTTGTCTATTAATTTATACAAAATTAATTTATCACAATAGAACAGTCATTATTTTCAATAATTATCACAATTTTGACTTTTAGAAGTAAAGTTACTTTTCTGTACTAGGCTTTATATTGGAAGTTCACTTTTTCACTTTTCAATTGATTGATACTCGAAGTCCCGTCTCGTAGGCAATACTTCGAGAATTGTCTCCAAATGTCTGATAGTTTTTGATACAATCAGATCAATTTTGATACACTGAGTTCTGCAAAACAAAGTCAGAAGTCTCGCTTTTAAATATTCTTAATTTTTCTAATAAATATGTTTGATTCTCAGTTATGTTTTATTTTCTTCAAAAACATTAATATACCTAATTCTTGTTTTTGAAGTGAAATACTTCTATGGGGGCGGTTAGCAAAAATTATGTGACGATTTACTGTGACGAAATATCACATTACAAAAAATCTCATTATATGAACGTCCTAGACGATTACAATGAGCTGTGACGAAACGTCACATTACAAAATATCTTATTATATGGACGTCCAAGACGATTAGAATGTTCGGCAATATTGTGGAGGTTTTAATGTGGATTATTTTCGTCGAAAACCAAATAGTTCCATCTGCCGCCGTATTGGCCTTGTACTCAATACAAATTTGTGAACTTTGTATATAGAGGTCATACACGATTGAAATGTTCCGCAAAGTTGTAGAGGTTTTCATGGGGATTATTCCCATCGAAGACCCAACAGTTCTATCTCCTACCACTTCGGCGCTGTATTAAAAAAAACTTCTGTTTCACTTCTACAGTGTGGTCAAAAGCACACTCCCGTTTTTTTTCACATTAAACCAAGCGACGATGTGGTCGAGGCTGCAGCACGCTTGCATGTTTACTTTAGTTAACAAAAAAAATGGGTGTGTGGCCCGGCAGGGAATATTATTGTTGAAATTTGGACCGCCTGCTGAAATGGTTGGCCACCCATGCTTTAATTAGTTGTCGCTACTTAGAAGTTACCACAGATTAGGAGAAACCCAATTAAAAAACGACTAGTTTAAAACAACTGGGGTATCTTAAATCAATTAAAATCCAGTTTAGTTAACAGACGAGATTCTTTAAACTATAGTAGTTTTGTAAACGTCAAATGTGAAATTTGAAATATTTTTATTGTTTTATTATTTAATATTTTCATTTATCAATATTTCAAATCTTACCGATGCTTATTCGACAAATTCTTAATTTTATCTTTTATCTCGCCAACATCTTTGTTTATATTCAAATTTATTTAATCATTTTTCATATTTAAATATATTCCGGCATTACTTTTAGTACGCCGAATATCACCAATGTGTTTTCTCGCGCCTGGTCGGTCGCAAATTTTAGATTCCAGTAATAATAATAACATGAAACGAACTTAATACTGGAAACCAAATCATGGTTGTATAGGCAATAAATTTTGACATTTTTAATTTTCATTTCAGTGCCGAATTTTCGAAAAATATTGTAGTCACAACCAACGTTCCCTCTAATTTTTAAAATCAATGGGGTATAAAGTACCAACTGGGCAACCCTTTCAAATTTAAAAAAAGTCGGACAAAATTTAACAAAAAAAAAACAATCCAAAGAAGTGCCAATTGACATTTAATTTCAATGTTACTAACTACGGCATATAAAAAGAAACAACCGACCAGCCATGGACATAACTTCAGTATGGAAATCTACACGTATTTATAAAATGTGTGCGTTTACGCAATGAAAATGGTGACAATTGGGTTGTTCATTCATTAAAGGCGGAGATAAACAAATGATATTTGCCATTTATTTGGACTTTTTCTAAAAACTTTATAATATATTCTTCATATAGAGTCAGTAAATCCAATACAATATTACTTACTTTACGTCACTACTTATACTTCATGTAGTTTTTGTAGTATCTTAAAAAATAAAATGAAAACTTAAGGCCAATCTCCACACAGCCGACATCCTATTCTGACGAGAAAAATTAGAAAAGTAGAAAGAGATGGACTTTTGCAATTTACGCTATGAATGACCGAATAAAAACATCAGGGTCTCTCCCCACACAATTTATAATATTATGGGAAATTTAAGAATATTCCCTTCCATTTTATAGGAAAATGTAGTACTAAATTGTGTTTTCAGACTTTATCATAAGGCTTAAATTCCTATCACATCTAAAAACAAGCTATAGTGCAAAACGACGAAACTTCTATACGTATGTTCAAATCAAGTTACCTTCCGAAAGCTTTTCTAAAAGAAAGCTATATGAATATGGGAATTCAGAGTGAACGAAGTCCTTAGTTAATCACAACATTTGTTGTGATATACAGACAGACAGACATTGGATAGAAATGATTGCAAACCATTTAGAATCTTATAAAACTATACTTCGTATAGAAGTTAAAAATTTAACTTGCGTAGACCATAAAAATCAATTCGTCATAGAAAAACTTCCTATAAGAAAATTTGGTAGTGTGCACCGATATCGTGTATGATTATTGTGAGAGTATGCAAATGCAGATGAAAACCCAGAAATCAGATGACCAAGTTTATCTGCATTTGAGGGGAATCATCTGGCAGATGAAGAATCAGATGGGGAAATTTGATCTGCAGAAAACGACAAAATTCGTAGGATGATTGTTTCTTCCTTTCTGTTTAACTAAATTTTGCATAAGTGCATCCCATACTTTTATCAGAATATGACGTCGGCTGTGTGGAGATTGGCCTTAATTCTTCTGTTTTCAAGATTGTACCGTGATATCACCGTACTGAGCTTTTTTTCTTGTGTTCTCCCATTTAAGAGACATCTTGGCAAGCTTTCAAATGTGATCTGTTTACGTTACTCGAATTATGAATGAATTCATATTTCAATAGTATTCATATGTTTTATTTTCCACTGTTGCTATATATTAGAAAATCTGTAATTATGTTGTGTCTTCACTGTTGCAATTTAATTATGAAATTGGGAAGCAAGGTATTTTTTCGTTTCCTAATATTTTGTTGTTCAATTTATTTTCAAAGATTTAAAGGAATTTTTTCTAATTTTTTTTAAATTCATTTATTGTAAAATGTTTTTAAACATTTAAGGTCTGGTCGATATAAGTCCTGGACTTACTCCGACTTTTTTGGCTTTACTCCAGAAAATGGCGTATTTTCTTACTCCAAACTGGTTTATATCGAATAGCTTGGAGTAAGTTCGTAGTAAAAGTCATATGTGTACCGCCAAAGTTGAGATTAAGTGTGATTTTTGTTTATATAATTTTTGGTAAAATTTAAAAAATTTATTAGATACATATTTAAAATTTATTGTTTGAATTTTTTCCAAAATGCAAAACCATGGAACTTGAACACAACTCAAAAGTGAGGTTATATTACGCAATTACCACCTGTCAAATGTTTAATCTACCTAACAGCAAGAGTAAGTCCAGGACTGAAATCATGAATTCTGAACTTACTCTTTTCTCTTTGATATGTGTTCAGAGTAAGCTCAGAGTGCACATCGAACAGAATAGAGTACATTTGTTTACTTCAAGTAAGTCCAGGACTTAATAGAACAGAACTTCAATATACTCCGAATTCTTTTCCTTATTGTATGTATAATTATTTGTTCATTCTTTTTGGAATCCATTATTTATTTGCAATTTTTTGGCAATAATACAAGAATTATTAATTCCATTATTAGGAAACATATATTGAACTAAGGTTTTGTGGTGTGGGTCCATAGGCGGCCACCTATGTTACCTATGCGTAAGTAGAACAAACATTTGATCATTAAACCATGCCGGGTAATAAATGTTAGAATCTTGAACACACTTTTATACAATGCCTGTTTTTATATTTTTAATATGAGGACTTTTCTTAAAAATTTGAGTAAAAATATATGCATGTCTTCTGCATATTTCAGAAAAGGTGACCGATGGCTCAATAAATCCCCTTTCGTCGGGATAGTTATCACATTGATATCAATAACTGAGCTTTTGCTGGTTAAGACCTTCTAATAAAAAATCTTGAACTAGGCTTTGTGAAGGCAAATTTGCATTTTCTTCACTATCTGCAAAAAGTGTACGGAAAGCACCAGATCTTACTTTTTTTTTGTCAAAATATATTTTTTTCAAAATGAATATCGCAAATAAAATGAGATTTTTTGACTCTTCCGAATAAAAAAGTATCCCGTACAAAATTTCATGGAAATCGGTCTACGAATAACGTTACAATATTCTGTAATTTCAAAATACAGCACAAACATTTTTTTATCCGTTCAAGATTCCAGTAACTTATATAGTTTTCATTGAAGTTAAAAATTCAAATCAATATATCTCATCTACACTAATCTACACTAATTTTATAAAGAGAAAAGATTTGTATTTTTGTATGTCTGTAATGAATAAACTCAAAAACTACTGGACCGATTTCAAAAATTCTTTCACCATTAGAATGCTACATTATACCTGAGTAACATAGGCTATATTTATTACTAGAAAAAATTAGGGATCCCTACTAAAACTTAAATAATGTAATTCCATCTGTATTCAATAATCCTCACATTCATGTCTGTCGCGTCTAATATTCTCTGTAGTCTAACTTCATGCACAAAGACCCTAATTGAGATTTTACGACTATTGCTTTCAATCTTCCGATATTCAGTGTCATTATCGACGGCTGGGGTCCCATTGATCCATTGTAGGGCCTCTATAGTCTCCAGACCGGCGCCAGGCGCTCGGACCCTCAGTGGACTCGCCGGTGGGACCCCAGACTACCCCTTCTCTCTATGTCCGTAAATTTCCACAACCCTCTCTCCGGCCTAAGATTTTCCATTCTTCGAAATCCAATAAAATCGATCTGTTCCCTCCACGTCAATTTCTCCACCAATAACATATCGTGTTCTCCTTGCTTGGCCATCTTATCCCTTCTCCTCGAGAGAGTTTTCTCCGTTAGTAAATTTTACCCTTGAGAGTCAGTCGTCAGACAAACTCCGTAGAGTCAAATTCTAAATCGTCCATATTCACAACCAAGTGTATCGTGTTTTGTTTAATAAATTATTCAAAGTGTTGATCGTATCAATTGTCAATATTTATCATTACTAACCATAATCACGTCACCCTCGTGTACTATCTCTCTTCATGAACTTATAAATTATTTTATTCAACCTTTTTTGTTCCTGCCACCACCCCTGCCCACCCTGACACCACCTGCAACCAAATCAACCTGATTTGAAAATAAAACTTCCAAACAATATGCCTAGAAAAAAACGTCGCAACTATCTAAACATAGTTCCCAAGCGAGATTAGCAAAAAAACGTCGTATTGGAGAATCTTCTTCGGAAAATTCAGATCGTTTCACAAGTCAGAGAAAGTACGCGTCGCAATCGCGGGCCAGAGAATCTAGCGCCGAACGTTCGCAGCGCCTTGCTGTAAATAGAGACAGAAACTCACGAGCACGCGCAAGGGAATGTAGCGCCGAACGTTCACTTCGTTTAGCAGAACAAAATGCGAGATGATCGCAGCTATACGAACGACAATCGAGCGCCGAACGCTCGCAGCGCCTTGCTGAAAATAGAGCTAGAAATTCGCGATCGCGTGCACGGTAATCCAGCGCCGAACGCTCGCAGCGGCTTATGGCGCAGAGAGAAAAACAACAACAACAGTCGTTAACAACTAGAACGCGCAATAGAATTTTAGCTCATAGTAATAGATCGGCATTTAGTTACGATCCACAAATTGATTATTCTCATCAGAACAGCATCCAAATCGGAGCAATGAATATCATTTGTCGAGGAGCCATAAAATAAAAATGTACAAAAATGTAAATAAAGTCCTGCAAAAAAATGCATTTACTCTACGTTTATCCCAAAACGTTTAAAAAATATATGTCCATCCGTGCTAAGCCGGGACGGGCCGCTAGTCACTAATAAAAAGTAAAATATGTATCTGTAAAAGAAAAAGAAAAAAAAAAACAGAGTAAAAAATTCTT
The DNA here is from genome assembly GCA_963422695.1 of Xylophagus ater. Classification (NCBI taxonomy): domain Eukaryota; kingdom Metazoa; phylum Arthropoda; class Insecta; order Diptera; family Xylophagidae; genus Xylophagus; species Xylophagus ater. The sequence goes on along the minus strand of OY730482.1, from coordinate 26,617,275 downwards.
GCTAAAAACGAAGTACATCAAAATTTGTAAATTCATATCCGAACTAACATACGCATTGAAATTCCAAAAAAAGAAAAAAAACTTTTTTTTACCAGCAACAATGAAATAGAAGAAAAAGAAAGGAATGAGCGCTTTTCAAAGCTGGAATTAATAAAGAGAGAAAAGCTCTTGTAGTTTCGTCTTCGACTTTACAAAAACAACAACGTACATCACACCGTCCATAAGACTTGGGCATTTAGATATACTAGTCTGTGGTATTGATGAATTGATTTGTTTTTCCCCAATTTTATGTGATTTTTGATTCGTATAGCAAACCAATTTCGATTCCATGGACTCAAATCGGTTGAACCACATACACAGATCGAATCTCAATCTTACTTTGGTTGGATCTTTCAAATACGCATGTAAACAAAGGATGTTGCTTGTCTTACATAATTTTTAAGCACGAGTACAAAAAATTGAAGAAAAAAAGAAACAACATTTTCAATATAAGAGCACTTTCAAGAATTTATGACCACAAAATAGATTCATCTCTTAGTGTTTGTTTGTTGATTGTTTAATGGGCCTGCAAAATTTTAGTGTTTTGGTTAAATACATGATTTTGCAATCCATTCTTTTTGGTTGCTTTAAAAATATGAGCGGTCAAGTTTGTATTTATTAAACCCAGAAAGTTCCTTAAACTTATTGATCGCAAGAAAATTAATTAAACTCAACAGTTGTGAATTAAATATGAAACTCAACTATTGTATTTCTGCGATACACTGGGATTTTAAATGATCCTTATGCAAATGATCATTGAGTGTCAATGATTATTACCCAAATACATTGACAAAGAACGATCATTCAAATTGCCTAAATACAAAGATGTTTTAAAAAGAAATTTTTGAAAAAATCTGAAATGGATAAAAATTTTATGCTAAAAATGATAATTGCCAAAAAAGGCAAGATTTTTAAAATAAAAACTCAATTAGGGAGAAGCATATATTTATAATTATTGCGACAGATACTTGACAGATTTGACGAGTATTAAGCATTTACTAAAACGAAAACTTGGCTTTTTTCCCTAGAAGGGATAGAGAAGTGGTAGTAACTGCAAAATTTTTTTCATTAAAAATACTTAATTGCATGTCCGATCGCCTGTCCGATAATTTAATGTTGTGGTTAAATACTCTAAAATTTCCAACTTTGCAGATGATATAACGATCTATAAAGAAATAAATAACTTAAATAACTCCTTGTACCTGCAGAACGATTTAGATAATTTTGTTACCTGATATTTAAGGTGAGGTTATCACATTCTCCAGGAAACATGAAAATTCTCTATGTGTATATTATGCTAACCATCCGTGCACGCATCTCCACGTAGAATGGGTAATATCAGGGATTTGGGAGTTATTTGTGACAAAGAACCTAACTTCAAGTTATATATTAACTCACTGGTTCATAGAGCCAATTTAACATTAGCCTTTATTAAAAGATGGTCTAAGGAATTCTCGGACCCTCATATAACTAAAGCACTCTTCATTACCTTGGTTAGACCTATCTTGGAATACGCCAGTCAAGAATGGTCTCCCTACCATAAAGTTCGAATTAACAGATTGCAGTCTGTTCAACGTAGATTCCTACGTTATGCATTAAGAGATCTTCCTTGGAATGACCCTTTCCTACTACCCCCATACTGTGATAGGTTAAAAATGATTGACTTGTAATCCTTAGCAAACCGTCGTCAGGTGAATAATATTATTTTGGTCCACCAAATTTCCAATGTCGCTATTGGTGCTCCTTCACTTTTAGAAATAATCCACTGTATATCAATATACGTTCCTTGAGCTCGGTGGACCTATTTAAAATAATGTACCATAGAACGGACGGTAAAAATTTAATTTTTATTATCGATATTGGCACTACGGAAATTTACTAGAACACGCAGACAACTTCAGTTATGTATTTTGACATTTAAAGAAAAAAAATCTTATTTTTTGCAAGTTGACAACATGATCATGCTTATAATACAGTGCATGAACTTTCAAACCATTAATTATCCTTTTTTGGTTTTTTTTTTGGTTTTTTGGTTTTTGGTTTTGTTTGATGAATAAAATATAATTTCTTTGTTAAATTATAATTTTTTATTGCATTTTTTATTTATTTATTCTAAATAATATTTTATAAAATTAACTATTATTAAAATAGAAGATGGTGTAATTTACCTAAAAACTATAAATTCATGTAATAAAATGTCATTAAGAATATTTCAAATATATTTGCCCTAAAACGATATGAATTTTAATCAACATTTTTTAAACGAAATAAACTAAATTGTATACATTTTATTAGGGTCGTTATAAAGGCGCCAAATTATTCTTTTCCAAAAAAAATGTCTAGGAAATGAAAATATATTAAATGGAAATAATATTGGGAAAAACCTCTCGCAATTATGTGCATTCCATATGCATTTAGTTCCAATGGAGTTGTCGGGTAACAGGAAAGCAAGCAAACTTATTTTTCAAAGCTTGAACTGCCAAATTTTGCTGTTGATGTTGCTGTCGTTTAATGTCTTTCAAAAAGCAGCATTCACGACGATCGCTGTTGCTGTTGCTGTTGCTGCTTCAATCTAATTCAGAGGTAAGACCGATTTCACAATTTGCAATAAAATCGAACACAATGCGGTCTATGTGAGTGTTAGTGCCCGCAACCATAACATAACTTATTCTTTCCACTAACTGCACCTTCTTTGTAACATTAGAAAATTATATCTTACCTGCTGACACCACTAAGGACCGATTTCACAGTGGTGGCTTAAGCCCAGCTTAAGCCTAAGCAAGATGCCAGGCTTAAGCTCAGCTTTTTTTCTTTTACATTTCACAGTGTACGCTTAAACGATTTTGACAAGTGGGCGCTATTGTGAATGATTTGTTATACATTTTAAATGTCAAAATTTCTCGACCGAAGAAATAACACTTCTTTTAGAGAACAGATAGGATGACAATGAAAGATATTTTCCTCGTCAGATGACATTTTTATAAACAATAATTTATGTCTATTACGATTATTTTATATTTTTATTATATAATTCAAGTGAACTCAGCAAATTTTTTCGGCAAATGAAAAAATTTAGCTTAAGCTCTCAATATTGCTAGCTTAAGCTCTACTTAAGCTCCGAATAATCCGCACTGTGAAATACACTTTGTAGCTTAAGTATTGCTTAAGCCAGCACTGTGAAATCGGCCCTAAGCATGAGATTATGTTTATATATTTGGAAATTATTTTATGCTATATATTCCTCGTGGATTTTTGTGTTCTGCTTCTGAAATTCATCAACCCCTTTAATTATCTCTTTTTCCACAGGCTGAATTTAAAGAGTTAACCTTAAAATTCGAATAAAATTAGGATATTGTCAAGGCTTAAAGAATTTCCAAAAAAGGAAGAAGCAGTAATTGATAAAAGTTTCTTTTTTAAATATTCAAATTTTTCCAATTAAAGTGAATATATTTAATATACTAAGGCATATACTATATAAAAGAGATATTGCTGAAAACATTATCATAATATAAAAGCTGGTAAAATAAAAAAACTGAAGAAATACAAAATTTTTTACACTTTTAAAAAAACAAGCCAAACATATACATATATGTTTTGACCCCTCTCCAGGGATTGTTTCTATGTGTTACAAATGTAGTGATAAAACTAATATACCTTCTGGTAGTACCTACCTAAGCCATAATGACAAATTTATTTTATTACAATTCTGTATTATTAGAGCAAATTCGACAACACGAATTGATTGCCAACAAAATTGCAAAGAATACCTAGAAGCACGCAAGAGACATGCATTTTACGTAGGATGCTACTTATATTTCGAGAATGGACAACCTTAGTGTTGCCACGTCTGATATCTGCCACTTAAAGTTTGACGTTTTTTAACGTAAACGTATTAAGAACCATTTGACGTACGAGCAACATTTGTGTTGTTTACAGTGATTTCAAAATTTCATCTCGGCCCAAAAATGCAATAACCACGTGAGCATTTTCGTGCGAATATTTTTTACAACCTTCGACGTGGATTATCTCAACAACAGTCTATCGATGAGCTTAATTCAACTTTTGGCGAAGCACCATCAGATATTGCATGAACATTTGCCTGTCAAAAAGATATGTTCGCGTTGGATCCCGCATAATTTTAGAGTCGCTCAAAAAAGGATCGTATCAATTGGTGCAAAGAAATTATCAAAAAAAAAAAAATCGCGGTGCATCAAATGCTGTGTATAACATATACACAGGTGACGAATCTTGAATCGATGCATATGAACCCGAAACAAAATAGCAATCTACCGTATGGGTCTTCCAAGACTAGCCAAATCCGGCAAATGTTGTTCCCGCACTAGGAACTTAGAAGCAAATGGTTTGTTTCTTCGGAATAACTAGACATATGGAAACTGTACCGTTAGAGCAATATAGAACGGTCAATTCTGAATGGTACACAACCATTTATTTGCTAGAAACCTCGGAGAAATAAGGAAAACCAACCGGATCATTCTCCACCACGAGAATGGGAGCTCCCACTCATCGGCTCGAGCAAGTGACTTTTTGAGCACTCAAAACGCCGATTTGATGGGTCATCCGCTGTATAGTCCTGACTTGGGACCCAATGATTTCTTTTTATTCCCGCACATCAAAGAAAAGCTGCGTGGACAGTTGTCGACGCCAAATGAAGCCGTTAATGCGTTCTAAAACCATGTTTTGGAGCTACCTCAATCGGAATGGAAAAAATACTACGACAGATGGTTCAAACGCATGCAAAAGTGTATTGATCATCATGGAGAATATTTTGAAAAACAATAAAGCCATTTTCGATGATAAATATTTTTTTGTTCGTATATTCATAGAATTTTTCCCTAACTTTCACGCCTTTTGAATATTTGAATATTTGTATCAAATGTACTAAGTTGAAAATTTACGAATATTCCCCAAAAATTTCAGAAAAAACAAAAATTTTCACAGGTAGTTATCTGAAAAAGTATATTAATTTCGCTGTTCAGTTCTACAGAAATGACTTTAGAAATAGTGCATTATTTACAATGCGTGGTATCAATCCGAGATAAGACATCTTTTCCTTTTTTAACGCACCAATCATGAAAAATTTTAACAATTGATTAAATTTATATTTGATTCGTTAAATGTATTTTTTTAATGTAAAATATTATAATTAAAATGAGGACTTCATTAAGAAATATTTTCAGTTATATTATCTTCTATAGATGTTTTGTAGGCAATTTTGTAAAGTTCATCCTTATAAACCTCATCCAGCATATCTTCAGCCACTTATTATTCCATATTTTTTTCCCCATTCGAAAAACAGGCAATATTAGGGATTTGGTTGAGACAAAGTCTTCTCGTTTCATTTCATATAGCGGCAAGGTTTTTTCCGGCAATTCTTTATTACGTTATAATAGTCTTGAGCAGTATGTAAAGGATCCTACTTTCTTAGTACATTTTCCACAAATTCAAAATTTGTTCCACAATTGCTCTTGGATTATCAGAAACCCAAATGCGACAATTTTGGTTATTAATGTGAATGGCTACGAAAATGAGCTTCGTCAAAAAGATGATTTTTTCTGAAAACCCAGCACCATGTTTAATGATTCAACCAGCAAAATGTAAAAATTATCTGGTGGCTTTAGTTCCTGCACCAATTGGATCTTATAAGGCTTTAGAGCCAAATCCTTTCATAAAATACACCATGTAGTGCTTGTGGATAAGCCTAATTGTTGGGAATTGATTAATTTGGGTATCAACACTTCCACTCACAGCAGCAATGTTTTCAGTTGAACTACCGGAACGAACGCGTGTTGTTGCTAAGCTATGTAAAAAGCCAGTAAGTAGACTCAAAATTTTCCACTAAATTTCTAGTTGCAGGCTCTGATGCACGATTATAGCTACCAAAAATATCTACGATTTTAAGAAACAAAAGTTCGGTTTTTTGTGTTATTAAATTACAGGGTATTGCAACGTTATTTAACAACGGATTGGAATGCAATTTTGTACAGGTTATTTTTTTAATGAAAAGACAATTGTGTCCAAAAATCCGAACACAATTTCGAGTATGTTAGCTTCCAAACAAAATCCATATTTTTTGTATGAAATGAAGCGATTTCCTAAGTTTCATTCCATACTATCTTCATAAATTGTAGTTCGGATAACTGACAAACGTGTTACCCAATTTTAGTGAAATTGGCTAGTTCGCTGGCTGTATGTGCAGTAACATGTCCGTTGTTCTAGCCGTGATCTAAGGAAGGATACGGGCCTTGTAGTAGGAATTCATTTGGCAAAAGTAAATTTTCAAGGAATACTTATGAAATCTTGCACCAGGATTCAAGTGATGAGGACCCAACAGTATAAAAAGGACAAAAAGTAATTCAAAGTAATTTCAAAAAGGAATTGTATTAAAATTAACTAACGTAATTAAGGGAATTATAAAAAGGACAAAAAGCATGAAAAAAGATGTCAAGTTGAAAAGTCTGTTTTTAAAAAATTGGCAGAAAATTAAGTCTCAGGATTGACTTGATGAGGACGGAATGAAGGACGAAAAGGACAAAATAATATGCCAAATAAAAAATTTTCCGATAAAAGCTTTAAAATATCAGAAAATTCGGGATATTTATTAACACTCTGTTTTGAAGAACCGAATGCAGGACTTTTTGAAAGGGACGAATAGCATTAAATGGGATATCGAGCTAATAGCTACGATTTGATGGAATTTTCTGATAATTCCGTATCGGGATTGAGCGACATTATATAACAGGGCGAAAAGAACTGGCTTTTAATTAATTTCCATATTTTATAGTTTTTTAGAAAGTTTTTTGAAAAGTAAATTGATTTGGACATACATATGTATAATAGTTTCAATAGTGGTTTTGCACTATAGCTTGTTTTATTTGATTTTCGCAAGTTGGTAGAGGATACTTCAAGCTTTCTAATGACGTATGCATGTACCATATGTATGGTTCATATGTGAAACAACTCATAACTAACGCCAGTTTACCTAGGGCTTGACTGTACTATGCACTTACTTACAAGGACATGGAAAAATTAATTTATTTTCGATGCAAGTAAACATGAATTATTTGATGGTCGAATTGAAAAAATTCGTTACTATGTAAATGCCCAGAATTTAACTAAAAACTACTGCTTACAAAGAGAAGTAAATCTTTATATGGACAAAAAAAAAAACCAAATGAAAAGAAAAGAGTAAATATTCTCTTGAAAATAAATATGATTCAAAACTTTTTCTCAATAGCTCTCTATCATTTTTTCAGATTACATTATGTTAGAGCAACAGAGATAAAACTAAATTTAGCTTTAATAAATAATTCTACTACTTATGTAAATAATAAGAATGCCTATTCATACAGGAACTATCACTTAAAATATTTGTAATAAGCATAACAAAAAATCTCTTTTACTCATTTTGGCGCCTAAAAGTATAAAGAAACGCGTGGTTTTTGTTTACAAAAATTGAGTTAAAAAAAATTTCGATTGCTTTCTTTGTTTCATTTTTTCTTTAGTCCAAAATCCATAAGACTATTATAAGACTATTAATGCTTACTAGAATTTTCTTATAGGAAGCATGATGTAAAATAGAATATATTTGATTTATAGCTTACTTCATTCTTTCTAATGCAAAATTGTACTTTTCTTTCCTTATTTTATGCGAATTTTTATTTCTGTCATTTTCATAAAAGGTATTGGGAAGATCGCGTCTAATTTCCTCTTTCCGAATTTATTCTGTTTTGTTTCTCTTAAATAAAAGAATTATTTTATGTTTGTTTGAACAGTGAAAAAATGGAACAAGTTCTGTTTGCTCAAATATTCAATTATTCGAACCTTGCCCTATTACTTACGTTATACTTAATTCATTTGATTCTACACTTTTCTTTTAGTTATCTTGTTAAAATATAGAAATTTTTGAATAAATAAATTTCCAATTAGGAGTTTTTTTTAAAAAATAAAATCTTTTCAGCGATTGGGAAATTTTTAAATGGTAGTTACATTGTTCTTGCTCGAAGGCGATATAAAAGAAAAATTCAAATTTTGAACTTCACACAATTCATTGAACGAGGTTTGCAACTTCTTTTAAATATTATAAAAACGAATACAAATCCTGACAAGATCAATAATAATAAGAAACACCAATAAAAAAATGACTGAATTATTTATGACTATTACAACAAGTGAACTGCATGAAATAGAACATTATATTTATTATATAATGTTCTATTTCACACCTCAGATTTGATAAACGAAATAATTATTACCTTTCAATGTAATTACGATCACGTTTATTCCATCAATTTTTGTATCTTTACTTTAAGGCTGAGAAAATGGAATTGGAATTGAAAATACTTGTATACATATGTATAGAGACTTTTTGTGGACGCTGCGAATATCCTTGTACTCGATCATGAGAAATAAATAAATGCATATTATGTATAATATGCGTAATATTCACGCTCTATAGTCTATACATTAACTAAGATAAAATATTTTGTATGCACAAGACACGCTGTTAAATAAGATATGATCGAAGAAATAGAACATTTTGTTTTGTTATAGGCGTTACATCTATCTAATGGAAACTAAAGTAAAAGTTATATGCGACATTCATCTTTTATGCCCAACAAAATCCTAAAAGAAATTACGCTTACGAGGACTATTATGTGTAGTATCTTCCATCTTTTGTCCTTACATTTGATCATTTCAGTTATCGGCTAACAAAAAACAAATGATTTCTTTCCTATCTTGTGGTAATTTTTTCGTTTTTTTCATTTTCAACGGAGGTATTGGATAGAAGGTTAGCGGATCGCGTTTAATTTCTCTCCGACTATTAGCTTGGGTACTATTCCCCTTATACTGAGCTAAAAGTGCAACATGATATAAAATAATTAAACACATAGAAATTCCAATTCTAACTTTTTGATTCCTTATGAGAAGTCAGAAATATTGTAACAATATTTCAAGGTTTCTCCTTGGTCAGCAAGAAGTCAAAACGTGCAGAGCTGTTATTTACACTCTGTAACATTCTTGTAACTGCTTCAAACCTTCCATAGTCAGTACGATGACAGTTGACCATTAATAAGCTGCCACTTCTTACAGAGTGGGCGTTAACTTTCAATTTTATGCGTTCAAGAACTCTTGAAGACTCAATGCCTTTTATAATATTTTTAGTCACATATTTTTTTTAGGCGAAACGACGAAAAACAACAAACAATAATAAAGACTATTACTAACTGAAATTTGTAATTTTAAAGCTTTTCTTTTATTTCAATTTAATGGTTTTTAGGGCCTAAAGGACTTGAAAATTGGAGATTCTATATACCAGAAAAAAATTACTAAAATATTTTAATCCAGGTAGCAAAATTGAGTAACAAAACAATTGCAATATCATTTTGAAATAGTAGTTGCATAAACTATGAAGTTTCAAATTAGTTGAGAAACCGTTGTGAAGCATGTCCTGACATCCACTGAAATTCAACATTCAATATTGCATTGAACTTTGGTATAGAGAAACTTATAAAAAAATAACAAATAACAGTTATGTTAAATTATTTTGCTACTTTATAAAAATAGTCCCGCCCGAAATAATAGAAATACAGTGGCGTTTTCAATGCTTAGATAATAAATCTTTAATTTCAAATACTTATGAACATATTCCGTCTAATTAACTACCAAATTCATCTTCATTACTATATAATAATCATGTCAGCCTTCATTTATTAGTTATTAAAAATAATAATGGAAATTCTTGAATAAATTTTTGTATTCACCATATTCATACGAATGTGACGAAGATTCTCAAAGACAAAAGGTAGCTTCCGAGGTGTTCAAGTAATTAAAAAAATATTCCTCTATTCCTGGTTTTCAGATGTATAGTATATGATACTGTATGTATAAATTTTCGCATATAATTAGAATAACCATACGAGTACCTAGATAATATTTCTTACTTGAATAAATACCACCCACTCGCGATATAATAGAGAAATAATGATATTGAGTACGCACTTCCAGTTATTATTATTTTTGTTTTTTGTAATTGTTCTTTTTTATTTACAATGCAAAACATAAAAGACCTTGTGTCAAAGTTAGTTACATCTCTATTTTGTGCCGAAGATTTTCATCTCGTCAGGAACGAAATTCTATTCATAAGAGGTCACCATATAATAAACTTCTTAATTAGGTCTTTTTGAATATAATATAAAAATTTTAATTATGATTTTGACACTGTACATTGGACATACCTTATATTCAAATGAGATAAGAAACTATGTATGTATACAAGGTTTTTACAGTGTCCGGCAGTACAAATTGTTGTGAACACTTTACTATTATGCCCAAAGCGTATCTCCACAACAAAATTTGATGGAAATAAAAAATAAGGCAGACCGTGACCATAATGGACAGATAGAGTAGAAATAGAAACCAAACTTTTATTGTATATATATAGTATGTATATCACTGATTAAAGTTTCAGACCAAGTTTATGGCGTTTTAAAAAGAAATGCTCTTGCTAACAAATCAATTCAATTCTATTCTATCCTATTTCATTGGTGAGCCACCAATGTTTGTTAAACCCGAGCTGCGGAATTAGCACTCCGACTCCTACTACTTCTGGCTTCGGCTTCAATCCTAGGGGAAATTTATCACCACTATTATATAGCTTGAAGATCTACAAATATAAATAAAAATTTCTTTAATGATAATATTAACTCGCGGTCTTTGAATTTATTGATGGATATTCAATAACATAAAGTAGCCCTGTTCAAAATGTTGGAAGTTGTGTCTCCGGTGCTTCTGAAGTGTCAATGAAAAAAAAAATAATCTACTCTAAAATAACAAATTGATATTAATTCCTTGTCCATTTGATGATGTGCGTCCCGCAATATACCAGTAATACTTTTTTCAGTTCAACAAACAATTTCTGTTGGACATGGCTGATATAAAGCTTTCACTAGAGACATTTACAAAATAAATAACGAGAGATGAAGTTAATTTAAAATATTCTGGACCCTGTATAATATGTTAGGTTAGTGAAGAATAAATGTATGACTATGGATAGACAGTTTTGATCATGCAGATTGATTATTTCGTTTTTCATAAGTCCATAAGAAATGTTCTGAAGGTTTCGAAAGATCGTTACCATTGTTTTTTGTTGATAAATTCTAAAAAAAAAAAACTTTGCCATTACTAAAGAACTTTACATGAAGACATAAATTTGAATAGATTTATTAAGTTAGAAATGTCCCTGATCTACACTTTTAGCAAGGCCTTAAAGGTTTATTGAATTAAAATGCTGAAAATTGTCTGTTGGAAAATTTTCTTTTATAAATAAAACATTGAAACTGTTTCTATTTAATTTTTTAAAACAATAATTAAATTTTGCAAAAATTTATTTTTACAGTAATTAACGCAAAAATCATAAATCTAGAAAACATAAAAATTGTTTTTTTTTTAAACGAATATAAGATCAAAACTAAGTATATATCATTATTAAATTAAGGTCCACTATTAAATTAAGGTAACTTTACTCCATGAATTATGATTGAACACATAAGAAAAGCAGCCAAAATTCCAAAAATAATTTGTGTCGCTCTTCAAGAGAAGTTTTTTTTTTTTTTTTTTAAATAATTAGTTTATTTAAATTCAGAATAGTATCTATTAACGCTGGAAAGAGATCAGCGGATTTTATAAAAATGTTAGCATTTTAATCCAGAATAAACAAAAGTAGAATTCTATAAAGCATATGAAGAATTAAGAATTAAGTGAAACTCCCACAAAACTCCAATCGTGTTTAGATAATTCGAAACACCTAAACTGTCAGTATTTCATTGAATTCATTGAATTATAACAATATTTTGAATAATCAAACGAAAACTGAATAATTGTTTCATTTAAGAGAAACAAAACAGAATAAATTTGGGAAGAGAAACCCTATAATGGAAAAGTATGGAAAGCTAGCAAAAAAACCAGAATAAGTACAAAAAAAAAACATTGCAAAAGACTACGGGAAGTTTTCAAAATCTATGTAGCGCATGGCACTCTTATGAAATTTCTCAAGAGTCATATATATTTTTAAGAGAATATTTTCTCTTCTGCTTTTATTACGCTTTTTCTTTTTCTTTCATAGTAACATAATTAATTTTTGCTTAAAAATTTCGACTTCTGGCTATTATCATAGGAACGAATTAATTGGTTTAAGACCATCAATTATTCAATTATTCACTAACCTCGAAAACCAATTAATCAAACATGCCCTAATATTTACCGCATAAAATAATTGCTTTTAAGTGTGTTGCGAAAAATATTTTTTATAGCTACTTGTGAAGTTTCGGTACATTTTTGTTATGGGGTTCCTATCCACCGGAAAAAACAGATTTGGGTGTATCAGTCAAAAAATTCGTACTGTCATAAGAACTCGATACAAAATATAATTCTGAAGATATTGTCAAGACTTCCTATTTCGGAAACTTTAATTTTTGATATGATCAGAGTTTACCTAAAACAGAATAACGAATTCCATATGAACTCTTTGGAATAATATCGTGGAATACAGGTGATTTCGCAATTCGTATTATAGACGAATACTATGCCTGTATTGTTTAAATTTGAATATTTAGATTTCTTATCGTTATCATTTATTCAATTCTTTTGATCAAATAAATTCAATTTCGAAATTATATTACTCACATTTTCATGGAATCCTCCCATTTAATCTATAATATAAATTAATTTTCTCAATATTTACCAGAATTTCATTCAAATTTCAACTTTTCAGCAGGAATGTGTAGTGTAATTTAATTGAAGATTTGATTTGAATTCTAAACAAGTGTTCAGTGATTCAACATTCATCAAAACTATCATTTCCCAGTTATTTTACGATTCTACGTATCTAAAGAAAAATATATTCTTAATATAGGCTATAGCCCATAACATGAGACTTAACAATGGATATCTATTCTCAAAATTTAATTCAAATCTATCTGAAAATCTAAATCTGAAAATAAATATGTAATAATTTTAAACGTTTTGTGTGTTAATAGGGTTCAATTTGACCCCAGAGCTCTTAAAATTCGAAAAAGAATGGAAAGAACTAATTGTTAACTTAGTTTTTTTGGGAATGGCTTCTATAATGTTTTTACTACACGAAACATACTTTATCTGTTCTAGCGGGTCAATTCTGGCCAGAGAGTCGAACCGGAACTGAAAGGAAAACCGGAATTAACCGAAATTTTTCACAAAACCATAACCGTAATTTAAACGAAATATTTAAAAAATCAATAACCGTGACCATAAGTTCGGTTAGGTTAGGCAGAACAGGGTACAACACCTTATAGGCCCATTGTTATCCTTATGAGACCAAGAATTACTCGCTAAAATAATTATCGTATTTCTCTTCGAAGTATACAATTTGCTTACCAAATTTAACCAAACTACCCATATCGACCGAATGAAGCAGCAGATTGTCGAAAAAGCACCTAAGAGTTGGATCAGCGAGCGTTGGCTTCCCTGAGAATTTTATCCCTGATTCGGGCGTTATGCGCAAGAGAAGGCGATATATCAATTATATCGCTATCTGAACTGACTCCTCCTTCTTTAGCTAGCTTGTATACCTACTCGTTACCCTCAATTCCACGTTACGTTGGAACCGAGCATAATCTCACATTGTTTTGAGCACTTCATGACAGCTTTTGACTATTCCCGAATTCATAGTTACCGGGCATTGCTGGTTGACTGCCTAAGTAGATAGACACATCCCTGCCATATATCCTCGCGAGACTAATGGTTTCTGCAGCCTTTCGAATTGTCAAGATTTCTATCTGACAGACATTGCATTCCACCCGAGCCGTGACCATAACAGGTGTTTAGTCGCGAGCCTTTTCGCGACGTAGAAACGACAAAAAGAACAAAGACGACGAACTAATAATCGAATGAAAATAAAACCAGAGTCCAATTTAATCTTTATAAAAATTAAATTTATTCAATTACGTAACTTGATGTACATTCTAAGAGTTCGAAACAAGCAAAAAAAAAAATTATATAAATTGAAAAACAAAGAAAATGTTCAACACCTTCAGCAACTCGGACATTCCCACCGTGATCTTCAAAAGTACGCGTAATTCGTCCCATAAGCCATTGTTGTGGAGGTAGTTGGTCATTTGTAATTAAAACCAGGGTATTTACTTCAATGTTCGAAGACTTGGTAGCCCACTTGAAGCGTTGTTGTAAGTGTGGTATGTATTCCTTGGACCATCTCTTCCAAAAATGTTGTTCAATAGGGCACTTTCTTTGCCAGCGAGATAACGAGGACAGCTTCGAATCACCAATATCAGGTTCAGGTACAGCATTTAAAGCATTGACAACAAGAAAATGATCAGCTGTTAAAACTTCTTCATCATTTGGATCCGATGACATAGCAGCAATAGGACGTGAGTTCTTCAAACGTTAAATAGGACTTCTCTAAAATGCGATATAAATGATACTTAGCGGATTTCACGGCGGCCTCCCGCAGCCCACCGAAGTGGGGAGCACACGGTGGGATAAAACGAAACGTGATAACATTTTCTGAAAAAGTCTTTAAAATTTCATGGTGACACTGCTGTGAATAAATTTTCTTGCAAAATTCTTCTAGCTCAGATTTTGCTCCAACAAAATTTGTGGCGTTATCACAAAATAAGGTGTTACATATACCACGGCGACTGACGAAACGTTTCAATGCGGCTATAAAGGCTTCTGATGTCAAATCGGAAACTACTTCAAGATGTACGGCCTTTGTCAAAAAATACACGAAAACTGCAATATATGATTTATGTTGTCCCTTTTCTCGAAGCTTATATGACGTCCAAATAGGTCCACAAAAATCCACTCCTGCATTTGAAAACGGACGAGTACGTTGAAGTCGTTGCGCCGGAAGATTTCTCATTATTTGTTTCATCATCTTTGGGCGATAATGGTAGCAATGAACCACATAGTTGGTTGCCGTCTTTGGATTAATAATCCAGAATCGTTGACGTAGAAAAGCGACTAATGCTTGACTCCCTGCATGACAAGATTTTACATGTTAATATTTCCAGTATGTTAAAACAAATATGTGCCTTTTGGGCAAAAGAGCCGGAAACTTGTCTTGACAAGGTAAGTCAGCGTTCTGTAACCGACCACCTACCCGTAACAATTGCGGCGAATCATTATCTAAAAATGGGCATAGACTCTTGAGATTACAGTTTGACTAGAATTCTGATTTCTGAGGAAAACGTTTGTCTTTGAATATTATAATTGATGCTCGTAAGCGCTTTATCTAATTCCTCCGCTGATATTAATTCATGATGAATCCCAGATTTTTCCTTGAACTTGTAGATATAAGCGAATATTCTACAAAGCTTCAAAAAATTGTTAGCATATTTATGGTTCGAAATCAAATCTACAATAACTTCGCCGTAGTGGGCGACGAGCACTGCTTTTGCCTTCCTTCGTTCTTCCGTATAAAAGTTTGTTTCTAAATTAGTTGTTGGCCAAAATTCAATCGACTGATGTAAGAATTTCGGTCCCGAAAGCCAGGTTGAATTTATCAACGATCCAACAGTTGCACCTCTTGAAATAATATCAGCGGGGTTCGATTCTGTCGGTACATGACTCCAAATTGCGTCCGAAGTCATTTCTTGAATTTAAGACACTCGGTTGGCAATAGATGTCTACCAATTAGAAGGTTCTCCGTTTAACCATTGAAGTACAATTTCTGAATCCGTCCAAAGATAGATTTTTGATATTGTTGGAAATGACTTTCGAATATTCGATAATAAACTAGCCAAAAGAAGAGCACCACAAAGTTCTAATCTAGGTAACGACAACGATTTCAATGGTGCAACTCTTGATTTTGCAGCAATATGCTGCAACGATACAATTTGAAAACTATGAACGCAACGAGCATAAATACAACAGCCATAGGCCTTCATTGAGGTTTCGGAAAAACCATAGTGTTCAAATTATTTCCTGCCAACACGAAACGAGGAATTGGAAGGGTTTTAAGATCCCTCAATTGAGCTCTAAAGTCATTCCATTCACTATGAAGTTTTAGTGACAGTGATTCATCCCAATTCAATTTCTGCGTCCACAGTTGTTGCATAAATATTTTGGCAAATACAATTACTGGGTTTATTAGCCCTAATGGATCAGACAAACTTGATAATTCCGATAATACTATCCGCTTAGTAATACGATTGCTCGAACTTTGCAGCGGACATCGAAAACGAAATTCATCAGAAACTGAGTCCCAAAGTATACCTACAGGTTTATTAACATTGCAATCAAGAAATTGTAATGTTTTTTCCCGATGATCTTCATCTATATCTTCTAAAAATTCCGGGTGGTTTGAGTACCATTTACTAAATTCAAATTTTTCTTTATACAGTATAATCTCCACTTGCTGCTTCAGTTCCTTTAATTCTTCAAGCGATGCGGCTCCAGTAATTAAATCATCTTTATAAAAATCAGAACTAATAATTAGCGATCCAACTGAATGTTCATTTACGTTTTCATCTGCCAACAATTGTAAACAACGTGTTGATGAACGCTGACGATGTCCCGTAAGTGATGGTCTTTAATACGTAAGTCTTAATATTGGAAAAAGAATCTTCTCTCCACACAATACCTTGATATTGTTGATTTTCAGATGAGGTCAAAGTTTGTCGCTACATTTTGCTAATATCGGCTGTCGCTGCATACTTGTGACATCGAAATCTAAGGATGAACGAAAATAAATCATTTTGAACAGTTGATCCTACCATTAATAAATCATTCAACGATAAATTTGAACTAGTTTGACATGATGCGTCGAAAACTACTCTAAGCTTGGTGCTAGAGCTTTCTGGCCGAAGAACACATGCGCGATTTCCACTGAAATTCCTAGTGTTTGAATCACCTTCAAAAGGCAACCTAGCTATAAATCTACCATTTGTATCACGTTCTATAGTTTCCGGAAAATAGCATTCGCACTCCCTTTGCTCACGAGTCAAATAATTTAAATCGTTTCCAACATTTTCAATATTCCAAAACCTTTCGACTTGTCCTGCTAACGCCTCCTCACTAGAACTAAATGAAAAATGGAAAAATGATTCAGCACACAGCATTAAATCAACCTTTTGTAGAACGTAAATTTCAGGATCCGCTAGCTGAATATTACTAGGGATATTCCAATCTTCAATATTTATTTGACATTCTGGTTGAACACTTGTTATGCAGGGTAAAATACATGTTTCCACATGTGTTTCAAAATTATTATTTCTGGATTTTATTGTTGCATTTGTTTTATACCGAACCTTTGAATTAATTTCACCTATTCTACTAATTTCAAATTCTATTCGCTTGCGTTTCAAATGGAGGTATTGAGTCAGAGCTTCCGTCATAAAATTCAGTTGTGATGCCGAGTCTAACAAAACTCTAATTGGAAGAAATTCACCCCAATTATTCTTAATGTTAATAATCGCGGTGGCTAGAATAACTTGAACTAATTTGGCACATGAGCTGTGCAATGCTGTTCGAGTAAGAATCTCGTTATTAGATGTTGTTGTACTTATTTGTGGGTTGGTCGGACTACTCGCATCTGCAGAAGTGGAAGAATTATAGCGATTAAGCAAAGCATGATGATACTGCAATCTGCTTTTATCGTTGTCAAACTTGTCGAAGTAGCACCACGAGATACGGCTGGACGACCATGTTGACTTGATGAGTTTGTGGTACGTATCTGCGTTACTTTGCCCCCAGCTTCTCTATTTTCTAACTGATGGCAACGTTTATTTAAGGCCTAAGTTATACGACGCATATTGTAATGAAGGAAATTGTGGAACTAGTGAAAACCGAACGTTTTTCTTTGATTTTCAATGAGAGGTAGTTATAACTCTTTTGCGAATGTCAGAGAAACTTACAGTCAGATTTTCGTTCATAGCTAAGTCGTGTAATGGTTTTTTTCATCAAACCCAATTAGATTATTTCTTCCCTTTCCTTTTTTTACCGATGAGTCACAAATTTTCTCCATTTTTTTTCTATATTATTATTTTCTTATTGGGACGCTGAAGTTTGAGGTTAGAATATCGACGAAAAATTCCTAATGAAGGAATTAACTTGGCAGTTCTCCAGTGCAATCAAATGAAATTGACACGCAATCCACAAAACAGCTGATCGATTAAAACATGTTGCGTCATTCAAATTATAAAAGTAATTATAAAAAACAAATTACGTGATATACCTAAGATTTTTTATTTAAAATCTATTTACTAAACTATTTCCCATGTTTTGCATTTTTTTTTTAAAGAAATAATCTTTGTAATAGGTTAATTTTCCATTCTAAAATTATTTCCTTCATTACAATGATCGTCGTATAACTTAGGCCTAAGAATATCGAACAATCTGTCCATGTGGGTGATGATTAAAATCCAAAGATTCTTCCCATTTTTCATAAGAATCAGCATCAAATTTATTCTTTTGACTAGGTGAAGAATTATAGCATTCACAAAATCATCGCCGGATCCTAAAGACTTGAGGGATTGTAAATTAACATTGATGCTATCAATGCACTTGAAGAATCAAAAAAAATTTGTATATGAGTTTGAAAAATAATATACTTATTGTCATACTTCAACAATTGCAATGCATTTTTATAGTTGTGGTCCGTGAAATGTTCAACGCCTTCTAGATTATAGTTTTTTGTAAATTAAATATTTCGACGAACAAATCAAAGTGGAAAAGAGGTCCTGTTGACTATATCAGCCGACTCGGTTAACATCAGGAACGAAATTAAAAGAAAAGAAAATTTTCAGATTTTGAAAAAATAGCAATTTAAACTTAAAATTATTTTGTTTAAAATTGGAAATTTGCAACATAGGAAAGAGGAGGTGCCTAAAGAGCCGTCCAAACGCACAGTTTTTTACTCAGTTTTGCCTGCGCAAATCAGATTTGCGCATGCAAAACTGAGCGTCTGGACAAGTCACAGTTCGTTTGCGCAGGCAAAAGTGCGGCTTGTGCGATTTCAAATCGTGTCTGGAAAATAACTGTGGTACGTGCATGCAAATCGTAGCGTGTGGACGAAAACTCATTATTTTACACAGTTTTCATGCAATTGCGAAAGGCGAAAGGCACGAAAATGTCTTCAAGAGACTTTTTAGAGGAGTTAAGCTTAAACTATTCATTATTAAAAGTTCTAAGCACAATATCTTGACATTAAGAAGTTCCAAAGAAAACTGTGTAAAAATATGAAAAAGGCGGTATCGTGTGGACACAAAATTTGCGCAGGCTTTCCCACAGAAAAACTGCGCAAACTACGACTGTGCAAAAAGACTGAGCGTTTGGACCGTACTTAAAACAAGGGAAATTCCATCCCATAAGAAATTCATCTTTCTACCATATCTATATAAATAAAATCGTAAATGTTCGTTTGTTCCTAACCGGTAATCTCCGAAACTTCTTGATCAATTGACTTGAAATTTTTACAGAATGTCCTATGTGATTATGACCATGTTTATATGTACTTTTTATTTACCTATGTTGCACCTGAGTCATTTAATAATTAATTTAAAAAAATGAATCACTAACACATAGCCACAAGCATGTCTAAAATCAAAATCTTCAAGCGAGAAAACGTGACTCTTACTCACACGCGCATGCATAGCGTAAGCAGAGTTTATAGAAAATACAGATAGGCGTAGTGGCGGCGTTAAAAATATTAATTCGGAGGGGCAACACTTTAAATGGGCTTAATGCTTATGTATTCTGGAACATCAGAATTGCGAAAAATGTTGGCGTTATTTATTCCAAAAAACAAGTTTCTCTTAAGCGTACAAAATTAAATTATTCGCTTTAGATCCTGTTTATTGAAATGTAACGAGCAAATTATATCTCTACTAAATGGCGTAAAATTTTGTAAGCCCATAACCGAAAGCCATTTCATTTCTCATTTTTTGGAAAGCTTAAAGCCAAAAAAAAGGTATTTATAATTGACAAGGCTGAATTTTCAAAATCTTCGACGAATTTTAAGAATTGCCCCCAATTTCTCAAAAAAATTACTGTCACTGATAGTTTTAATTAAAAAAAAAACGGGGGGTTTTTAGATTTGGATTCAAAGTTGATTAAAAAAACAACGAATTTTTTACTAAATTATGATTTAACATCATTTCTGTTTGATTAATTATTATGTAAAAGGCTAATCCTTCTTTCTTGCCTTCTGTCCGTCCTATATTGTCCGGAAAGAAAATTCGTTGAGCAAAAAAAAAACACTTTTTGATATGTTGTAGAGAATTACTTGAAACCTGGAGAAATTTTGTTTCCGGGGAGATTGGGGGTCGGAGGGGTTACAAAGGGGGACTTGAAAGCTTATTTCGGAAAACCTCATTTATAATCTGAAATATACTTCGGACATGATTCTAACCTGAGGCAATCTTATTAAGATTTTTATGCCGGACATTCTAACGCACACGACAAAGTTCCATTTCCCACCGCTTTGGCGCTGGAGGCAATAAAAATTTACGAACTTTTTATATAGAAGTCACACGCAATAACAATGTTCAGCAAAGTTATGGAGGCTTTCATGGGGATTATTTCCGTCGAAGACCACACAGTTCCATCTCCCACCACTTTGGCGATGGAATCAACACAAATTTTGGAACTTCGTATACAGACATCACACACGATTACAATGTTCGGCAAAGTTATGCAGGTTTCCACGGGAATTATTTCCGTCGAAGACCAAATAGTTCTATCTCTTACTGCTTTGGCGCTGGAGTCAATACAATTTTGGAACTTGGTATGTAGACGTCACACACGATTACAATGTTCGGCAAAGTTTCGGAGGTTTTCATGGGAATTTTTTCTGTCGAAGATAAATTAGTTCTATCTCTCACCACTTTGGCGCGGCGGTTGTTTAGGCCCCTACTCAATAGAGGTTTTTGCCTTTACGTAATATATGTTTGACGGGAGCTATTTTACGAACAGGAGAAATGGGATCAATTTAATATCTTCGCTCGGGGTGTTGCGAGGTAAATAATGTGCATTCTGAATAGATCGGCTTAAGACATGAAATATATCACCAGTGGTGCTACGAGGACGGGGTAAAAGATTTATTATGTTCCGAATTAAGATGCTACGCTTGAATACATTTTGTTAATTTACAGCGATTTGTAAACCGAAATTTTTAGGAAGCCGTCTTAGGACGGGTTACAACCTAACAATTAAATAAAGCCTATAAAAACATTTTTTTTGTGCAGCAATAATGAAAATTCGCCAATTTTAAAAATTATAATACGAGCTAATAAAGATATCATAAAAATAGGGTTTATGCCAAAAATCAAGTTTGTTTAAACATACAAAATTAAATTTTAAAATTATAATCTACTTTACTAATTGGCGTAACATTTTGAAAACCCAAAGCCGAAAGACATTTAATACGTAGAGTCTCATTTGTTGGAAACCCTAACCGTGGAGGCAATCTCGACGGACGCGAACGACGCAATGAACGCGACGGACGCGTGAAGTGTCAAATAAAAGTTAATTTTATATGAAATGTATGGGAGGTGGCAATCTCGACGTAGACGTGACGGACGAGACGGTTAAGACGTTGTAAAGTTGATTCGTGTTCAACTTTTACGTGACGGACGCGTTCAAATGTAATTTAAAAATTTTTGTGTGGGAATTATTTTGTGAAAATTCCATTTAAAAACGGTATTTTAGTTTTTTTTATTAATTTACACTACTTATAAAACTATTTTAATTTATAACACAAAGATTATATCAAATAATAATAAAAATTACAAATTTCATCGACGGCGTCGAGTTTGCCTACACAAAAATATTTATACCGTCACTAACGTTTTTGACAATTCACGCGTTCATTGCGTCCGTCGCGTCCGTCGAGATTGCCTCCAGGGTAAAACCAAAAAGGCATTTAAAAATGAAAATGCTGAATTTAACAAAATCTGAGATGAAATTTCCAGCTTGGGACGATTTACAATACAAAAGCTCTGACTTCCTGTCCAATCACCGGTGGATAGGCATGACATTACAGCACGTGTTTTCAAACAGAAGCTGAAATCCCTAATGGAATTCATGGTAAAACATGAAGTGTTTGGGTCTGTGCGCTGCTGGCTGTACTCAGTGGAATGGTAAAAGAGGGGATTCAAAAATGGTGAAAGAACGGCTCATTCCGCTTTGAAATTGCCATTAAACATTCAATTCATTGAAAGTCCCCAAATGCAACATTTCCAAACATCCGGCATGGGAAAAGTATTGCAGAAATGCAAACTTATTGTTTGGGAGGAATGTACAATGGCGCACAAAAAATTGCTCGAGGCCCTTGATCGATCATTGCAAGACTTACATGCAAATATCAGACCATTTGGGAACGCATTAATATTGTTTGCAGGAGATTCCAGGTAAACATTACCTGTAATTCCTCGATCGACACCAGCGGACGAAATAAATGCCTGGCTGCAATACTCTACTTTGTGGCGACGCGTAAAGACGTTAAAATTAACTTTAAATATGCGAGTCCACGTGCAAAACGATCCGTCAGCAGAGATGTTCTCACATCAATTGCATCAATTGAAAGGTTACGGTTGATCTGACGTCAGGACGAATTTTATTGCCTCATAACTTCTGCGATTTAGTGACGTAAAAAGAAGAATTGGTTGAAAACGTATTTCCCAATATTCAAACTAATTACAAGAATCACGATTGACTAAGTGAACGAGCTTTTCTTGCGGCCAAGAACAAAGACGTCTACGAACTTAACAATATTATTCAGTCTAACATTCAAAGCGAGGCGGTCACATACAAGTCCGTCGACACTGTTTTAGAAGCAGATGAAGCAATTAATTATCCGACAGAATTTTGGAATTCACTCGATCTGTCGGGGATGCCACCGCACGTACTGCAATTAAAAGTCGGTGTGCCAATTATCATGTTGCGAAATATTAACCAACCAAAGCTTTGCAACGGCACGCGGCTTGCAATAAAAAAATTAATGAGCGACATCGTAGAAGCAACAATCTTGACAGGACCTTTTAAAGGTGAAGATGTGCTCATTCTTCGCATTCCTATGATTCCAACGGATATGCCTTTTCAATTTAAGAGATTGCAATTCCCGATTCGATTGGCGTTTGCAATCACCATTAACAAGGCTCAGGGCCAATCTTTAAATTGTGCGGTTTAGATCTAGACACGGATTGCTTCTCACATGGACAATTATATGTTGCGTGTTCCACAGTCAGCAAACCAGAAAATCTCTATATCTGCACAGAAAATGGAACAACTAAAAATGTTGTATAACCACAAGCATTGTGAAATTAAACATACGAGAAACGTGCGCTTTTTCTTTTCTTTCCCATTTAACCAGACTGAGCCACAGCAACGCGTGGTCGGGTACAGCTAGTTTTATCATAATATCATAATTTTTATTTTTGTATTTTATCAAGAAATATATTATCTAATAAGGAGAATTTTTCGTGTATAAATTTTTGGTCACATTTTATTTCTGCAGAGTAATTTAATTAGTTATTAGTAGAAAATTTTTAAAAAGATTGTAAATAAATTCATGTGTTTTTATATAATATTAGTCCTTTTTACAAATACCAATAACGAGTTTCATGGCCCGATCGAGAATGGTGCCATAACAAAGTAGAAGTTGAGAATTCTGCTTATTTTCCCTGTGATTTTATTTATGACTTATTTGATTTATATTTCTTTATGAAATTATGAATTGTGGTTTTCTTGTTTTCGTTTTATATTATTGTCGCTTTTAAGCAATTGTTTGTGATTCTTAAAACTGATATAGCTAAATAAACTGTAAACTACAGGTTAAGAACTTGCACTAACAAATTGTTTTGTTATGCCCTTTGGTGGGTACTATCAGAGGGTATATTAGTTTTGTCACTCCATTTGTAACTCATCGAAATAATCGACGTATAAAGGTTTCAAGGGTATGGTTTTGTAGAGAATGAAAAGTTATATCGATTTATGCATGTCCGTCCGTCCGTCCGTCCGTCATTTTTTCTTCAATGATTTTTCGGATTTAATTAGAAAATTTGTGAAGCCAGTTTGTAAAAATTAAATTAATAATAATTTATATTGGTTAACTACATAAATAGACGGTGGTATAGTAAATTTCAGCAAAATCGGTGCTAAGATAGCGGGGAAAGAAATAATCTTAAGAGAAAATAAGCCTGTTCGTAAAGTTTTTTCGTTTTATATTATTGTCGCTTTTGAGCAATTGTTTGTGATTCTTAAAACTGATATAGCTAAATAAACTGTAAACTACAGGTTAAGAACTTGCACTAACAAATTGTTTTGTTATGCCCTTTGGTGGGTACTATCAGAGGGTATATTAGTTTTGTCACTCCATTTGTAACTCATCGAAATAATCGACGTATAAAGGTTTCAAGGGTATGGTTTTGTAGAGAATGAAAAGTTATATCGATTTATGCATGTCCGTCCGTCCGTCCGTCCGTCATTTTTTCTTCAATGATTTTTCGGATTTAATTAGAAAATTTGTGAAGCCAGTTTGTAAAAATTAAATTAATAATAATTTATATTGGTTAACTACATAAATAGACGGTGGTATAGTAAATTTCAGCAAAATCGGTGCTAAGATAGCGGGGAAAGAAATAATCTTAAGAGAAAATAAGCCTGTTCGTAAAGTTTTTTCGTTTTATATTATTGTCGCTTTTGAGCAATTGTTTGTGATTCTTAAAACTGATATAGCTAAATAAACTGTAAACTACAGGTTAAGAACTTGCACTAACAAATTGTTTTGTTATGCCCTATGGTGGGTACTATCAGAGGGTATATTAGTTTTGTCACTCCATTTATACTTTAAAAACTAATACACCGATTTGAACAAAATTCGCAGATCAGATTTATGCTATTGAGCTTTATGTTACCTGCAAACTAGCGGAAATAAGGTAATGAATAAAAATCCTTGAAATATTGTGAGTTTTGACAGTTTTTCTGTCCCATTTCTACCATAGGGCATCGAAAAATCGGCTATAGGCCGATTTTCAGTTACTACATGTTTTTTACTTTCCCGATAAACGAATGTTTATAGGAAAGTACTATAATCGTGCGAAAACCTAACTTTTGATCTAGAAGGGCTAGGAAGATGAAAATAAGTGCAAAATCCGTTTCGTCAAAAATAATTAGTCCAAATATAGTCTATTTTTGCACTAATTGTAAAACCGAAACTGCACGTCTAATTTTGATGAGATTTGCACAGTTTGTGTACTAAGGTCGAAATCTGAACATATTAGCTTTTCAACGGAATTCACTTCTGGTAACACTAATCCGCAAAACTTTTTTAAAAAAATGTTGTGGTGGAAATATAGAAACTTCCCTAATTCGGCCAATAATAGTCGGATTTTAATGAAACTTCGAGCGTACGTTTGGGATGTACCAATTGAAAAGATAAAAAATGTCTCCCTCGATGGGGGTTGTGGGGGGGGCTAAAATAGAAAAACTTCAATAATTCATTCAATAAAGGGCGGATTTTCTTAAAACTTGGTGTGTACATTCTGGATAGGCCAACTGAAAAGATAGAATGCGTCTCGCCACGATGGGGGTGCGGGAGTGCAAAATAAAAAACCTTAATAATTCGGCCAATAGTAGTCACATTTTCATGAAACTTGGAATGTACATTTAGAATAGGATAACTGAAATGAATATTTTATGACAATATCGGGAAAGTTCCATAGTGGTCCGGCCGATATAGAGAAAATGTAAATTCACTACTATGGTTTGCTTTGCTCATTTTTTTTAATTATTATTGGTAACTTGTTGTGCAAAGCTTTACATTCAATAACAGAGTTCTTTGCTCTATGATTTTATTTCAAGCAAATTCTTTGACTTAAAAACAAAGTATAATAAAATTGACAAATTTTAATTGATAACGCTAAAATTTTAACGATTTGATCAGAAATATATAAAGTCTAATGTATATAATGTATAGTAGCAGCAATATTGGCTAAGTCCAGAATGTTATTGTCGGACCGTCTTTTCATACGCAGATTATCGTCTTTCTATTATATTTCTTCTATTATACAAAACAATTTTGCATGTTAACGTTCTACTATTCCATACTTATATAAAATGTAGTGTCAAGAGACAGCGAATTATATACCAATCAAAATTCTTTTTATTTCAAATTAATTTCGGGAATCTTCGATACCGTAGAAAACTGAAATTTTGTTTGTTCATTTATTTGTTTGTTCGTTTGTGCCCTATAGACTCGAAAACTACTGAAGCGATTTTAATAAATTGGTACACCTCTATATATCTTATGAACTTAAAGTATAGTGTACTTGGATTTTGGCCAATAAAAATCCTATTTTTATGTAACTTGGAATGTAATTTCGGGATAGGCCAACTGAAAAGTTAGAATAGGTCTCCACACAGTTGGGGGTTGCTGGAATCCAAAATATAAGGAAAACTCTAATAAATTGTAGGATTAATAATGATTTATTATAATTCCCAAAACATCGGGATTTAATTTTCCGCAAAATAGAATTCGAGGGATTCTATATTTATCGATTTATTTGTTTTGTGTAAGTAAAATGACTTTAACATGTGTATGGAAGTAATTAATTGAAAGTTCGAATCTCTGTCCCAATGGAGGTTGGCGGTGCAATGTGCCGCAGAGCCGTAGCCCCTTAGTTATTCATTAATAATCTTAATTAGTGAAATAATGGGGTTTTGTTAAATATTTTCTTATGTAGGATAACGTAATCGTAATCAGAACCAAAAATATTTCGGTTTGCTCACTGATCTACAATATTTTGAAAATCACCAGAATAGCGATTCAGGCGTACATTTGTGGGTTCATTTGGGTTCAGGATTGCGTTTCTAACGACCATTTGTCACCCTTTTCTCTCACCTTCTTCAAAAAATTGCCCTAAATTTTAAAAAAGTATTGCCACTTCACAAAATTTAATTTCGAAAAGGAAATTATTTTTACCGTCGGGAAATTTTTGTCACCAATTTTTCCGACGTCCTTTCAAGCTAGTCAGTATTTTTCCGTTAGCAAATTGTATGAAAGATTTCGTTAATTTGAAATTAAATTTTTTTTTTATTATTGATTAATTTTCAATTAAATTATATGTGTCTTTAGTACTATTTAGCACGAAACTAAACAAAATTATTTTTTTCTTTTCGAAAAATAATAATTTTGACGAAATAAATATTTTTTGGTTTACAAAAAAAAATCAACAGTGTAAGAAAAACATGTGTTTCGAACTCAATGACTAAACCCATGTTTACTAACATACATAATTCATAATTTTTATAGATGTATGGTGACTTCGAACGTCAGTTTGAATTCCAGAATTTAACTGCTGATTTTTAAGTCTACCATATAATCAAATTAGTTTGTTTGAAAGATTACTATTTAATACTGTTATACTCTTTTACCTTAAATGGATTTCGAACGAAGCAGTCGAACTTTTTTTCGTGTCAAAAAATAAAATAAAGTATAATAAAAATAAAATTAAATAAATATTCAAATTTTTTTTATTGAATTAGTAAAACACTATTTACTTATTCATAGAATAATTTTAGTTCAAATTAAGAATATTATTTCAAATTTCTCTCGTGAATTTAATAACGAATAATCTTAATAAAAAGAAAAAACGAAAAGGGGCCGCCGCAGTGGCGGAACGTAGCCATCTCGTGCCCCCATTTGAAATGCTCTCCGAAAAGGAGAAAGAAGAAATTTTGGACAAGTTATTTAAGATAGCCCTGAGGGACAAGCTGGGCAAAGAAAAGAAATGGGGTTAGACGTAACCCCAAAGAAGGTTTTTCCACATAATATGGATATAAAAAGAATTATGAATCTGAAACTTGCTTTTTTTGTCTTGAGGGGCCCTCAAGACAAAAAAAGCAAAAGTAAAAGTGTCACTAAAACTTGTAGTGAAACTAAAAACAAAAGCAAAACTAAAAGTAAGTCAATCCCAGATGATCCAGAATCTCCCATGGACATGGAAATTGGGATGCAACATAGACTACCAAACAAGGCATTGAGCGATTCCGACACAAGAGATTGGAATTTTGTGCCTTTCAAATTTAAAACAATTCAAAAATCTTCTAACCTGGAAAAGAAACAAGAGCTTTCAGCCGCAATTACCATCGGTACTGAAGAGCACAATAATCGCTTCTCCACCCTAGAGAATGATGAACCCACTGATGACAACGACAACAAACGGTGTGAAGATACCAACAATGCAAGCAACGCAAATGTAAATATTGAATTTCATATTAATAGTAATTTAATTTCAGACCAGATTAAACAAAAAATTAATAGGTGCCCCCCCATATTTGTGAATGGAGGGGATGCAAAAGCGATAATCGGATCTAACAAGCGAGCCTATCCAAATAATGTAAACCTGAGAGTCATTAACGCTGGACCAGGTAAGTTGAAAATCTTGGTTGCTGATGTGGAAATACACAACGCAATCTTTGATAAACTTAGAGAGCTTAAATTGAAAAGCTTCACTTTTACACCCGGAGAGCTAAAGAGGGAGTCCATTCTATTAAAGGGATTTATGTGCGAGTATACCCCTGAGGAAATTTTGTCTGAATTAAATCAAGCTGTTGTTGAGGTAGGCATATTTAGTACAACTCCATTTTCAACGGTAAGATCCCGAGCGCAGGGTCCAAGTTGAATATATTTATTATTCAGCTAGAGCCGGGTATGAAATCAATTAGATTAGCTAGTGTCAAATATCTCCTCCATCAAAAAGTATAGTAGGAAAAGACTATTAGAACGGGTCCCATACAGTGTTTTAGGTGTCAAAGGATTGGACATATTAGTCAAAACTGCAACTTCGTCAGAAGATGCGTAAAATGCGGCTTAGACCATGAAAAAGAAGCTTGTACTTTGAATAATGTTGGGGAGAATCCCCCCAAACCAGTTTGTGCCAACTGCAAGGAAGAAGGACACACCGCTAACTATAGAGGATGTACTGTATATAAGAGATATATCGATAAAATGGAAAGGAATAGATTACTAGCAAAAAAGGTAACAGTAAATAGAAAGAAATTTGTCGATAATGTAATTAATAATTACACAGACCCCAAAATCTCATATACGAAAGTGCTAGAAACTAAGGCCTCAGAAATTACTAATACAGCAGGTAATAATTTTCTGCAAGATTTCATGGATGAATCCAATATTATTTTCGGGCTCCCTTTCGTAGTCTTACGAATAAAAATCAATGAATTTTGGCCAAATTACCTAAAATTAACAAGCCTTGAAGAGAAAGCGCATACTTGAATTTCTGTATCTCCATTAAAAATAAATAAAAATGTTCAATATTAATGTTGAGTCTTGCTCAACATTTTCTATAAAATAAAAAATTAAAAATAAATGAATAAAAATATGAATTACCAAACTCCTTGTTTACATTTAAAACTGTCAAACGACAGCCATGCGCAGTACGCTATGTTAAAATAAGACCATATTTTATGCATCCACTGAACAGAATTATTCAGAATAAATTATAATTTTTTAAAATTAATTCATACATTCAATTAATTACCACATTATAAGTAATATGACGAATTATCATGTTATTAGTTTTCAACAAAAAGGAATATTTGATTAAATATTCAATAAAAACCAACACATCAGTTGTGAATTTGATCCAACAATAAGTTTAACCACATCCTCCCAATTGTACACCCCTGCATTTTGCTACTTTCATTTAAGTTTGCAAATCCAATTTAAGTGGAAAATCCAAAACGATAACAAAAAAACTTAAAGAAACCGTTTACACACCTAATGACGTCAAAATTAAAGAACATACGATAAAATAAGTTAATAAGATCCAAAACTGTATTTTGGGGTTTTACACACCCCTAAAATTTTGAAGAAGTTTTTTTTATAATTTTTGTACAAAAAATTATCAGGGGGACACAGGTGCGTTAGCAAAATTTGCAAAAAATAAATTCAAATGAAGTAATGTAAGAATTAGAGCATCAATACTACATATCATAAACATATATAATTTTTAAAGTCGTAAGGACGACAACTTGACTCAGAAGTCAATCGATCCCGTATCATTTGAAAAATCCGTTAGACACCACAGTATAAAAAGGGGAATCAAATCCAAATCAAATCACTTAGTTTTCTCAACCGAACGAGCAGGGATCAACCAAAAATGGTGAGTACAATTTAAAATTAAGTCGTCTTGGTGAAACAAGTAAAAAATTGAAAATTTCCAACGGATAAATTGCCTTGCAAATTTTCAATCGGTCATTGATAAAGGATACTCGTTGCCTTATCATTTTTTCATATTAAGAATGGTGATGGATAATTTGCCTCACTATTTTTAATCGGGATTTAATTCTGGATATCGTTGCCGAATTAATGTAAAATCAAATAAGCTTGATAAATACAATCAAGAAAGTTTCAACCATAGACAACATTATTATCTTTACATAAACACGGACATTGTTGCCTGTTTATTCTTTTTCACATAAACACGGACATTTTTGCCTGTTTATTCTTTTATAAAATTACGGACATATCGCCTAATTTTCGTCAAACAATCACGGATATTTACGCCTGATTACCATCACATAAACACGGACATTTTTGCCTGTTTATTTTTTATAAACACGGACATTTTTGCCTGTTTATTCCTTTATAAATTTCAGATATTAGCGTCAAATATTTCCTTGAGATAATTACGGACACTAGCGCCTAATTGATCTCACACCAACCACGAACAATTTTGCCCGATCTCTCCGTCCAAAACCACGGACAGACCAGCTGACTTTCGTCAAGAGTTCACCAAAGCCACAGCCAGACTACTTGCTTCGAGTCATAGAATTAATAATTAGATTAATATTTTTCTTGAATTTTTCTAGACTAAGATATATGAATTTTAAATATTTTAAATATTTTTAAGTTGAATTAAATAAAATTAAATGTTATTTCCTACTTACAAATAAAACAATCTTTTTATTTTACCACAACAACCTATCCGTTTAAAATTAATGATTAGATTGTGTCGAAGTTACGTAAGTTACATCAACACAATTTCATCATTATAAATGTTAAGTTGAGGACTTAACATTTTGGTCCTTCGAGCCGGATAGATTGATTGTTTGTAGTAGGAATTCGCGTTTATTTAAAATTCATATAGAACCACGAGTAATAACGCATTTGTGTCTTCTTGGATAGATAGAATCAGATAAGGGTTAGTGTAGGTGACTTGCATTCAATTTCGTTTGTTTTCTTTTTTTTTGTAAAAATTGCAGAGGGTTACAATGGGTGATCCAAAAATCATATTAACGCAAATGGGGTTGATCGACCAAATTCGAAGGGCGATTATAAATCATCGAAAAACTGGGGAAGCCAGAAAAACGGGAGGTTATTTAAGTCGAAGAATGTCTGCCGTCGAGAAAGTATGGGAAGATATAACGAAGAATCAGGTTCTCATTTCCATGGAAGAACAAACACTAAAGGACACCGACTATATAAAAAAGGGGGTTTTTGACGACATAGAAGGTGCATATTTCGAATTCATTGGTGAACTCCAAGAAGCTTTCGAAATCATCAATAAACCAACGAACCCGGTGCCTTTTAATGAGTCGTTCAACCAAACCAGCGGAGAATCAAGAATTCAGAATAAATCGGAAATACATTTACCAAAAATTAACCTCCCAAAGTTTAACGGCGATTACGAATCATGGCGGTCGTTCCACGATTTATTCGTCTCTTTAATACATTCAAATTCTGGAATTCCTTCAGTGCAAAAATTGCACTATTTAAAAACAAGTCTAGTCGGCGAAGCAGAAAGGCTGCTACGACAATTCCAGACCATTGGGGATAATTATGGCCCAGCCTGGAACACGTTAGTTAAACGTTATGACAATAAACGAGTATTAGTACACACTCAGTTAAAAGTACTATTCAATCAAAACATTTTACGAAACGAAACGGTCAATGGCATTAAAGCTATTATCGACCAAACATCAGAATGCCTTCATGAATTAGAAGCATTGCAAATCCCCATCGGGGAATGGGATCCAATCATAATTCATTTAGTAAATCAACGATTACCTCTCGAAACGAGGAATCTATGGGAGCAATCATTAGGAAACACGTCAGAGGTGCCTTCTTTAGACGAATTTTTCAAATTCTTAGAGTCAAGGTACCGCACGTTGGAAGCTGTAGTCGATATAAAGTCCAACAACGGAAAAACACAAAATCATCATGTGGATTGTAAAAGTGGATGCCCACTATGCAAGCAATCACATTATTTGCATGCGTGCAACAGATTCTTGAACATGGACATCTCCATGAAAAGAAAATACATATTAGATAATCAGATGTGCTACAATTGTCTAAGGGTAGGACATCAAATAAAGAAATGTTTAAACAAATTCGGATGCAAGAGATGTGGAAAAAGACACCACACTTTGCTACACACTGACCACACATCTTCTAACGGAGAAGATGTGGGTCATACGGAGGGTGCAGACAAAGTACCATCCAGGGTTTCAACTTCGACCATGTTCGCGCAGAACAGTAAGGGTCAAAAAACCATCCTAAGGGATAACATTCAAGGGCTACTCGCTACCGCAATGGTAGGGGTAGCAAACACACAAGGCAATGCTGCAACATTTCGAGCATTGGTAGATTCAGGATCACAAGCATCCTTTACGGAAGGTGTGGATACGACACCTTCTAGGGTTTCTGCCGTGACTACGTTTAGTCAAATTAGTAAAGATCGGCAAACAACACCCAGGCAAAACAATCAAGGGCTACTCGCTACCGCAATGGTAGGGGTAGCAAACACACAAGGCAATGCTGCAACATTTCGAGCATTGGTAGATTCAGGATCACAAGCATCCTTTACGGAAGGTGTGGATACGACACCTTCTAGGGTTTCTGCCGTGACTACGTTTAGTCAAATTAGTAAAGATCGGCAAACAACACCCAGGCAAAACAATCAAGGGCTACTCGCTACCGCAATGGTAGGGGTAGCAAACACACAAGGCAATGCTGCAACATTTCGAGCATTGGTAGATTCAGGATCACAAGCATCCTTTACGGAAGGTGTGGATACGACACCTTCTAGGGTTTCTGCCGTGACTACGTTTAGTCAAATTAGTAAAGATCGGCAAACAACACCCAGGCAAAACAATCAAGGGCTACTCGCTACCGCAATGGTAGGGGTAGCAAACACACAAGGCAATGCTGCAACATTTCGAGCATTAATAGATTCGGGATCACAAGTATCCTTTATCACGGAAAAAGCCGTTCAACAACTAAAGTTGAAAGGCTCACAAGTTGATATTCAAGTCACGGGACTTGGTAAACCGAGGGTAACAACAATCAATAAGAAAGTAACTTTCAACATAAAATCAATCAATTCCAATTTTGCACTAAACTTAGAAGCTTTAGTATTAAAAAGAATCACTGGAATAACCCCAGCTGACACTATTACCAAAGAAAATTGGTCGCATCTTCAGGATCTCGAGTTCGCAGATCCACAATTCTCTCAACCGGGAAAAATTGACATCCTGTTAGGAGTCGAAATATATTCGGCAATCCTGTTGGATGGGTTAAGAAAAGGGCCGATTGAATATCCAATTGCCCAACGAACACATTTGGGTTGGATCTTATTTGGTGGCAAAAATAAATCCAATCAAACTACCTCATTCAATATAACCGTTGAAAACGAACTTGATCAAGCACTGAAAAGATTCTGGGAAATAGAAGAACTTTTACCATCACGTAAACACACTAAAGAGGAAACCCAATGTGAGAAATTTTTCGGAGAAACTCATAGACTTAAAGAAACTAGACAATCTCAAGTTCGTCTGCCATTTATAACACCACCAAATCTCGGCCATTCAAAATACATCGCTGATAAATGTTTTCAACAAATAGAAAACAAATTTGCAAAAAACAAACATATGTTGGAAGAATACACAACGTGCATAAATGAATACATATATTTAAAACACATGAGACCCTTAACGCAAAAGGAACTTTGTACACAACAACCATCCAATCATTGTTATTTACCACATCAAGCTGTGTACAAAAACAGTAGTACAACCAAAGTAAGAGTTGTCTTTAACGCATCTGCCAAAACATCAAATGGGAAGACCTTAAATGTTTATCTTATGACTGATCCAACAATCCAACCAAAACGCGCTGCTACACTTCTCAAATCGAAAAAATATAAATACGCCTTAACGGCCGATATCGAGAAAATGTACCGAATAACACAAATCGAAGCATGTCTTAATTCAAGACCATTATGCCCAATGACCACAGACATAGCAGACTTGGAGCCTTTAACCCCAGGTCATTTTCTAATAGGAACAACATTAATAGCACTTCCAGAACAAAATTTAACTTTAGAAAACATACATATCCTTTCAAGATGGCAGTACCTTAAACAATTACAACAAATTTTTTGAAAAAAAATAGTCAACCGATTATTTACATCGACTGCAACAACGACCTAAATGGTTAACTGCAACACCCAATTCAGAAATCGGAGAATTATTATTTCTCAAATGCAATATCCTTCCACCCATCAAGTGGCCCTTAGCAAGGATAATTGATATCCATCCAGGCAAGGACAATATAGTTCGAGTAGTCACAGTTAAGACTACAGAAGGCACATTCAAACGCCCAACCACAAAAATCATTAAACTCCCAACCAATAAATAAATCAGTCCCAATTCCTTGTACAACAGTATCAACAAATAACACAATCAAAGAAACATAAAAGTTAATACACGGAACAAACGGGCGAGTCATTAAGGTGAAATTATTGAAATCGATCGACACCAACAATATCACCAATTGGAAAATTAGATGATTCGGATATCGGGACCATCCTACCGTTTCCCAGACAACTACCACAAAGGGGAAACCTGTTTTAACAAAGGGGGGGAGTATGTTGAGTCTTGCTCAACATTTTCTATAAAATAAAAAATTAAAAATAAATGAATAAAAATATGAATTACCAAACTCCTTGTTTACATTTAAAACTGTCAAACGACAGCCATGCGCAGTACGCTATGTTAAAATAAGACCATATTTTATGCATCCACTGAACAGAATTATTCAGAATAAATTATAATTTTTTAAAATTAATTCATACATTCAATTAATTACCACATTATAAGTAATATGACGAATTATCATGTTATTAGTTTTCAACAAAAAGGAATATTTGATTAAATATTCAATAAAAACCAACACATCAGTTGTGAATTTGATCCAACAATAAGTTTAACCACATCCTCCCAATTGTACACCCCTGCATTTTGCTACTTTCATTTAAGTTTGCAAATCCAATTTAAGTGGAAAATCCAAAACGATAACAAAAAAACTTAAAGAAACCGTTTACACACCTAATGACGTCAAAATTAAAGAACATACGATAAAATAAGTTAATAAGATCCAAAACTGTATTTTGGGGTTTTACACACCCCTAAAATTTTGAAGAAGTTTTTTTTATAATTTTTGTACAAAAAATTATCAGGGGGACACAGGTGCGTTAGCAAAATTTGCAAAAAATAAATTCAAATGAAGTAATGTAAGAATTAGAGCATCAATACTACATATCATAAACATATATAATTTTTAAAGTCGTAAGGACGACAACTTGACTCAGAAGTCAATCGATCCCGTATCATTTGAAAAATCCGTTAGACACCACAGTATAAAAAGGGGAATCAAATCCAAATCAAATCACTTAGTTTTCTCAACCGAACGAGCAGGGATCAACCAAAAATGGTGAGTACAATTTAAAATTAAGTCGTCTTGGTGAAACAAGTAAAAAATTGAAAATTTCCAACGGATAAATTGCCTTGCAAATTTTCAATCGGTCATTGATAAAGGATACTCGTTGCCTTATCATTTTTTCATATTAAGAATGGTGATGGATAATTTGCCTCACTATTTTTAATCGGGATTTAATTCTGGATATCGTTGCCGAATTAATGTAAAATCAAATAAGCTTGATAAATACAATCAAGAAAGTTTCAACCATAGACAACATTATTATCTTTACATAAACACGGACATTGTTGCCTGTTTATTCTTTTTCACATAAACACGGACATTTTTGCCTGTTTATTCTTTTATAAAATTACGGACATATCGCCTAATTTTCGTCAAACA
Source organism: Xylophagus ater (assembly GCA_963422695.1). NCBI lineage: Eukaryota > Metazoa > Arthropoda > Insecta > Diptera > Xylophagidae > Xylophagus > Xylophagus ater. The sequence goes on along the minus strand of OY730482.1, from coordinate 26,581,040 downwards.
ATCACGGATATTTACGCCTGATTACCATCACATAAACACGGACATTTTTGCCTGTTTATTTTTTATAAACACGGACATTTTTGCCTGTTTATTCCTTTATAAATTTCAGATATTAGCGTCAAATATTTCCTTGAGATAATTACGGACACTAGCGCCTAATTGATCTCACACCAACCACGAACAATTTTGCCCGATCTCTCCGTCCAAAACCACGGACAGACCAGCTGACTTTCGTCAAGAGTTCACCAAAGCCACAGCCAGACTACTTGCTTCGAGTCATAGAATTAATAATTAGATTAATATTTTTCTTGAATTTTTCTAGACTAAGATATATGAATTTTAAATATTTTAAATATTTTTAAGTTGAATTAAATAAAATTAAATGTTATTTCCTACTTACAAATAAAACAATCTTTTTATTTTACCACAACAACCTATCCGTTTAAAATTAATGATTAGATTGTGTCGAAGTTACGTAAGTTACATCAACACAATTTCATCATTATAAATGTTAAGTTGAGGATTTAACAATTAAAATCCTTAATATTAACATAAACTCATTGGTTTCCCGTGAAAAAAGATTGTTTCTCTCAAGAGAACTATTAGAAACAAAACCTTTAGCGGCTTTCATAACCGAAACTTGCCTAAAAAATCGCCACAAATCTTCTTTTGAGGGGTATGATATATTTAGAAATGATAGCGGCAGGGGCACGGCAATATTAATTAAAAAGGGAATCAGATTTGACACAATTGGTTCGGACTTCGAATTTTTCTCAGTCACTTTAGTTAGTCTACCAAATGTTGACCACATGGGTATTAGCAAAAAGCTAGGTATCAACATCAAAAACGATTTGGACAAAATGTACCGTCTATCCGGACAGTTTAATGGCACCATTATCAGAGGAGATTTTAATGCCAGGCATGAATTCTGGGGCGACTCCGAACGCAATTCTAATGGATTGCATTTACACTCATGGTTTATGAATGGGCCTTTCGTGGATATGGAGATTTTGAATGCAGGACCCTCTTTTCCCAGATCTTCCTCACACATTGACCTTTTCATGGTTTTCTCCTCAGTTCTGAACTCGGCAAACTCTGAAAGTTTTGCGTGTCATACAATTCCTTTTGTATCTGATCACTTTGGGCTTATACTGAATATTAACTCCATGAGACTTGATCTATTCAGATCTAAACCTTGCTCTTTCAGGTCCCACAAACACACCAAATGGAACGAATTTCAAAGAGAGATCGGCTCTAAATTATCGGCATTGCTTCCTCCTGACGACCAAAATCTGAGTAATAGTGATATTGATAGCCATATCACTATCCTTACGAACACGCTGAATACTTGTATCGCGAATCACTCCAAACTCATAGAAGTTGGCCTCAACAAGTTTTACAAAAATATTTCAAATTTAACACTTAAACTCATAAAAACAAGATATCAGGCTCCGCATCCTAAAAAGTCTATTTCACAACAACCTAAATATAGTTAACAGTGCCTACCAAGAATGGTCCGGTCGCATTGCCTGTTTAAGTAAGATCATTAGGGAAAGGATCCGGATCTAAGTATATGCAAATTTTCGTAATAGGCTAAAATTAATTAAGCCATCCCCACACGCTTTCAAAGAAATATTTAGGCTAACTGGGAGGAATTCTTCCCATTTGGATTTGTCTAACGCATGTTTGGTTGATGAAGGACGCAATCTATATGATAAACTCAAAGCATTTAATAACTGTTATACTGTTATGCTGTTGTATTTTGAATTTTTGTTCATATACGGGTAATTTAATAAAATGATAGAAATATCTAAAAGAATAACTATAATCACCTTCTTATTATATGCTTCCATTTTTGACAACTCTAAAAAAAATACTCTTCATCTCCTTTTGTCGGATAAGCATAGTCTCTAAACAGCTTACTTGCAATCACTTGCGTTGCAATTTGCTTTTTTGAACAGATGACGTTTGCGCATGCTTTTTCTTGAGCATGATGGCTGGCGCAACTATTCACATATTTACATTTATGAAAAACCTCTGTATTATGTATTAGAACGCATTCATTGAAAAAATTCTTACTTCGCTTGCGACAGAGTATTTTTTCAAATGTGGAGAAATGGAATTTCTAAGCTAATCGGGAAGTCGTAGTTGCTGGAAAAAGTATCCTAACTCGCTCAACAATAGGCAAATATTCTTGAAATTTGGAATGTACATTCGATTCCAGATAAGATATTTCTACGCTCAGTGAAGGAAAGCAATCATGGAGGTGAAGATATTAGAGGGTTGGGTTGGGGTTTATTTTTTTAATAACCAATGTTCGAGTTATTTGAGTGAAATCCCAGGTGTTTGTAAACTAAAATTTCTGGTATTCCGTCTTAGGCCGTCTAACTGAGAAGTTACTGTAAGTCGCAAAAGTATCCGGACAAAAGATGATTAATAAACTAATAAAATTTGAACACAAATGAAACAAAATACATATACATGGTATTTGGAAAATTTTATTTTTTAAATATTAATTCGCAGTTCGATTATAATGAGTAAAAAATTAATTAATTTACTTGTGTCTATTCAATATATTAAAAAAATTCTAAAATTTTTTTGGATTTGTAAATCCTTGTGCAATACTTGGATATTCGCTAAGCAATTCAATCAGCCTTTTGTATTGCTTTTTATTTGTGGAATTTAATAGCAAACGTTTTAATTTTATCCACAATTCAAAAATTCCTACAAATTATTTCCGTCGGAGAAAAAACGTCAATTTTTCGATTCCTACTGAGTGGAATAAAAAAATTCCGACGGAATGAATTTCAAAATTCCGTAAGAGTACAAATTTTAATTGTGTAGGAAAATTCCTAAGTCTGGAATAGGCACTAATAAAAAGATAAAAAACATGTTTAATAAGATTATTATTATTTAACATTAACATGTTACATTAACTGATATTTTTTAATATTAAAATAAATTTTTAAGTTTGGGTTTAATTTAGTAAAATGAATAAATTTTATTTTTTGTTAGGGTGTGCATTTTTTTCTCTAAAGTATTTCCAATTTTGTATTGAAAAAATTCCCGAGATTTTCCCGGGATCCAGTGAAACTACTAAAAAATGTCCCTTTTCCGGGTGGTGATTATGGCCGGGAAATGGGAGCTCTAAATGAAACTACACGGAATGCGAAGGATCCACGACGGACTATTTTTAATACAATCTGAAAACCGAAAAGCGTGAATCCGTCGTGGATCCGTCATTCTGTTTTCCGCATAAAACTTCTTTTTAGACAATGGAATTATAGAATTTTCTACAATCACGATGTCTGACTAAAAAATTACAAAAATTCTAGTATGTTTCCACAAATTTGTATCAGGAAACTAAAGAATTGCGTACTTTTAGGCGCATATTAAAATGCTTTGATGATGGCCGATAGACACTGGAATACATTATTGGTTCAATATTAACCAAACCGCTCAAAGAAGGAATATTGTTATGTAAGCAATTTTATTTAAGGTGCCTTGCCTTTAGAATATCTGTTTACGCCCTATGGTAGGTACTAAAAATATTGAGTTAAGTAGAAAGTTCGTGGCTTTAGAGTCGTATAACTTTAGTAGTTCTAATCCTATCACGTTACATTATAGCTCGCTTAAAAGGTGACATTTCATAGAATATTTAAGAAAAATTGTGAAATTCAGGCAGAAGTAATTGCGGTAATTGGATTTTGAAAATTAGCCAAAATTCTGAAAAAATTCCCTATATGTATTTATACTCTATGTTAGGTACTACCGTCCGTCCGTATACAAGATAACTCAAAAACGCGTTATCCGATTTTGTTGAAATTTAAAATGTAAGTTGGTTATTCCTTAGCTCGATTTGGTATTGCATTTCAGCAAAATCGACCCGGGGAGAGGGAAGTTATAAAGGAAAAACCAGGTGACCAGAAAGTTTTGTCGTTTTTTTTATATGGTTTTCGGATTTAATTCGAAAATTTGTGAATAAATTTTGTTTAAATTAATTATGTTGGTTAAATACGTAATAATCCTAGGAGAAAATAAGTCTATCTGTCTGTTAAAAACTAATTCACCGATTTGGATAAAATTTGCAGATCAGATTCATGCTAGTAGGGTCTAGGTCAGCGATGGCGAACGTTTTTGAGAAGTGGGTCAAATTTTGTTCATTATTTTTTTAGTACTAGCTCGTGAGTCACTAAGTCAGTGGCGTCACTTCGAAAGGGGGAGCGAAGGATGGTTAAAAACATGATATCTTAAAAACATTTTGTTTGATTAAATTAAAATTTCGAATGTAGGTTGACCATTCCTTAACTCAATTTGTTATTGCAGGAAGGAAGTAAAGCAAAAATTGGATTTATCACAAAGTTTGTCCTTCCTCGCATTTAATTGGAATAATTGGCACGGGAGTACTATAAAGCCTTGTGATGCTACAAAAATGAGACCTCGAGATTTTGATGGATCTTCAGGTTTTGAGGTACCTTCACTTCAAAAACGTATTTTAAAAAAATGCCCGTTCGTCTGCCTGTTGCCTGTCTATTTGTGTCAAAATTTAGTTTACGCGGTAACTCGAGTTATTCGATACAATTGAAATTTGTGGAACTAGTCCATTATTATAAAGATAAGATTTGTTACGTTGTCGTTGGGCGCCATAATTATAGTTACCTATGGTTATGGGTTTGAGACTTGACACGAGCCTTGTTCACCGCCGAACATGTTTCATCACACATTTTATTCGTTACCAGATCGCAGGTAACAGGCACCAGTGTGTGTAGTCTGGAAAGTGTCCACTACGTTTTGTCAAGGACCCATACAAAAACGTCACGCCTTTCTTCCCCCTCCGCTTTAGGGGTTTACTCCCAGCCTGCTCAGGGAAAGGGGTCGTGGTCCTATGGAGGACGAAAGGATACGCAGCACTGACTGCACGAAAACAAAAACCGGTGAAGAGCAACAAAACAAAAAAATGCAATTGCGGTCGCAATAATCTACCAGCTGGCCCTCAGATGGGGAGTGAGACCTCTCACCACCCTCGCTGACGCAGGATCCTTCGCGTTATTCACGAATGCCCGCACACATCTACCACCCTTTTAAATAACACGCTCCTTTCTCTCTCTACAAACACCACCCTAGCCAACCATATTGCCGATTAAGTAGTGATACTTGACAGACCACAAACAAAACCAAAATTATTGTAAACAAAATTTGGTTCGATATGACTATGTTGTTCTTTTATTATGCCAACCAAAGAAAATAAAAATACACCCAATTTTGTTTTTACACGGTCTTTTTTTACACGGTTTTGATTTGACATGGTCTAGAAGAAAAAAACTGATTCCATTTTTACACGATTTCATTCGATTTAGCACGATTAAAAAAAGCTATTTGATTGAAATTTTAAAGAAAAATATTTTTATTAAACGCAATCTTTTAGGTGAATGCGAAACGTGTCGAGCATTCTACAGACAGCACAGAGGGTAAGGACGCACAGAGATGCGAAAAGTGTCTCATAATAGTTTTTTTTTGTGTGAATCATTTATTTTAACTATTTTTTACAGAGTTGAAGGATATGGAACTAATCACTTTTTTTTCTATGTATGTACTTCATGTCTTTTTCTACACGGTTTTGTCTGGAACGTATCTACCGTGTAAAAACAGAATTAGGCGTAATGATGCATAATGCCAATACTAAGTTTCCTAATATTCTGTTGTAATCGCAGTTCCATTAATTACAAAAAAAATTTGGTCCTTGTTTCGCGAATTGTGTAATTACATTTAATTACGATTTTTATAGATTTCTTAATAAATCAAGATTTTTAAGATTTGAACGTGTTGTTATTCATTTTTTTTTAAATAAATTAATCCAATATGATTATCAGAATTTAAATTATCAGAATCGTCTCATGCTTTGGTAATAAATGTTAGAGGATGCCTGCTACTTGTAGTATACAGAATTCGGATAATAGTCTGGAGATCATGTATGAGATGATGATGACGTCACCATAAAATTTAGTTTATATTTTTTTTCTTTTTAATATTGATGTCTTTATTGGGGTCCATGTATTCGCACACGAGTTAATCCATCACTTCGTTTGTTCCTTACGGTATGCAGAATTCTAAAGGCTCAAATATAATGTGCTCTGCCTGGCATAGCAAAACTGACAGAATGTACTAATATACATGAATCCTATTCCAAGATTATATTATGCATACGCGTGCATTCGTTAAGTTCGATTTCCGTTTCGTTATGTTTAAGCAATACAAATCAGTTAGTACATTCCCTACGGAAATTTTGACAGTTGAATTGCAAATATTTTTCTCATGAAACGTGACTTGATGATTTGGTTTTTTTTTGAAAAATTGTTTTCTAAACGATTTTCAATTTTTTAAAATCACTTTTACATTACAAAAAACAATTAAAAAACAAAATTTGTTGAGTCAAATGGTTATTCTTGCTTATGCACATTATAATCAGTTCTACGGATTTGACATGCATAAGCTGGCATAAGGTTGCATTCGTTCAGTTTTTTTGTCTTTTCCTATGCCAGGCAGAGCACATTATATTTGAGCATTAACTCCTTAATCTCCTTTTTCTTTGTTTTTTCTTTTTTTTTTCTTTCTAATTTCTGATTAAGGCGCCGCACACGAATTCAAACACAACAAAAAAAAGTTTGACCTAAGAAGAAAACACATGGATTTGAAAAACCCAAAATTTAATGAAAATTCAATTTTTGTTACTCACCCGCCAATTCCAGCTGAGGCCTCTGCTTTGTGGGGGGGGGGGGTTGATATTGTCCGCCAATTGGGGCAATTCAAACAAATCTATATTTTTAACAAAAGAAAGGTTATGTGTCTTAGATTAGGGAAAATATGGATAGGCCTTTCGCAGGGGAAATTGAAGCACTTTTGGAATACACTTGCATTTTTTTGCTTATGTGTGCGGCGTAGTGGTGGCGTTAAAAACATGAATTCGGGGGGACAACATTGCAAATGGGCTAAAAGCTCATGCATTCTGTAACATCCGAATTGCAAAAAAATTGTTGCGTGTGATTGCTAAAAAAATCAAGTTTTCTTAAACATACAAAATTAAATTATTAAATAATAATTATAAACATGTATGCGCTTATATATTTCCTTTCCTGCGTAAACCAATAGCCGAAAGCCATTTCATACGTAGAGCCTCATTTTTTGGAAACTTTAAAACCAAAAAAAAAGCATTTAAAACTGAAAATGCTGAATTTTCAAAAATTTCGACGAATTTTAAGAATTGCCCCCATTTTAACCAAAAATGACTGTCACTGGTAGATTTCGTTAAAATCGAAATAAAAAAAAAGTGGGATTTGACATTTCGGCGTGGATTCAAAAAAAACCAATTTTTTACTAATTTATGAATTAACATAATTTCTATTTGATTACCAAAAAGTAAATAAACACCATAAAAACTTTTTTTTATACGGCAATAATGAACATTAGCCCATTATAATAAAAAATAAGTCAAACTTAGTTGTGAAAGAAAATTCCAAGAATTTTTCGATGTTGTTTGTTATTACACCCAGAAATTAAACACTTCATATTGCAAATTTATTAACTTTGATTATTTAATTCAAAAGAATTTGGTTTGGAATCCGAAACGCACTAAAAATTATAAATTAAAAAAACGCAATTTTTTTCCCCTCCAAATTTGACAGTTCGGCGTGATAATAAATGCTTCAGACACGGATATCGTAAAAACGAGTTAATGCCTACGCTTGTAATGTGTGTTTCTCTTTTCTGATTTTTTTTTTGTTGTGGTTTCCGTCTGCAGTACAAAACAAAAGAAATATTCGGTGCAACTTTAATAACGCGACCTCGTGTTATATTATAATGTAGGGTTGATACCCGAGGTTGATGTTTTATGCTGGTGGGGAAAAGGAAATTCATTTTTTTCAATGTTCTTGATTCGTGTTCTGCATACTTACTTGGTCGATGCCAACTTTATTTTGATTATCTGATTGCGAAAGAGAAAAAAAATAGCTTCCTACCCGTTTCTCCTATCAATACTTCAACGCTTTTTTTTATTTTAACAGATCGTTGCTTGACGTATATTTGGCCGTGTTCGTGCTTAGTCTTAAAGCAATGTTCGACACCAGAGGCGGATAAATATTTGTGTGGGCAATTGTTAGTGTGGTGTATTCAAATTCAAATTTTTGTAGCGAATATAAATGAAAAATAAAAAGGGATTTTACATAGCACTCGTAACAGATTCCTGTGGTTTTTGGTATCGATCTGAGAAATGGCTCCGGTGATCTATAAAATCTAAGACTTATTTTTATCTGGAACTTGGAGACTTCTTAGCCAATAGTATTGAAATATAGAACATTGGCTTCTTAGATAATGTTGTTAAATCAGATTTAATTTGGACTGGATCGAGAAAGCAACACCCTACCCTGGAGGCAATCTCGACGAACGCGACGGACGCAATGAACGCGTGAATTGTCAAAAACGTTAGTGACGGTATAAATATTTTTGTGTAGGCAAACTCGACGCCGTCGATGAAATTTGTAATTCTTATTATTATTTGATATAATCTTTGTGTTATAAATTAAAATAGTTTTTTAAGTAGTGTAAATTAATAAAAAAAACTAAAATACCGTTTTTAAATGGAATTTTCACAAAATAATTCCAACACAAAAATTTTAAAATGACATTTGAACGCGTCCGTCACGTAAAAAGTTGAATGCAAATACCCTTTACAACGTCTGAACCGTCGCGTACGTCACGTCTACGTCGAGATTGCCACCTCCCACACATTTCATATGAAATTAACTTTTATTTGACACTTCACGCGTCCGTCGCATTCATTGCGTCCGTCGCGTCCGTCGAGATTGCCTCCAGGGTTAAAATGCATCAAAAAGTAGATAAGAACGATTAAAACATAAGCAATTCAACTGAAATTATTTCTGTGTTCATTTTATAGAATTATGTAACACATACTACACAATTTTACCCAAAAATTATAATAAATTACACGCAAAATTACTTTTTTTTTACATATGGTAATTGAACTTAACAATGGTAACTATTATAAGATGATGTTAAGGAACGGAGAATATATTTGAAAAACGACGAAATAGGATATCTCAAGAAATTAATGTAAAATAGTTTATGTGGCAAAAAATCATTTTTCTAGTTTATAGAACGACAGTGTATTGTTAGGATTGGTTACCTACAAATAGTTGTCGTTAATTCGAATATTTATACAGAAAGTTCCATTATAGTGTATCATTTTTGGGAATTGGTTCATTTAAATGTTTTTGTCTTTTAAAGATGCATAATTCGCAAAATTTAAAACTTATTTAAACTTAAATAATATGAAGTTGAGAATTCTTTTTTCAGGAGATTGAAAAAAGATGCTCCGTTTTCATTTCGCGTTTTCATGTTCATAAGGGCTTAGCTCCTTATCAAGAACTTTTGGCAGAAATACAAAGTAATAAAACACGGACATTTAAATCTAATTCAATCAGACATAATAATGAAGATACAAAGAATGTACATGACCTCGTTGTAACACGAAACTTTTTCTCTGATTTCCCATTTCACCGTATCATATGGGCTGATTCATCGTGAGATTCAGGAAAATATTTTGAAAGAGAACACATAGAACTGAATGTGATGGTGAAAACAATATTAAGAACCGAAAGAACAATCGATAACATTTATTTTTTGAAGATTATGTCATTCAAATGTTGGCCGTAGCTACGCTTTAGGTGGTTCAATCTATAGGTACAATTTTGAACCACTTGTTCGAGCTTTACTGGAATCTGGCCAATAGCACGAGTAATGTTTGCTTCCGAAGCATCAATCGTAGTTGCCTTATCCGCGTAGCCCATTATTATTCTGACCATAAGTTGCTCTAAATGCACGAAGAACTTGTTTCACAGAGCGCTGATTACCATAATACAGCTCCAAAATTTTGAGACGCTGTGTCGATGTAAGTTTTTCCATGATGAAATGATATTTACTACTGAATCAAACTGCAATGACAGGGTCACACTATTCATGCGTGATGTGAAAAAAAAAATCCCGTTTGAAAAAAGTACCTCACGATGAATCACCCGTTACAAAATAATTTAATGCTAAGTACCACGAAATTGGGAATAAAACGAAACTTTAAATTTTACCGGGATAACGACCCAAAATATGTATAAAACAAAAATTGTCCAAGGATGATTATTGTGTAAAGGTTCTAAAGTGATAAAAAGACTGGCTTAATCTTTAGATATGAATCTAATCGATAATTTAATTTGAAACGGATACCAAAGTTTTAGATATTTTGCTGGAAAATACTTCTGTCGAAGGTTGAATAATTCCACCTCTGACCGTTGTGTAGCTGCGGTGATTTTAAGGTTATGTTGACCTCTTACCAATATAATGTGATAGAATAGTTGTACTAAATTTAATTTAAAGAATAATTTTTTCGGTTTTTCTTCTTTGTTGTTTTGTTTTTTTTTTGTCCTGCTGTTTCTCGGTTTAAATCTAAGACAGTTAGTAATCCTGTTTCATTTTTTTTAATTTTTAAATGTTTTAGTTTGTAAGGTAGTAGATTATTAACTTTTCATTTACTTAGTTGTTTAACTTTTAAAGAATTTAATCCGTTTTTAATGTATTTTATCAAGTGTTTTGATTTGACGATAGTGTACACCACGCAATAAGGTACACACATTAAACTATCTATTTATTTTTTTTTATATATTCTTTTATTGTTTGTTTGATTAGAAATTATTTCCAAGATAATCTAATGTATATATATTAACGTGTTATTCCAGCCTTGAAAAAATCTAAATAAAGTAGACGAAACGTTGGCAGTAATTGAAAAGGTGTTTAAATTACTACAATAAGGTCCTAGTCCCAACAAAATAAAATTTATATAAAAATTTTTAAAATATTTTTCCAAATTTACTTTGAAATATTAAAAGAATTACTTAAAATATTTAATCCAAAATTCTTAATTACGTTCATTAAAATTATGGTTTATACTTATTACTAAATTTTTAATTGTTAAAAATAAACTAGAACGATTTAAAGTTTTCACTCTAAGTATTTTGAGTATTTTTTAATCGTGTTATATGAAGAACAATATTTGATTACAATTTTTATCACAAACGCGTCTTTTTAACCTATTTCAATGTGACTAGTCTCTATAAAGAAAATATTAAAATTAATAGTAATTTTCGGAGAAAAATCCATGAAATACATTTCTAAGCACGCGCATCAGCAGGCGGATCAGCAACTCCAAATGCTGAGATAAAAACATTCACAATCGTAACGATAAAAATACCAATAATTGTGAAATTACTAATTCTGTTCGCTTTACAGATTTCTCGTTGATCTTTGACATTATATCGACTGTTCAATATGAGCCCGACTCCAACTCCAATCTAAAATGTTGTTTATTTTTCATTAGGAACTAATTTCATTGCAAATTTTCATACCAACTCACTTGAAGTATTAAACTAATTGATATAAATATTAAACTTGGATAATAATATGGATGCCTTGTGTATGATTCAAGAACATATCTAAGTTGATTTGCATTCGCTGATAATAATGCCAAATCCATCATTCCTTGTGCTAAGGTTTTTTTGTGTTGATAAGCATTTACATCTGGTATTTGAGTTGGAACTCCATCGATATCAATCATACCCGGTCGAAAATCTGGAGCATATGGGAATGGCACACTTCCACGTCTTCGTGGAACACCATTTGGAATACGATCGAATTCATCACTAGGTATTGGCTTTACTGGAATTATTTCAGGTTTTTGCGTATCAGGTGGGAAAAATCCATCATCAACTCCTGGCCGTGCTTCAGGCGTATATGGCACATTATCATCTGGTTCATTATCATCATCGGCACCTTCGGGAACTATAAAAATGAATGTAATTTATTAATTGTTTCTTTTTTTTAATAAGTTTGATTTTCTTTTTAAATATGTGCTTACTTGCTTTTGGTGGTTTTGGATTATTTATTAGATCTGGTTCAAAAAGTGGTTCAGCATCTTCAGATGCTGATTCTAAATCCCTTCTTGGTCGTGGCTAAAATTAAAAAGAAACAGATATTAAAACTTAGAGAAAAAACTGATAAAAAAGGGAAAGACAAATAAACGATATTAGATTCGTTCATTTGGTGATCATAATTTATTTAATTTATTGCAGAAAATTCGAATCGATTGTATCTCATTGATTGTTAATAAATTGGATTATTGAAACAGATTGGCAATAATAAAATATAAATAATTTTAAATCTAAAACTAAACTACCCAGTCCATGACCACCCTTCAGTTAGTGGCCGGGACAGAACTATACACCTCTTCTAAGTACTTATTGGGAGTATGATATTGCACTATAAAAATCACTACACAAATTTATTACTTTTCTGAGTTTTTCTTAATAAAAGAAAAACCCAGAAAACACGAGAATAATTTATTTGTAAACAAACAAAACGATTTCCGCGAAATGTCAAACGCAATATTTATATCTCAAGACTATTCGGGAAATATCGGCATCTAATATACAAAAGATCTTTTTTTTTAGAAATAAATAATAAATCAATGGCACAAACCTAAACAATGATTAGAACTTTCGGGAAGTATTTTTTGTGTATTGAATAAGAATTTTCGGGAAGTATTTTTTTGTGTATTGAATAAGGATTTTCGGGAAACATTCTTTGTGTAAACGTTGCCAAACGACCAGGCTTTTCGAGAATATTCCGAAACACACCAATTTTGTATAAAGAGAGTCGAGGCTAGAATCAATTCAGATCAGAAGCTCAAACTGTGTACTTGAAATATTCGGAGTAAAACAGAAACTTTGAAAGTAATTAAAATAGTGAAGCTCTAAAACTGTGATAAATAATTGTAATAATTAAATTATTGAAAGACAAATATTTTTAAGACTAATTGTTAAGCAGAAATAATTATAAATAAACTTTATACGCTAAATTCACATAAATAAAAAGTGTTATCATTCTAATAACATCGAACCGAAAGAATAGCACGTCACATTGGTGTCAGAAGTGAAATTATTTATTGTGAATCAGTGCGGGAAAGACAATTGTGCTAAATTTTCTGCAAGAAAATTCGAAATTAAACTAGAAACTTCTGTGGGAAAAATTTCGAAGAAATTCGTTATTAAGAAATTTGAGTGTATAATAATTTTACGGTGTGAGAAATTTCAGGGGCGTACAAGAAATTTTGTGAGTTGTATAAAAATTTCGATTGTGCGAAATTTGAGGTTATACGTCGGTGTATTGTGTGAAAATTTCGATTGTACGAGAAATTTCGTGGAAATTAAGATTATACTAGGAAATTTCGTGGTATTTAGATACTGTGCGAGAAGTTTCGATAGAACAATAGAATTTCGTGAACAATTAAAAATATTTGAACAATGGAAAGTAAATTATTAGACAGTTTGAGTACGTCAGAACTATCCACAGTTCTGCGTGTGTGGAAGTCAGTTTCCACGGGAACTAAACCAGAAACGAAGAAAAGAGTAATCGCTGAATGTGCAATAAGAAAACTAGACAGTAGCACATTCGACTTTAGTGAAATTCTGGAAGAGGGAAACCAAGAAGAAATTACTAACGAAGACGCGGCTGAAACAACAGCAAGTGTTCAGGATGATTTACAAACGCTTATGGCCATGATGATCAGTCTTCAGACTAAAATGGATTCAACTGCTTCTAGTCTTCAAACCAAAATGGACTCAACTGCTTCTAATCTGCAAGGCGAAATGAAAACAAACGCTTCCAGTTTACAAAACGAATTAAAATCAACTGCTTCAAGTTTACAAAGTAAAATAGATTCGACTTCTGCAAGTCTAGAAAGTAAGATTGCAAGTGTATCTGACATGCAGAATAAGATGGAATCCAGCATGGGTGAATTAAAATCTCAAGTTGAATCCAGTGTTGCGAACCTTGAAACTAAAATTAGTACGGAAGTCTCTGCAGTTCGTACGGAAGTAAACAAAGTTGAGCAGAAATTGGAAGAAAGAATAACTACCGAAGTCAGCAACGTTCAAGAAAAAGTGGCAGAACTAGAAGCAAAAATGGCTGACATCAAAGAAAATAAACCAAATATTGAGTCATCAGGTAAAAGGATGAAGCCACCAATATTTGACGGCAAAACTTCATGGCCAGTGTACAAACGACAGTTTGAAGCGGCTGCTGGTGCGAACAACTGGTCCGATAAAGAAAAAGCCACAGCATTAATTCTGGCTCTACGGGGTAACTCAGCTGATTTATTGCGGACAATCTCACCGGAAAATGAGAAAAATTACAATTACATTGTAATGCAATTAGATAATCGGTTTGGAGACAACCACATGAAGGATGTATACCGGATCAAACTCATCAACAGAACGCAGAAATCTGCGGAAACGCTTCAAGAATTAGCGGCGGAGATCGAACGTCTAGTATACATGTCCTATCCCGATTACCCTGTGGAGATGCGGTGCGAGATGGCAGGAGAAAGATTCGTTAGCGCCATACGGGATACGGACATACAAAATAGCGTCCGGGTTAGCGGAAAGCGAACGCTACAAGAAGTATTGGCGTTCGCTTTGACATTAGAAGGTGCGAAGAAAGCTACGAGATCAGTCCCACGGATCAGGACTGCTAAAATTGCTGAAGGGTCGCCGCAACTGGACATCAAAGACCTCAGGCAGCAGATAAAGGAAGTACTGCGGTCAATCCAGAAAGAAGGGGACAGAAACACGCGCAGGAAAATCACATGCTGGGGCTGCGGAAAAGAGGGGCATGTACAACATAAGTGCCCGAACCAAACAACAAGACAAAAAGGTTCGGGAAACGAAACGGAGCTAACTTAAAGGGGGACAAGTTAGCTCAAAAGAATAATGCCCCAGCATCGTTGTATCTGTCTCGCTTATGCAACACAACAACAACAGTCTAACGGTACAGGGTGTAATTGCTGGTCATCAGTGCAGAATTATCATAGATACAGGCGCAAGTAAATCCATCATTAACAAGAGACTAATCAATCATAAACACATCAGTGAAAGCAGTAACAGGGTGCTTCAAACCGTTACGGGTGAATCATCTCCGATTCTTGGGGAAGTCGATCTAGCATTGGAGCTAGATGGGTATGTGTTCCGGCATACATTTTTGGTGGCTGATATAATGGACGATTGTATCGTGGGCCTGGACTTCATGAAAAAGAATGGAGTGAGTGTAAATGTTGAAGAGGAAGTTCTGCGATGTGGAAATATTGATTTCTCGCTAACGTTGGAGGAAGCAGGTTCCAGTGCCAAAGTAGAAATTCTACAAGACCAAACAATTGCGGCAAATACTGAAGCTGTTGTAGAGGCGAGACTGGTCGATGGTACTGGGAGGCCAGCAATACAAATAATAGAACCGGACAGTCAAAACTTAAAGGATGGACTAATGATAGCGCGAACAATAGTGAAAGTGAACGAAAAAGGGACAATTCCAGTCAGAGTGGCGAACTTTTCAAAAATTAACAAGAAATTGAAAAAGGGAACCATTGTCGGCAGTGCTGAAGGGGTTTCGTCAATAACAAATGAGGACTGCAGAGACAAAGAAACTCAACGGGAGGAACGGATTCTTCCGGAAGCTTTGAAACCAATTGTCTCTGATATCACTAAAAGAGTATCAGAGTCGGAAGCAGTTAAGGCTACAGGTTTATTGAAGGAGTTTGAAGATGTAAAGGGGACTTTGGACGAACGGACCAAGTGAAACATAGAATTAATACCGGCAATGCAGATCCTATTCGTCAACCACCAAGGAGACTACCATTAGCCAAACAAACAGAGGTTGCTGACATGATCGAGGAAATGCATCAGGAGGGAGTAATTGAACCATCAAACAGTCCATGGGCATCTCCGGTAGTCCTAGTACGGAAAAAGGATGGGACTACAAGATTTTGCGTAGATTACCGAAGACTGAATGACGTAACCAAGAAGGACAGTTACCCTCTTCCCCGCATAGACGACACGTTAGATACACTCTCAGGAGCAACTTGGTTTTCAACACTTGATTTAAAAAGTGGCTATTGGCAAGTTGGAATTGAACCCGAAGACAGAGAAAAGACAGCGTTCACAGTAGGAACAGGCTTATGGCAATTCACAGTGATGCCATTTGGATTATGTAATGCACCGGCAACATTCGAACGACTAATGGAACATGTCCTACGGGGCTTAACATGGAAGACGTGCCTTGTATACTTGGACGATATCATCGTAATCGGGAAAACTTTTGATGAACATCTCCAGCGATTACGAGAAGTATTTGGACGTCTTCGTGCAGCTAATTTGAAGTTAAGCCCAAAGAAGTGCGAACTATTTCAACATGAGGTGAAATACTTAGGACATGTTGTGTCTGCAGAAGGAATTGCCACCGATGAAGACAAGATAAAAGCAGTTCAGCAATGGCCAGTACCAAAAGATAAGCATGAAATCCGGTCATACTTAGGCTTGTGTACTTACTACCGACGTTTCATAAAGAATTTTGCTAATATAGCCGGTTGTCTACACAAGCTAACGGATAAGGGAAAACCATACGAGTGGACCGAAGAATGCCAGTCAGCTTTCGAGGAGTTGAAACATCGACTATGTTCTGCTCCGATATTGGCGTATCCAAAATTTGGAGAAAGATTTATAGTGGATACGGATGCCAGCAATATCGGAATTGGAGAGGTACTCTCTCAACAGATCGAAGGTGAAGAAAAAGTGATCGCATACTTCAGTAGGAAACTTTCCAAACAAGAGGTAAACTACTGCGTCACCCGGAAAGAACTCTTGGCAGTAGTTGAAACTGTTAGGCATTTCAACAAATACCTCTACGGGCAGGAGTTCCTACTTCGAACCGACCATGCGGCACTTAAATGGTTGCTACAATTTAAAAATCCAGAAGGTCAAGTGGCAAGATGGATTGAGCGACTACAAGGGTATCACTTCAAGATCGAACATAGAAAGGGGACATCGCATGGTAATGCTGACGCTTTATCTAGAAGACCATGCGGCGAGAATTGTAAGCACTGTGGTAGGCTAGATGAGAAGGAAATAGTCATGGTCAAGACAACAAGAATAGGTAATGATGACGAGACTAGTATCAGAAATGAACAGCTAAAGGACAAAGATATTGGACCAATCCTTGAATGGAACGTCCGGGACGGAGCGATATTGCGGCTTACAGTAGTACAACAAAGAGTTATTGGGCTCAGTGGGACTCGCTGGAAATAGAAAATGGCGTTCTCAGTAGAAGATGGGAATCTTTTGATGGTAGAGATACACTAATGCAGTTGATTGTGCCCAAGTCCAAAGTACATGAGGTACTTGGTGAAGTACATGGTGGGACTTCAGGGGGACATCTGGGAGTCAACAAAACATTAGAAAAAGTACGAGAACGATTCTATTGGATAAATTGCCGAGCTGATGTTGAAAGTTGGTGTCGAAAATGTGACACATGTGCAGCGAGCAAAGGACCACAGAGACGAACTAGAGCAGCAATGAAGCAATATAACGTTGGCGCTCCATTTGAACGAATCGCAATTGATGTAGCTGGACCATTTCCTCAGTCTAAACAAGGGAACCGATACGTGTTGGTTGTCATCGACTATTTCAGCAAATGGCCGGAAGTGTACGCCATTCCGAATCAAGAAGCTACCACAGTGGCAGGAGTGATAATTGAAAACTGGATAAGTCGATACGGGGTTCCACTAGAACCACACTCGGACCAAGGGCGGAACTTCGAGTCAGCGGTATTCCAGGAAGTATGCCAATTACTAGGAATACATAAAACCAGAACAACACCCCTGCACCCGCAATCTGATGGTATGGTGGAACGTTTCAACCGAACCCTGGAGGAACATTTATCAAAGGTGGTAACATCAGACCAAAGTGAATGGGACAAACACATTCCATTGTTCCTAATGGCATATAGAACTGCAGACCACGACAGCACAAAACATACTCCATCGGAAATATTGTTTGGACGCAATATACGGCTTCCTGTGGATATAATGTTTGGTAGACCCGAATGTGAGAAAATGGAAGTTAGTGACTACACCGATAAACTGAGGGATCGTCTAGACGAGATACATCACATAACAAGGGATCGGATAAAAATTGCTAGCGACCGAATGAAAATAAGGTACGACATTGCTACGAACAGCTGTGGATTCCAGGATGGTGATTTGGTATGGCTTTACAATCCACAACGGAAAAAGGGAATGTCACCTAAGTTTATGCCAAAATGGGAGGGTCCATATACCGTCATAAAAAGGATAAATGACGTCGTATATCGCATCCGAAGATCTCCAAGGGCTAAAATGAAAGTGGTTCATCTAAATCGGCTAGCAAAGTATCACGGGATGGCTTCAGATAATTCTGTTCGGGACGAACAGATTTAAGGAGGGGGTAGTGCACTATAAAAATCACTACACAAATTTATTACTTTTCTGAGTTTTTCTTAATAAAAGAAAAACCCAGAAAACACGAGAATAATTTATTTGTAAACAAACAAAACGATTTCCGCGAAATGTCAAACGCAATATTTATATCTCAAGACTATTCGGGAAATATCGGCATCTAATATACAAAAGATCTTTTTTTTTAGAAATAAATAATAAATCAATGGCACAAACCTAAACAATGATTAGAACTTTCGGGAAGTATTTTTTGTGTATTGAATAAGAATTTTCGGGAAGTATTTTTTTGTGTATTGAATAAGGATTTTCGGGAAACATTCTTTGTGTAAACGTTGCCAAACGACCAGGCTTTTCGAGAATATTCCGAAACACACCAATTTTGTATAAAAAGCAGCCCTAGAGTCGAGGCTAGAATCAATTCAGATCAGAAGCTCAAACTGTATACTTGAAATATTCGGAGTAAAACAGAAACTTTGAAAGTAATTAAAATAGTGAAGCTCTAAAACTGTGATAAATAATTGTAATAATTAAATTATTGAAAGACAAATATTTTTAAGACTAATTGTTAAGCAGAAATAATTATAAATAAGCTTTATACGCTAAATTCACATAAATAAAAAGTGTTATCATTCTAATAACATCGAACCGAAAGAATAGCACGTCACAATATGAATCAAATTGTATAAAAAAAGCATAGCAATTGCAATACATTTCAACTTCCAAGTAAAATTTAGAATATAAAATAAAAGCATTCATGACATGAATTTATTTAATAGCAATAGTCAATCAGCATGTTTTTTTGATTACTTGGTAACTCTAGTAGGAAATGAAAAAAATAAAAAATCAAAGATCTGGACGAAGTATAAATATAAACGGATAGGAACATTTTAATGATGGCAAGAAAAAGTATTAGTTTCAAATATAAAACAATTTTTTATACTATTTTTGGTAACTGAAAACTGCCATGAAAATTACTAAAATAGTTATATTTTTTGGCTTCTGGTCTACAACCAATTAGCGGTGTACTAATTCTCTTAACAAAAAACTTGACTTAGTTTTTACTACTGACGTAGCTAATTGTGTAGTCCAGCAGAGCTCTGAAAGGCTTTGTAACACTGACGTGTACCATCCTACTTTAAACATTCTATTTTCGCAGGAAAGCATTCAGAATGTTGTGGATATATACTGCTTCAACTTTTGCAAAACCAACTTTAAACTGCTCACCAACTTTTTAAACTACAATAGGTTAACTTTGACAGCATTGTTGATGGTAAGAATTTAGACACATGCATTACTGAGTTCTATACTATTATTTTTAAGGCATTTCTTTCATCGGTTCCTTACACTCGTCAAAAGAATTCATCATCTTGTCCACCATGGTTTAAACGGGAATTGCGATCGTTACGAAATAGTAGGAACAAAGCTTAACAGACTTTACAAAGTACATCACTTTGTTTAATGACTTGATAGTGTTATCTGCGGATCTGTGCCACTCCTACAAAATATTGGGTTGTTTACCGAAAACAAATTAAATACATATATCTCTCTATTATATATAATAGTTTTTGGACGTCGTAATATTTTTTTTTTTTATTTTTTTTTTTTTGAAAGTAATATTTCATTTTTCTCTCTCTCTCTATCTCTTCTCTCTATTATATATAATAATTTTAGGACGTGATCGTAATATTTTATTTATTTTTTTTTTTTGTTTTTTTTTATGTTTTTTGAAAGTATACTAATTTTTAGCTTTTGTATAAATAATGATGGGTTTGGTGAGCGTAGAGAGTTTTATTCATATAAAACAAAAAAGTCTACGTTTCAGTTAAAAATAATAGTGGCGATTTTTAATTTCGGACACCATTTTTAATATTGTGCTACGTCTGCTCTTAAATATATAACGCCTTTTATTCGTTTTGGCATTGAATCAAAAAGCCTTTTGTAATCGTCAGCAGTAAACAAATTAGAAGTTTATTGGGTAGTTTGTTTTGGAGAGCCCTTGTCATAAATCCCCATACAGATTCAATGGGATTCAAGTCTGGACTACTTGATGTCCGCTCTAAGACGAGGATATTTTTATACCGAAACCAATTTTTTGTTGTTTTAGCTGCATGAGATAAAGCACCATCCTGCTGAAAGATAAATTTTTCCATACATGTTAAGCAATCAATCGGCGGCTGCAATTGTTGGAAATGGAGGTTACCAACATCTTTTCCGGACGTACACCCCCAAACCATAAGGCTCCCCTGAAATTTTACAGTTCTTTTAAGACAGTCTCTATGATATGCTTCCGCCTTTGTACTTATGGCTCTTTTTCGACTATGACAAACAGTTAATTCAAATTAAGATTCATTCCTGAATATAACTGATTTCCACTGCCTGGATGTCCAGGCAAATCTGTCTTTTGTAAAGCAGTTAAAAAGGGTTTTTCTTTTATCTAAATAAATATGAATAAAATATTTAGTCATAACTTAAATATTTACTGAAAGACTTATGATAACTACTTTTTAAAACTTTAATCCCAATTTATGGATCCACTGTTTAGTGCATTGCCTTGAAATAATTATTCCCAATCTAGTTTACCATTTTTCCGCTATGTTATGAACAGAACTTCTTCGATTTTTACGACAGATTTTGAATAACTTCCGCTTATCTCGGTCAGTTTTATTACTTTTCCATCCTTTTTTTTCTTAATGACACTGTTTCCTGTTTTAGAAATATTGCGAACTGATTTTCCATTATTATTGACAGTAAGTGCAATATTTGTCTACAAACCTTAGAAAAGATCATCAAGATGAATTTTTTTAAATTTCGCAGTGTCCAAATAAATATATGTTAGTAGTGGTTAGGGCTCGTATTTATTTTGACGAATCCACGATGGCTGATGAAATCAATGAGTTAACGGATGATAACGGATAACGGATATTTATGCCCCATGGTAGGTACTACCAGAGGGTATATTAGTTTTGTCACTCCATTTGTAACACATCGAAATAATCGTCGTAGAAAGGTTTTAAGGGCATGGTTGTGTCGGGAATCAAAAGTTATATCGATTTATGCATATCCGTCCGTCCGTCTGTATACAAGATAATTCAAAAACGCGCTATCCGATTTTGATGAAATTTACAATGTGAGTTGCTTATTCCTTAACTTGGTTTAGTATTGCATTTGAGCAAAATCGCTCCAGGGGGAGCAAGGTTATAAACAAAGTGTGACTAATGCTAAAGTATGAAAAGCTAGCAAAGTAGCCAGAATAAGCAAAAACACGTGAAAAACTCTTAAAAACCTTATCTTTCTTATAGTATTTGTGCATTGCATATAAATTTCAACATGTGCTTCTTTGCTTAGATTATATTTCTCTTTCACCCATACGTACAATATGTATGTTAGCTATCTATGTCAGCAGTGGATAGAAAATTGTTTGAGAAAGAACAGGCAAATTTTGAAAAACGGCGGTACGGTAAGTATAGGAAGTTTTCATACTTTAGCATTAGTTACACTTTGGTTATAAAGAAAAAACAAGTGTGACCAGAAAGTTTTGTCGTTTTTTTGGTTAATGTTTTTCGGATTTAATTGGAAAATTTGTGAATCAATTTTGTTTAAATTAATTACATACGTTAACTACACAAATAGACGATACCATGTTAAATTTCAGTTAAATCGGTCCAAGGATAGTGGAGAAAAAAATAGTCGTAAGGGAAAATAAGTCTGTCCATAAAGTTTTTCCGATATATTTTAAAAAGTTATTAACCGATTTCAATAAACTTTAGAAATCATGTTTATGCTATTAGGCCCCAGCCTACCTGTGAATTTGAGCCAATTTGAGAAAGAAGAAAAAAACCTTAAAATATTGAGTTAAGTAGAAAGTTCGTGGCGCTTTTTTCCCAATAGATGGCTTTAGAGCCGTATAACTTTAGTAGTTCTAATCCTATCAAGTTATATTATAGCGCGCTTAAAAGGTGAGATTTTATAAAATATTTATGAAAAAAATTGTGAAATTCAGGCAGAACTAATTGGGGTAATTGGGTTTTGAAAATGAGCCATAACTCAAAAACGCCTTATTCGATTTTGTTGAAATTTAAAATGTAAGTTGGTTATTCCTTAACTAAATTTGGAATTGTATTTAAGCAAAAACGAGGGTGATCAGAAAGTTTTGTCGTTTTTTTATATAGTTTTTCGGATTCAATTGGATAGTTTGTCAAGCAATTTTGTTTAAATTTATTATATTGGTTGACTACATAAATAGACGATATAATGGTAAATTTCTAAGGATAGTGGAGAGAGAAATAGTCGTGGAGAAAATTATCCTGTTCATAAAGTATTTTTTTATGTACTTTCAGAACTAATACACCGATTTGAATAAAATTTGTAAATTAGACTTATGCTATCAGGGACTGGGTTACTTACAAATTAGAGGAAATTTTGAAAAGAGGAAACATCATAAAATTAAGTACGGTATTATTAATATTAATATTATAAATATTACGGAATGCTGGGGTCGGTTAATGATAATGCCAGGCTCTTTGATTTTCGCTTGAGCAAAGGCCATCTAAAAAACCTCCTATACAATGACTGTTGCTTGCATTAAGCAATATGTATTACAAAAAAAAAATAATAGTAATAATATGCGTATTCCCTTACCTTTGTAAAATGTGTTGTTTCTTTGCATAGTTGTATGATTACGTATTTTTCTATACTAAAAAACTGAACCATATAGCAGACACCACAATATACAAATTAAACAATATACATATTTTACTTTATATACTTTTATTTAATTTTAGTATAATACATAATAAATACCATATGTACAAATATTCTAAAGAATTTTTTTCTTGTTTTAGTTGCAGTACACTTATTGAGAACTTCAGCCAAGTTAACTTTTCAAATCATATCCTGTTCGATTAATAAAATGAGAGATTTTAGCCTTTCTGAAACGTGAATAGTTTTTGTCAGCTTTAATATGCATCGGTAGTCGAAATTTTTACTGAAATCCACATACTGATTGATATGTTAGAAAAAATTTTGTTCAAATTGTAGTCATAATTTGTAATTTTAATACCTTTTTATTATTTGTAGATTATAGGCAAAGATAATAAAACACATGGATATAAACGAGCCGAACAATTAAATTGACCAGAGCTTTTATTTAAAAAAAAAAACACCTAATGTACGCCTAATGTGACGTAAGTTTACTAATCGATGCTATTTCTATGAAAGAAATACAAGTTTTTTCAAAGAATTGACAAAAAATTGCTCTTTTTAAAGACAATATTTTAAGAGCTTAATATGGTCTTATTCTACACCAAAAGCATTTATTTTTTTTTTAAGTAATTCTTGATTAGGGTAGCGATACCAATCAATGGCCGTGTAATTTACAAATGTTTTAGAATTGTTTTATATGAAAATCACAAAGAATGTAGTAATAATAGTAATAATACAATAAATATAAAAGAAATTATAAATCTTTTCTTTCCGAATGGTAATTATAATTAGAGAATTTATGATTGCGGTGTTCTGACGAAGTGGCGCTTAAATACGGTCCAAACGCTCAGTCTTTTTGCACAGTCGTAGTTTGCGCAGTTTTTCTGTGGGAAACCCTGCGCTAATTTCGTGTCCACACGATACCGTCTTTTCCATATTTTTACACAGTTTTCTTTGGAACTTCTTAATGTCAAGATATTGTGCTTAGAACTTTTAATAATGAATAGTTTAAGCTTAACTCCTCTAAAAAGTCTCTTGAAGACATTTTCGTGCCTTTCGCCTTTCGCAATTGCATGAAAACTGTGTAAAATAATGAGTTTTCGTCCACACGCTACGATTTGCATGCACGTACCATAGTTATTTTTCAGACACGATCTGAAATCGCACAAGCCGCACTTTTGCCTGCGCAAATGAACTGTGACTTGTCCAGACGCTCAGTTTTGCATGCGCAGGCAAAACTGAGTAAAAAACTGTGCGTTTGGACGCCTCTTTCGGATAATCGCCCGTAGTTTTAGCTGGCTTTTTATATAGCTTCAAAAACGAAATTTTCTTATGCCAGCCATTTACTGGCTACTTTACCCTATTTTATATAATTAGAAAAAGTTCAACATTTTAACCTTGAACCGTAATGAATTCGAATGAATTTAGTTTGTTTAAAAATTAAAAAAACCGACAGTACTTTTTCTGTTTGGAATAATTTTTAAGTAAATTAAACAAAACACGAATCAAAATTATGTACATTGAGGAGAATGTGTAATGTTTGCGAATAATCAGCCCAGGTTAAAGCTGAGAGAAGAGTGTAGGTGTTTGAAAAAAAAAAAAAACGATAAACAAATATGTAAATCAATTTTTGAGGGAACTTTTAAAGCTTCTCACACAGAAATCTGGCTAAATATTTGCACAAAAAAAAAAAAATTATAAATAAATTTGAATAACTTGTAGACAGTGTTTTTATTTAAGAACGTAATTTTTTGTTACTAATTAAATTAAATAGCAAACAGAAATTATTCAATCTCATGGCGGCTACTTAATTTAAATAAATTATTCCCTATAGTAGTATCCCAATAGGGTGTATATTACTTTTGTCACTACATTTTTAACGCATAGAATCATCGTAAAAAGGTTTTACGGGTATAGGTGTGGTAGAGAATCAAATATTAGAATATATCGACTTTTGTACGTTATCTGATTTTGATGAAATTTATAATGTAAATTGGTTTTCCCTTACCTGAAAAAATCGGCCGAGGGACAACGAAGTTATGAAACAAACGTCAAGGTGACCAGAAAGTTTTGTCGTTTATTTTATACCGTTTTTCGGATATAATTGCAAAATTTGTGAAGTAATTTTGTACAAATTATGTTATATTTATTTATTTTTTTTTTTTGACACTTCAGTTTGCTTATTACAAGCCAGCAATATCATTCATAATAATATCGAATAAACGATAAATCGAATGTATACGCTATCATCTCATCTTATCGGGATGAATGGAGGGGTTTGAGGAATATTAGTGCGGCAGAGAGGTAAATTAATGGAAAGGAAAAAAAATGCCATCACCGACCGCCACCTACAACCCACCACCATAAATCCACCCCCCATTCACTGATACGAAATAAAATAATACATATAACTAATTATTATTATGTTAGTCAGACCCTGTTAAAAAAAAATTCAGGTGGGCAACAACCAATAGAACACAAAAAGGTGAGCCGGAGAGGTTACATTTTCGATAAGACAGCAGAGTCAGTGACCATCTGACTCTTCAGTTTCTCCTTACTTTGCGAGAAGTCAAGTGTGCAGAGTTATTGTTTACACTCTGTAACATTCTAGCAACTGGTTCAAACCTTCCATAGTCAGTACGATGACAGTCGATCATAAATAGGCTTTTCTTAGTGAGTGCGCGTTAACTTTAAATTGTATGCGTTTGAGAAGGCTCGAAGACTCGATGGCATCAACAAGAATTTGATGAATGAAGACTATGTCAGCTACTTCGCGCCATTTCTGCAAGGTCTGAAGATTAATCAGCTTTAAACGATCACGATAAGGAGGGAGACTGATAGCATTGCTCCAAGGAAGACCTCTAAGAGCCAAGCGAACAAATCTACGCTGAATAGCTTCAATTCTCTCAATGTGTACTTTATGGTACGGAGACCAAACTTGACTGGCGTATTCAAGCACCGGTCTTCAAAGGTAATGTATAGAGATTTAGTAATATATTGGTCAGAGAACTCTTTAGACCATCGTTTGATAAAGCCCATCATTGACGAAGCTTTGTTGATAATTGTATCAATGTGACAACGAAAATTAAGTTCGCTATCACATATGACACAGAAATCTCTAATAAAATCAACTCTCGAAATAGAGTTTTCCAATAAAGTGTAATCAAATAAGACTTTGCTACATTTCCGCGTAAATGCTATTGTTTCACACTTTTTAATATTAAGTGACAAGTCATTATTTGTACACCAAAGAGTAAATTTATCAAGATCAGCCTGAAGCAAGTGACAATCCTGTAAAGAGGAGATTACTTTGGAAATTTTCATGTCGTCAGCGTAAATTGTAATCTCCGAATACTTGATAATAGACGTAACATCATTAATAGAGATGATGAATAAGATAGGTCCCAAATGACTACCTTGAGGAACTCTAGAATGGGTAAAAAAAGGATCAGACTCGATAGAACGGAAAAGAACCCGATAGCGTCTACCAGAAAGGTAGGAATTTATCCACTTTATAAAAAGAGGAGGAAAACCAAGAAATCGTAATTTTAGTAAAATAATGCTGTGAGACAACTTGTCGAAAGCTTGACTGAAATCAGTTGCAATTACATCCAATTGTTTGCCTCGCTCCATCGAGTTGATGGCGGTAGAGACAAACTCAGTCAGATTAGTAGTCGTTGACTTGGCTTTAAGAAATCCATGTTGTTTCGGGGATATAAATGGTTTGCAGTGAAAGTAAAACGATTTATATACAATACTTTCAAAAAGTTTAGGCGTGCAAGATAATTTAGCTATGGGCCTGTAATTACAAATGTCAGCTTTATAACCTTTTTTGTGAACCGGGATAATAAAGGAATCTTTCCAAGCATTTGGAAATACACCTTGAGGTCAATGATTTTTGAAAAAGGGTAGCAAGCGGCACCGACAAAATAGGCAACACTTCTTTAAAACTATAGAAGGCAAACCATCAAGACCCGAGGTAAAGTCATCCTTTAGCAATTGGATCTGATTAACAACAGTCTCGGCATCAATATTTATTGAATTAAGGGTGGTACTCGGGTAATCACCTAAATAACTAAAGTAGTTATCAACTGGTGTAAAATTGCTGCCAGAAACAGCTAATCTAAAAAATGAGGCGAACAGATTGGAAATTGTTCGGGCAGTTTTTCGTTTGCAATTAACAAATTTCCAGAACTGATCTACGAGCAGAGTATCATGCATTTTAGATAAATAAGTGCTATACTCAATTTCCAGTAAACTTTGGAATTCTTTCAGCAAATATAAATACTCGCTATGATCGGAAACATTACTAGAATTTAGATACTTCAGCCATGCTTTATTCCGCTGATTTCGCAAACCTCTGAGTTTATTGGTATACCAAGCGGGAGATGAAGTAAGATTTTATTGTGTACAATATGGTACTGACAAAACGAAACACCCAAATAACGCGGAATAAAACTTCGAAATGGCAACATTTATGTCATGGTCATTAATAATATCATTAAAGTCAATGCCATGAAGCAAAAAGTTTAGTAAGTTGAAATCAGCCTTACGGAAGTTAAATTTAGAGACTTCATCAGAACATACCATGTCGGTAGTCATGTCATAGGCGAATAATAATTCCAATGGCGGATGGTAAGGATCAATGACAGAAAAACTAGCATCGGCTGGTTTGACCAGGCAGTTGCCAGAGTTGGAACAGGAGACCAAGTCCAATAATCTATCCAAACTATTTTTAATACCGCTAATCTGCTGTAAGTCACATGCTGTAAAGCTATCAATAATAAGCAATTCTTGCAACGAAGAAATATTGGAAGCAATATAGTAAACATCATCATCCGCCTGCGCCCATGTCAATTGGGGTAGGTTGAAATCACCTAATATGATTAGGGTATCATTGGGACGCATGAAGTCAGTAATGAAATCAACAGCAGCGACCAAGATTTGGTAGTATTCAATTGCACAAGAAGGTGGCAAATAGCAATTTAAAATATAAATGGTTTCATGGTGTAGAAGGATTTTAACACTAACCAATTCTAAAAGTTCGGTGTTCGGAATGACAAAACACGAACAGTCCAACACAGATCGAACTGCAATAAGCACACCACCCCCCAAGCGACTATGCTGCTCAGCACTAGTGTACCTATCTTTGCGAAATATTTGAAAATCTGAGGTGAAAATCTCGTTGTCATTAAAACTAGGATTTAACCACGTCTCTGTCAATGCAAAAATGTCGTAAGAGAGTGCTTGTCCAATTAGAAAAACTTTACTCAATTTAGAGCGCAGTCCCCTCGCATTTTAAATGGATTGACTACATAAGTAGACGATACTACCATATGTCAAATTTCAGTAACATAGATTTAAAAATAGTGGAGAAATAAATGGTTGGAGGAAAAAAATACTGTTTATAAATTTTTTTCGATGTACAACATTTTAAAATTTAATACATCCATTTGAATAACATTTGCGTAAAACTTTTATCGCAGATCCTATAATAATATGTACATATTCGATGTTTTCTTTTATACTATCAGGCCTCAAACTATCTGAATTAGAACAAATTTGAAGACGGGCAAACAAAACCTTGAAATATTATTAGTTTTGGTGGTTTTTTCTCAGAGTTAATTCATTTACCTATAGATTTGTTAACTACGAGTCCCATGTCTACCATAGGGCTACTATATGTTTTTAGGTTTGTATTTAAGTAGAATCGACAAAGGCGGAATGCACTCATAAAGAAAAAAGCATGAGAAAATACTGATATCTTTTTCTCTTTTTCGTATTTAATCTAAAAGTTGTACAGCATATATACTCGTACATGTCAAATTTGCGGCCCACAGCAATTATCTTTGCGGTCCAGTCAATGGCCTTTATTGCTGACTTTTTATTGACTCCGATAAAACTTGAAGCGTCTTTGTCTTTGGCTTTGTCATTGAAATCATTTCACTTTTGGAGAACAAAAAAATTAATATATTTGAATTTACCTTATACAAGTTTATTCTTATTAATTTGTGTATTCATTCTATGTCTGATAGGTTAGTGTTCAAGAAAAGGTATTAATTTTTATTAAAAAATCTTATTATTGTATTTTGCATTAACAATTACTCATTTATTTCAGCCTATTACATCAAGTATGCCTAATATCTCTATCAGGACCAAATAATAATAAAACAAACTAAACTAAACGTGCCGTATTGTTTTTTTTTTCCAATGGTAAATTTTTGTTCTGTTCCGGAACAATTGGTAAATAAAGAACGCTTAGGGGCTGAAATTATAGCGAAATAGGAATAAAGCCTAAAACAGTGTTTTTGAATATGAAAACATATCTGGAGTAAATACGAGGACTGAACTTGTTCTTACATTAACTTTGGTTATTTTACAAAATTTAGCATGCTTCTTCTTCTTTGAAATGATCGTGTTAGTTTCTAGAAAAATTTGTGTCCAGAGTTCTCTCGTTCCACCTCTTGCATTGATGAGTTTTCACCTCAGCTCGGGTTCGCACCTTCGCATTAACATGTTTTTGATGATTAAGACCAAAGTATATACAATTGTTAAGTGTGGAAACCTAGAGATGAAAGCCTACCCATTAAATCAAAGTAGCAAAAACTACATTGAATTAAGCTCGTAAACTACGTGATCCCTTTTATTGAATTTCGAATAACTAAGTAATTATAAAGTTTGCAAACTTTCTATCTCTGCTGTGTTAATTTTCGTTCGATTTCGATACATGGCAAAACCTCCTATATAGTATACTACAAGACGTGAAGTAACATATTTTACTAACTCATGGAGTTATGGTCTGATATTTTACCATTTGTGTATGAAATTGATTAATTTTTCTGCTTCTTTCAACTTTTCAAAAAAAAACATAACAGCTCTGTGTGCCATACATTTTGTTGTTGTTCCCATATATTTTGTTATTGTTCCCATATAAATATATGGGAAACTTTCACCTGTTCAACCTGGCTCAACGACAATATGTCAACATACTTTTTGTGTTTAAACACTTCTCCTCAACAACTGCTTTCCATCGATATACATACAAGTATATATCAAGCCAAATCTTTTGTTAGAATACGAATAAAACGGAGGTACCTACATTTTTGTGTTGGCCTATTTATAGATACATTATTTTATAATGAAAACAGTAATTAAAAAATGTTAAGTAATTAACATTTAAATTTAAATTTGGATAAATTTAATTCATTTAAAATGGTTTGGTATACATTTTCATACAAAATTGAGATTTTGAAATTTTTAAGCTATTGTAATTTTGTATAAAAATGTGGTCCGAAAAATTTTCAATGTTCAAGTTTTTCTATGGGTTCCTCATATAATAAAGTACCAAAATAAATGAACAAATGATATTTTTTCTAAATAAAATGTTTTGGAAAATTTAATTAAAGTTTAAAAACCCATGGAAATCATCAATCTCATACAGAATGGAGGGGAAACTATTTGACTGTATCGTTACTTACCGGTCCATACCCCTATACCTTTCAACCAATTATAAAAGCTTAGATCCTACAAAAACTATGAACAAAGGTAAATAAAAAACATATAGTAACTTAAAATCGGCCTATAGCCGATTTTTTGATGCCCTATGGTAGAAATAGGACAGAAAAACAGTCAAATCTAACATTTCAATATTTCAAAGTTTTTTCTTCATAACTTTGTTTCCTCTTTCCAAAATTTCCTCTAATTCGCAGATAACTTAGACCCTAATAGGATAAATCCAATCCGCAAATCAGTATGTTAGTTTTTAAAGTACATCAAAAAAACTTTATGAACAAACTTATTTTCTCCTTCTCCACTATCCTTGCACCGATTTTGCTCAAATTTAACATGGTGTCGTCTATTTACATATTTAACCAATATAATTAATTTAAACAAAATTGATTCACAAATTTTCCAGTTAAATCCGAAAAACCATATAAAAAAACGACAAAACTTTCTGGTCACCCTCGTTTTTGCTTAATAACTTCCCTCCCCTTCGGTCGATTTTGCTAAAATGCAATACCAAATCCACTATAGTAATAACCAAGTAGCATTCTAAATTTCGTTTTTGAGTTATTTTGTCCACGGACGGACGGCAGTACCTTACATGGAGCATTAATATAGGAAATTTTTTTCAGAATTTTGGCTCATTTTCAAAACCCAATTACCCCAATTAGTTCTGCCTGAATTTCACATATTTTAGAAAATGTCACCTTTTAAGCGCGCTATAATATAACTTGATAGGATTAGAACTACTAAAGTTATACGATTCTAAAGCCATCTATTGGAAAAAAACGCCACGAACTTTCTACTTAACTCAATATTTTAAGGTTTTTCTCTCCATAACTTCATTTCTTCATTCTCAAATTTGCCCAAATTCACAGGTAGGCTGGAGTCTAATAGCATAAACACGTTTCGTAAATTTGATTCAAATCGGTATATAAATTTTTAAAATACATTAGAAAAACTTTATGAACAGGCTTATTTTAGGCTACAACTATTTCTTCCTCCACTATCCTTGGACCGATGTGACTGAAATTTAATATAGTATCGTCTATTTATGTAGTTAATCTGTATAATTAATTTAAACAAAATCGATTGACAAATTTTCCAATTACATCCGAAAAACCATAACCAAAAAAACGACAAAACTTTCTGGTCACTCTGATTTTTCCTTTATAACTTTGCCACCCGCGGAACGATTTTGCTCAAATGCAATACCAAACGCAGTTAAGGAATAACCAACTTACATTTGCTTTTGAGTTATCTTGTCCACAGACGGACGGACGGACGGACGGACATGCATAAATTGATATAGCTTTTGATTCCCTGCACAACCATACCCTTGAAATTTTTCTGGGATGATTATTTCTATGCGTCACACTTAGTGACAAAACTAATATACCCTCTGGTAGTACCTACCATAGGGCATAATAATATTAAGAAATAAATACTATTGTTGTATTTTAAAATGGGTTTATTTTTGCAAAAAAAAACAACATAAATAAAAATTCTATTGGATTCCTTATCAGAACCTCAATAAAATTTATATTTTTATCAATATTTGCATGGAAAGCGTAAAATATTATAATAAGCTTTCTTATCAGCCAATTAGAACTTCTACACTGAGGAAATAACATTTCAATGGCAGTTTCTGTACAATATATTACAACTAAAATTACGAGTATATACACATAATAAACTGCAACAAAAACGCACAAAAATGCAATGGGGTTAATGTCAATTCTCTTTCTACTAGAAACGAAATGCCAATGACATTTGAATAGCATCATAACTACAAATGACATCAATCTAAACAATGCCAGCGTACATTTGTGGTAATAGGAAATAATTTTAAGTAAAAAAAAAAAATATTAATCGATTGCTTATAACTTGGTAATAGAACGGGCACAAAGTAATGAAAAACACAATCGTATTAGTAAAATGCATTTTTGTAAAGATGAAAAAACAATGTTTTTATTTAGTTCTTTCTGTGTCGTCAGATTCTTTGAACGAACTGGTAAGCGGACAATAAATAGAGTATCCAAATTCTATTCTCATGTGGCACCGATTTCCAGTCTGTAAACAGGATATCTCGTTATTAAGGGGCCCATAGACGACAGACATTGTTGTCAACATTGTTGTCAACATTGTTATCAACATTGTTGTCAAGTTACCGTGTTGGTGTCGATGTTGGACGTCTGTGAGCATGCTGGTGGTTGGTATCTCAATGTTGTCAATAATGTTGGATGTTTTGAAAAAATTTGGGAAACATCGGATTTTCGGTGGGCGGAGTCTGATGTTGGCGATCATGTTGTATTGTGTGTAGAGACAACATGGTTGTCAACATCAGTTGTAAATTGAATTGTGTGCTGTGATCTGACTGACGATAAAATTACCTCGGAAGTGATGTTGACAACTTGGTTGCCTGTCTGTCGTCTATGGGACCGTTTAGTATTTGTAAAAAAGACTATATGTAATATAAAAATAAATGTTTTCACAGACATTTTTTACAAACACTAATTACCAAGAGCTGCAAAGAAATCTATCTGTTTCTTTGCAGCTCTGCAATGGTGCCAAAAATTTATTTACAAAAAATTCTTTGTTTATTTTCTTTATGTGATTTTTCAAAAGTTAATGCAAAATAAACTATTGACTTTGTAATTTGGAGATTGAATACAAGTTCCGAACCGTATCTTTTTATTTCAGTTCAATAATTTCGTCAGTAAACCCTTTTTTTCCTTCAGAAATTAGGTAAGCTCGAATGCTATCTTTGTTCCACCCACCTTATCATTAACCCATATATGTCCACAATTATAAAGAATAAAATAACAGTGCTCCACTAACTTTAAATTACTGTAATTTGTACAACTTCGAAAGGCTTCGAAATTATGGGGTCGAAAACTATCCATTCGACATATATGGGTTAATGAATTTCTTCTTTTCCTCAAATTGAATGACAAAGGAAAACATGTCGTCATAAATAACATTAATCACATTTCAACTTACACTTCTTCGTCTGTTGTTAATATTATTCATATTAATAGCAATATGATCATTACTGGATGCCATTTTTTTGGATCGATTAATTCCTTCAAACACTGATGCAAAAAGTCACTTAGTTTTTATTTTTTGTATACTAACTTTAAGAAAAAAAATATATTTTAAACAAAACAATCACCGATCAAATTAACCACTTTTAAAGATCTTCACTTTATTTGCGATCGCCACAAAATAATCCAAATTCATAAAAATTGCTAAAATAAAGAAATGCGTTTAATACAATTCGCGTTCAATTTGTTACTAAACATTAAATAAATTTTCGCGTTCACTTAAAAGATTTCTGATCTCGCAAATCTTTGCGACGAGATCGCGGTTTCTCTAAATGAAAACCAAACAAAAAGACCGAGATAATTCCCCGGTCAATACCACTTTGAAAAAATTTAATTTCTGTATGAGTTTGTACGTACAAGAAAATATTATATCAAGAAATTTGAAAATTATGTAGAATTCCTGGGTTTTCTGTAAATTCGATGAAAGTGTATTTTTTTTAATTATAAATTGCTATTTTTGTATGAACTTTTTTGAAACTCACTATCGTTAAATTCTTGTAAACAAACTCGCAAGCTTCTGGACAGGAATGGTTCCAAATGTCCAGCAGCAGGTGAAAAAAACTTCTGCTTGTTTTTATTAACTCGAAATTGTTTATTATAAACTTTTTGCAGTCAGTTCACGTAATTCTACTTAAATATTTGCAATTATGTATAATTTTTCGTACTAATTTTTCTAAGATTTATTAAGCTTCTTTATAAAAACTTTTACGGATTTGGATGTAGTAGCGAATTAAATATTTATTTAAACCGGTTTTTATTGGACTTACAAGCATTACGAAAAAGGTAAGTCTAGTTAACTCCAAAATATTGTACATAAACTTCCTCAATGGTGTATACAGTCCCATGTGAGAATGCACACATGTATATTTTTAAAACAGCAAATATGAATTTCACCGATTAATGATTACACCAACAGTATTGTCTTTTTCCCAAAGGCATACAAAACTATTTTAATCAATATGGTGGAACAAAAGAGCAGTCCAGTGCAGTTGCGGTAGTTTTTCATTTACACTAATAATATATATGTATACATATGCATATTTAGGTAAATGTGTATTAAGGCAACAGAAAAAGTGTATGCCGAAGTTCGAAACGCGAGACTTATCAATTTAGCAATCAAGTCCTAACCAACTAGGATTTTTCAGCGATTGTTAGTGATATTTCTGGCTTTATTTTGGGTCATACATTTTCTATTCTATTCTTGACTTGACTAAACAATGCAGTTGGTAATTGCATTTTAAACCATCAAAGCTAGCTATTTGTACACAAAATCCACAACCAACTGATAATATTAATTGTGAAAGCGACATATTAATGTGCATGACCCATATTCACTGTATTAATATTTCCAGTTGGCAGTAAACCTTCTCACAAACTACCTTTAAATAACACAAGCCACTCGCACTAACTTCCCATAAAACTTTCGATCGAAATTTCAAACATAGACCAATTTCAAAGAAAAAATCTACGCCACTGTACTTTTCTTCACATTAATTTAATAAATGAAAAGTCGTCACTACGAATATGTGACTCACGTGAAAAATAAAATAAAGCAAGCCCCCCGAATGGGACCGGAAATTTCTATGTATATGGTATATGGACATTTGCATGCAAACATATGCATATGATCGCTATGATTACGTTCCCGTGTTTATAATAAATGGAAATGCATTCCATGCATTTAAATTCCATGCGAAAACAAATCCAATTGTGTTTTGATTGTAGTTTGGTAATTAAGTGGGCAGAAATTGCTTTTATTAGAGAAGAACATTGAACTCGTATTGACGAGAAATATTATAATAATAATAATATCAAATAGCAATAGACAAAGGCAAGCAGTCTACATTTAAACTAAGCCGGAATCAATTACATCGTTACTTTAGTGGCGCTAAAAATGTACGGGAAAATCCACCAAAAACCATGATGCATTCGGAGAAGTGCCACTTTGTTTATATTTCATGATCTGTACATTGCCACGCACGATTTTGTACGGAATTTAATATCTATTTTGAGATTACTCATTTAAAATAAATGCGTCATTCATTATACGGTAAGTAATTGGTATATTTTAATTGAAATTAACTCGTTTGGATAGACGAGTCCAAAAAAAAAGTTGAAAGTTAAATGATTTTTTAATTCGATCCGTGGAAATAATATGAAAAATTTGGAACAGTTTTATGTCTCTTATTCATGTGAAAATGGGACTTACCTTTTAATTGATTATAAATTTTTAATTGTATTGTGATACATTGGAAGAAATTTGGAAATGCCCAATCTGCGTCATATCAAAACTCAAATTACAGCGAATTAAATAAAGACTCGATGCCAAATTTAATTCAAATATCATATTTTATGTTCTAAAATGGTTAGTATTTGTAAAAAAACCAATAGTAACTGAAAATCGGCCTATAGGTTCAAATATAATATGCTCTGCCTGGCATAGCAAAACTGACAGAATGTACTAATATACATGAATCCTATTCCAAGATTATATTATGCATACGCGTGCATTCGTTAAGTTCGATTTCCGTTTCGTTATGTTTAAGCAATACAAATCAGTTAGTACATTCCGTACGGAAATTTTGACAGTTCAATTGGAAATATTTTTCTGATGAAACGTGACTGGACGATTTGGTTTTTTTTTTGAAAAATTGTTTTCTAAACGATTTTCAATTTTTTAAAATCACTTACATTACAAAAAACAATTAAAAACACAAAATTTGTTGAGTCAAATGGTTATTCTTGCTTATGCACATTATAATCAGTTCTACGGATTTGACATGCATAAGCTGGCATAAGGTTGCATTCGTTCAGTTTTTTTGTCTTTTTCTATGCCAGGCAGAGCACATTATATTTGAGCCTTATAACCGATTTTTTGATGCCCTATGGTAGAAATGGGAGAGAAAATTGTGAAAATTAACATTATTTCAAGGTTTTTTCCTCATAATTTTGTTTGCCATTTTAAAATTTCCTCTAATTTGTAAGTAACCCAGTCCCTGATAGCATAAGTCTAATTTGCAAATTTTATTCAAATCGGTGTATTAGTTCTGAAAGTACATAAAAAAAAACTTTATGAACAGGATAATTTTCTCCTATGACTACTTCTTTCTCCACTATCCTTAGACCGATATCACGGAAATTTACCAAGCTATCGTCTATTTATGTAGTCAACCAATATAATCAATTTCAGCAAAATTGCGTGACAAATTTTCCAATTGAATCCGAAGAACTATATAAAAAAAACGACTAAACTCTCTGGTCACTCTGGTTTTTGATTAATAACTTCGCTGCCCTTCAGTAGATTTTTCTGTAATGCAATACCAAATCAAGTTTCGCAATAACCAACTAACATTCTAAATTTCACCAAAACCGGATAACGTGTTTTTGAGTTATCTTGTCAGGCGGACGGACATGCATAAATCGATATAACTTTTGATTATCTACACAACCATACACCATACACGAAAAAAACATTAATTTTAGTTTTCGAAAGATCATGTTTTTATTAGCCAAATGTGAAGTTTCTTACTTATAGTAGAGGCAGACATAGGGTATTCATACCTTAGTATCGATACTACAGTATAGCCTTGTACCATGGTATAAAAAGGGGTTGGCACACATCAAACATAGTATTTATCTGACATTTGAAATTCTGCCATTCCAGCGAGAATATGGGAATTTATTTTCGCTCCTCTTAAATCCTCTATATGATTCCTACAAATATCTATAAATTTTGAGGTTTCATCCATCGATAAAATTTTGCATTTTTTCTTTCCTTTTTCCATTTTTTTAAAATAAAATTTTCAAAAAAAAAAGTGTAAACATGTGTCAATTGCTCAGCTTACCTACAAAATTCCATTCGCTATTTTCCGCTTCAATAAAAAGGCGCGACAATCACTAAAGAATAGATTACACTGGCCGAAAAAATTAAGTAAAAAAGGGAATACTACGTACTTTTTCGAATTTAAATACCAGATTTATGCTACGTAGTTGAAATGGTATTCGGCTAGTATTCGACGACACACATATGGTATACGACATGGTATCCTTAAACTATGGTATGCATACCCTATGTGTGCCTCTAGTATAATGTGATCTTTTTTTAAAGACTTAAAATATACGCTTAAAACAAGCATCACATATTATCATTCATAAGGCAACGATTAAACGTTGCATCGAATATAAAGTGATATTATCAGCATTAGCGTTGGAGAAGGAGGGAAAGGGAAGATATTAGCATACAAAGAATAAAAAAATACCCCCACCGCTTAACCCACACATACATTGGTGGTCATATAAAAGTTAGTTAAAAACAGAAGCTAATAACTACATACATATATAGCATAAGAGCTTCTTCAGCTTGTACTTACTGAGGAAAAAGTGAAAAACTTGTAAGTTCAAATTTACCTCGCGTAACATTCCCGGAAATTGGTTCATTCCTCCCGTAGTCAGTTTGGAACAAATGTTTGCATTAAGGGGTATTTATGTGTTGTTAATTTCCACACTGGTTAGGAAAAATACTTAAAAACATTAAAGCATAAATTTTATAGCCGTTCCGTCTACATAACACCTGTCATACAATTTCATGTATTTTTTTTTTAGTTCCGTCCCGTTCCGTCTCCATTTCCCTAACATAACTAATACTTTAGTTTAGTGTTGTTATTGTGGGATAGGGACGAATTTGTTTTTTTTCTGATTCAGCGTCGATTCAACCTTAAAACAAACAAACAAATCTGCATCCATATATTAATAGTTTGTGACCAAACCTTCTATAAAATGGGGCTTCATAGTCTCGAACATTCCTTTTTCACCTTTACAATCTCGACGTAGACGCGACGGACGCGACGGTTCAGACGTTGTAAAGTTGATTTGTATTCAACTTTTACGTGACGGACGCGTTCAAATGTCATTTTAAAATTTTTGTGTGGGAATTATTTTGTGAAAATTCCATTTAAAAACGGTATTTTAGTTTTTTTTATTAATTTACACTACTTAAAAAACTATTTTAATTTATAACACAAAGATTACATCAAATAATAAAAAAAATTACAAATTTCATCGACGGCGTCGAGTTTGCCTGCACAAAAATATTTATACCGTCATTAACGTTTTTGACAATTCACGCGTTCGTTGCGTCCGTCGCGTCCGTCGAGATTGCCTCCAGGGTTAGTCTTACACTGGTTGTTGAAAAGCAACAATATCGAATTGTGTCTGGCAAAAATTAACATAAGTATCTGCTTCACTTTATATGTAGGTCTAATTCGAACAGAGGACTAGGCCTTTTAGGGAAACCTCTTCCATAACGTACATTAAAAACCGTGCTTCAAATTATGATGTTAAAATGGAACATGTCAGTTGTAGTATCACAAGGTCTGATTGATAACACAGGGTCTACATTGGCCAATATTTCTGGTATACCAATTGGCTTATCAGAAATAAAATACTACCAGTTTTTTTTACGTGGGCCAATACTGGTATACCAATTCAGTATTTAACATGCCGTTGAACCGAGAACAAAAAATAAAAATAGCCAAAATATTGGCTTTAATGTGTCGAATTCAATTCTGTGGCAATATCTTCCCATGCCCTTCTTTTAAAATCAATTTTTCTATATTTTTCTTCTTTTTCTCGAAACATATTTATCAATTTGATAATTTTACTCCGCAAAAATTTAGTTTCCGCCATTTTATTAAATGCAAATGTCAAAAATTGGTATACCAGCGCTGGCTACGAAAATGGTATATCAGAATTGGCATACCAGAAAAATTGGTATACCAGCAGGGTCTACACTACCTCTTTAGCAACCAATTTTGCTGGTATACCAGAAATATTGGCTAATATAGACCCTGTGTAAGTAAAAATATATCTGGATCTATTTAAGACCAGTTTAAATCCAGTTCGGTTGAAAGACTTTATTCGATTAGCTGGAAATGTTTATTCATACTGTTTTGACGATCAAGGAGAACTCTTCGATGAATATGTGTTTTACTTCTTCGAGAAATTTATTTTATTATGAATGGTTTTCAGATTCTTGGTAAATAGTAAGAGGAATTAAATAGGATTAACATTCAGTTTTTTTTTCAACTGAAAAGTACAACCGTCGCTATTTTAACAATGTTTTTAACAAGACTAACATAAAATTGATATCACGCAATTTAATATTCCCCCGATAGACGCGTGGCGATCTGAAATCCTTCAAAAGCGATGATGGTGCTTCAAAAACTAAACTTCGAAATCCAGAGGGCCGATTATAGAATGCGCCGCGCTTCGTATTCAATCCGCTTTTTCAAAATCGCTTCGCTTTGTGCTATTTTCAATAGCGAAAAAGACGAAAATTTTTATTCCAATATTTCCAGTGAAAATGATAGAATTTTGCAGTAAAATTGATACAATTATTTGTTTGTTTGTACATAAAACAACATTAATTTTACTTTTCGTAATAATTTTGTGTTATTATCAATTTAATTAACTTTTTTCAAAATTATAAATAATTAATAATGGACTCTGTGAGATTGTTTTTGTTTGCTGAACGTGAAGAAGAATTTTGAAGAAGAATTGGTTCCATGAAAACAATGTTAACTTTTCGAATTCACCTGCTCCAAACGTTACCATCAAAATCAATACTAATTTAATTGCAGTGTCGAGGAGAATTAAAGAGCAAATAAAGAATTCTTTATAAAAATAAATAGAAAACAATTGCACATTGTTTATTTTATTTGTTCAAAGGCATCCCTTCTTATTAATCTTTCAAACTTAATTTATTAAATATTATTATCTTACATTTTTCATTTAGACCTAACTTTAAAACAAATTATCACAGCTACTTCACCCGAATCTGTCACACAAATAGCAGTCGTACCAATGGGCTGAAAAGTTCGTATCGTTTTAAAGAAAAACACATTTTTTTAACAAAACTCGATTTTATTATTCAACATAGTTGCCATCGAGGGCGATACACCGATTATAGCGATCTTCCAACTTTTCGATACCATTTTTGTAGTACGCTTTGTCTTTGGTTTGAAAATAGGCGTTCATCGCGTGCAGTCCACTCGGCTGACTGTCGTTTGGACTCAGGAGTGAAATGATGGAGCCATGTTTCATCCATTGTCACATATTGACGGGTTTATTACGATTGAAGAGCTCCAAACACTGCTCAGAATCATCAATTCGTTGTTGTTTTTGGGTCGAATGTGAGCTCGCGCGGCACCCACTTTACACAGGGCTTTCGCATACCCAAACATTCTTGAACGATATGTCCAACACGTTCCTTTGATATCTTTAGGGTGTCAGCTATCTCGAACAACTTCACGTTACGCTCATCCAAAATTATTTTGTGGATTTTTTTTATGTTTTCCTCCGTAACAGCCTCTTTTGGACGTCCATTGCGTTCATCGTCTTCGGTGCTCATATGGCCTGTACGGAACTTAACAAACCACTTACGAATGGTCGCTTCGCCTGGCGCAGAGTGCGGATAACACTCATCAAGCCACTTTTTGGTATCAGCAGCATTTTTTTTCATCAAAAAACAGTGTTTCATTAACACACGAAATTCCTTTTTATCCATTTTCTTCAAAATAACAAAAGTTGCTTCACTCAAAATGCTATATCTCACAAACTAATAGTCCGACTGCTGTCAAATTTATACACGTATCTTTTGAAGGTTAGTACTAACGAAAAATGATATGGATTTAATTCTAGTGGCGCCCTCTCATAGAAACGATACGAACTTTTCAGCCCACCTGTTATCTAAAATATCGAATTCACGTCAAATGCGCTTTCGCTTTCCATAATAGCGCAAAAGCGAAACAGGCGGGGCAAAAGCGGATTCAATAATACGAAAAACACAATGCGTTAACTAAAGCGATTCACCGCACATTCCATAATCGGCTCACAGTTAAATTCGCTGTAAATCCAGCTAACCTCCCCATAAATCCTAAATTTTTAAATCTAGTTCATGACAGATAAAATATAAATCTAGTTTACCGTCACAATTTGGATACAACCTTTGAGTCTGTTACAACTTTGAATATCAGTTTATTAAGATTGAGTTGACAACGAATTAAAATGTGAAATTGTCAGTGGATACAATAGCGGAACTGAGTATATTGTAAAGCCGATTTTTTCGTAAATAAATTAGAATTTTTTAAGTTAATAAAATTTAAAGTCAAATAACATTTTGAAACATAAAATTGTTTTATTAATTCTTAGTGCCTAATTTAAACTTCGGATTAATATTACTGGTATTGTTTTGAGATTTATGAATTTTAATATTTTTAATTTAAAATATTTTTGCAATTTTAATTCCAAATACAAAAAAAAATACTTAAAATAATATTTTTTATACATAAAAAAAAATATAATCGGTTACAATGTTTATCACATTTCATGCGACTAGTCTCTGTAAAGAACAAACTTTTCAAATGAGAAAATCCATGATATAAATTTCTAAGCAGCCGCAACAGCCGGCAGATCAGCAACTCCAAATGCTGAGATAAAAACATTCACAATCGTAACGATAAAAATACCAATAATTGTGAAATTATTAATTCTGTTCGCTTTACAGATTTCTCGTTGATCTTTGACATTATATCGACTGTTCAATATGAGCCCGACTCCAACTCCAATCTAAAATGTTGTTTATTTTTCATTAGGAACTAATTTCATTACACATTTTCATACCAACTTACTTGAAGTATTAAACTAATTGATATAAATATTAAACTTGGATAATAAAATGGATGCCGTCTATATGATTCAAGAACATATCGAAGTTGATTTGCATTCGCTGATAATAATGCCAAATCCATCATTCCTTGTGCGAAGGTTTTTTTGTGTTGATAAGCATTTACATCTGGTACTTGAGTTGGAACTCCATCGATATCAATCATACCGGGTTGAAAATCTGGGGCATACGGGAATGGCACACTTCCACGTCTTCGTGGAACACCATTTGGAACGCTATCAGATTCATCACCAGGTTTTGGTTTTATTGGAATTATTTCTGGCTTTTGTGTATCGGATGGG
Source organism: Xylophagus ater (assembly GCA_963422695.1). Taxonomy (NCBI): domain Eukaryota; kingdom Metazoa; phylum Arthropoda; class Insecta; order Diptera; family Xylophagidae; genus Xylophagus; species Xylophagus ater. The sequence goes on along the minus strand of OY730482.1, from coordinate 26,538,272 downwards.
AAAAATGCATCATCAATTCCTGGCCGTGCTTCCGGTGTGTATGGCACATTATCATCTGGTTCATTATCTTCACTCGCACCTTTGGGAGCTTTAAAAATAATTTCTTTTATTAATTGTTTCTTTTTTTTGTTAAGTAGTTTAATTTCTTTTATTAAATATGTGCTTACTTGATTTTGGTGGTTTTGGATTATTTATTAAATCTGTTTCAAAAAGTGGTTCAGCATCTGCAGATTCTGATTCTACACCGTTTGTTGATCTTGGCTGAAATTAAAAAGAAAAGAAAAAAAGATTAAAACTTAGAGAAAAAAGTGCCAGACAAAAAAACAATATTAGATTCATTTATGTGATGCACAAAATTTATTTAATTTATAAAAATTTCAATTTTTGATTGATTTCATCTCATTGATTGCTAATTTTATTAATTAACCAAAAAGATTGACAATATTTAAACGTAAATATTTCTTATTTAGTAGCGTTAAAATGTTTAACCTTGAACTTTGAGTCAGAATGAATTCGATTAGGTTTGGCTTAGTTAAGAAATACAGTACTTTTTCTCTTTGCAATAATTTTTAAGTAAATTAAACTAAACACACATTGAGTACGTGTGATATTTGTTCATATTATACTTGAGCCGGGTTTAAGTTCGGAGAAGAGTGTAGGTTTTCTTTAAAAAAAAGAAGAAACAACAAACAAATATGCAAAACAATTTATGACGGAAATTTTAAAGCTTCTCACACACAAAGCTGTCTAAATATTTACACATAAAAAAGGAAAAAGAAATTATAAATAAATTTAAAGAACTTGAACATTGTTTTTTTTAGAACGTAATTTTTTGTTACTAATTAAATTCAGCAAACAGAAATTATTAAATCTCAAAATGGACGGCGAATTTTTAAATTTAATTAATTATGTTCTATAGTAAATAAAGAAAATATTTAAATAAAAACACAAAACAGTAAATTGTATCCTTTGGTGTTTTATTTAATTGCTAGTTTTACAACCCGGCTTCGCCCTGAACTAATTCCTTCAGATTTCTCAGTTTCTAGCACCCTTCGGCGTTTTACATTTTTTGAGTTTGATCAGAACGGCTCGCTTCTTTTTGGGTATTTATTTTTTCAGTGAATAAAAAGCTATAATTAACAAAGTAAAACATTTATTATGTATAAACTTTTGAGCGTTTGCTTTAATTTGGCATAGATTGATGTATACTGCTGTGTTCAAAAAGTAAGGTGAATTTTTAATTTAAACTTCCCGCGTTAACCGAATCGGACAAATGAATTTTTTTCATGTTGGTAGGACTGTTAGTGACATCTGTTACAAATTACATGTCAATATCATCATTAGTTTTTAGTTTACGCTTGGTTTTGTGAACAAAGAAAAGTGAATTTGGCGATTTTTACGATGTCGAATTTTGTTGAGCAAAGAAATGCCGCCGCTGAAACGTATCGAATGTTACAAAAGGCCTTCGGTGACGAGACTATGTCACAGACAAATGTTTAAAAGTGGTACAAAGACTTCAAAGAAGGCAGAGAACGTGTTTATGACTTGGAACGCTCTGGACGACCATCGACGTCAATTAATGAACAACACATCAAGAAAATCAAAGAATTGGTGCTCGAAAATCGTCGATTAACAATTCGAGACCTTGCCGACATGCTTGCTATCGCACATTGTTTTAGGACAACTGCAATCAAAAGAAGGATATTTTATACAAAAATCGTATGGAATTTTATCCGGTTTTCAAAAAATGCAGCTAAAACCACGGAATTGATTAATTGAACATTAGATTGAAATTCTGTGAGTTATTCAATTTGTAAAATCATGAGTTGGCCCTAAACAACCATAAAGATTTCCAACGACTGTACACTTAACTGATTCTTCTTGTGCACTAATATCCGTACACATTATAGATTCTTCTCTTTCTATCACGCTAAAGTTGTTTCAATATATTCTCATCAAATTTCTTTTGCAATAACACCAAACACTACGGTGCCCATACGACTTGGAAATGTATTTATACTAATCTGCGATATTACTGCAGAACGTTAGCGAGGTCAACTTTATTTAGTTAAGTAGTAAATAACTGTAATATAATAAACTTTTTACACGCCAAGGAACACGTTGTTTTCCTTCATGATAACACCCGCTCACAATATTGCTTCATCTGGAAAAGACACTTTTCCAAAGATGGAGATCTTAAAAAATGTCTTAATAACTATAATATGTTACTTTACTTTAAAGTTTCTATCGGGATCGTCTTCTTAGATAATAACAAAGATAAGTTGGAAAATAACAGGGCTTTAAATAATTTTAAAAAAATTTAATTTTTTGTCGAAAAGCCAAACTGCCATTTGTTTGATTGCCAAGAAATAGGATTTTTATCCTTTATCTATAATTTGGTATCAGGCCGAGTTCAAACTTTTAGAAGTTCTCCAATTGAGTACAAATCCAAATTGAACTACCATTTCCCATATTATGTCCAAAATGTAGATTGCAAAGCCTCCGAAAATTGAGAAAGCCAAGGACAAATAGTATTATCAAAATGAATATACGAAAACGTTAAAATAAAATAAATTAGTGCTTTCTTTATAGTCAGAGTGTTACTTTCAACGTATTTACATAGAATTGGTTTGATCATTGAAATTGGACACGAAATGAATTTTTATAACTGTTTAAACAAAAAGAAAAATACATTTAAAAAATATAGATCCAACTTAATGACTAATTTTTTTTTAAGAATAATTTATAAGAAATTCTAAGCATTTTATAAAAAGTACCGATCTCCAACTCTGTAAGTTTGAAGTAATATTAAAAATGATAAAGGCTATTCGTCATAAATAACATTAATCACATTTCAACTTACACTTCTTCGTCTGTTGTTAATATTATTCATATTAATAGCAACATGATCATTACTTGATGCCATTTTTTGGATCGATTAATTCCTTCAAACACTGATACAAAAAGTCACTTAGTTTTTATTTTTTGTAAACTAACAAACTAACTTTAAGAACAAAAATATATTTTAAACAAAACAATCACCGATCAAATTAACCACTTTTAAAGGTCTTCACTTTATTTGCGATCGCCACAAAATAATCCAAATTGATAAAAATTGCTAAAATAAAGAAATGCGTTTAATACAATTCGCGTTCAATTTGTTACTAAACATTAAATAAATTTTCGCGTTCATTTAAAAGATTTCTGATCTCGCAAATCTTTGCGACGAGATCGCAGTTTATCCGAATGAAAGCAAAAAAAAAACGAGAAAATTTCCCCGGTCAATACCACTTTGAAAAATTTTAATTTCTGTATGAGTTTGTACGTACAAGAAAATTTTATATCAAGAAATTTGAAAATTATGTAGAATTCCTGGGTTTTCTGTAAATTCGATGAAAGTGTATTTTTTTTAATTATAAATTGCTATTTTTGTATGAACTTTTTTGAAACTCACTATCGTTAAATTCTTGTAAACAAACTCGCAAGCTTCTGGACAGGAATGGTTCCAAATGTCCAGCAGCAGGTGAAAAAAACTTCTGCTTGTTTTTATTAACTCGAAATTGTTTATTATGAACTTTTTGCAGTCAGTTCATAATTTTTAGTACTAATTTTTCTAAGATTTATTAAGCTTCTTTATAAAAACTTTTACAGATTTGGATGTAGTAGCGAATTAAATATTTGTTTAAACCGTTTTTTAATTGCTAAGGTAAAAAACAGTACATAGTCGTCAAGAAAGGTGTACACAGTCATGGGAATATACATATATGTATATGCTTTTATAAAAGCAAATATGGGCTTCACCGATTGATGATTATACCAACCATTTTTTCTTGTTACCAAAGGCATGCGAAACAATTTTAATCAATATGGTGGAAGCAAAGTGCAGTCCGGTGCAATTGCAGTAGCTTTTCATTTGGGCCAATAACCTAAACAATTTAGGTGCATGTGTAAAAAGGTAACAGAACAAAGTGTAACTGCCGCAACTCGGAACGCGAAATTTCTTCATTGCTAGCAATTTCAGTTCTAAACAACTTGGATTTGTCAATGATGGTCAGTGATATATCTCTTCCTATTTTTCATTCTTTTGTTCTTGATTTGACTGAAAAATATAATTGCTAATTACATTTTAAACCATCAACGCTAATTACTCGTAAACAAAATCTACAACTCGACTCAAATGAAAATTTTATTCGTGGTAGCGACATGTTATTGGACATGTAGGGCCCGTATTGACTTCATAAATATTTCCAGTTAAGCTATAGTCGTCAACTTTCTCTGCAAAGTACCGTAAGTTAACACAGTCTAATTGTGCCCACACACGATCAAGTGAAACGTACATTTTAGTTACGCAACAAGATACAACTTCCGGTAAAAATTACGAACACAAACCATTTTTAAGCAAATAATCGACGCCACTGTACTTTTTATAATAATTTAATTAATGAAAACTCGTCACTGCGAATAAAGCTGTGACTCACGGGGAAAATAAAATAAAGCAAGCCCCTCGAATGGGACCAGAAATATCTATACATTTACACGCAAACATATGCAGATTATGATTACGTTCCCGTGTTTATAATAAGGAAATGCATTCAATGCATTTAGATTACATCGCCAGATGCTATGCAGATTGTGGTTTAGATATGAAGCGTGGGGAAGTTGAGAAAAGCACATTGAACTTGTTTTGCAAGAAATGTTATTATAACATTATACATTGCAATAATATAAAATAGTAATAGACAAGCAGTCTAGTTTTAAACTTAACCGGAATCAATTACAAGGTTCAACATCGTTACTTTAGTGACGCTAAAAATGTATGGGAAAATCCCCTAAGAACATGATGCATTCGGAGAAGTGCCACTTTATGTTTATATTTTAAGATCTGTTAATTGAATACATTGCTACGCATGGTTTTGTATGAGTTTTAATATCTATTTGGAGATAACCCATTTGACAAAAATGCGTCATTTACTATACTTATAACGGAATTTGTATATTTGAAATTGAAATCAACTTGTTTGAATAAATGGGTCCAAAAATAGCACAAAGTTAAAAGATTTTTAAATTGGATTCGTGGAAATAATATGAAAAATTTGGAACATTTTTGTGTCTCTTATTCATATGAAAATGGGGACTTACCTATGTATGTTTTTTAAAAAAAATGGAATAACTTCATACAAATTTCTAATTGCATTGTGATACATTGGAATAAATTTTGGAAATACCCCATGGACCAACTACATCATAGCAGTAGTTCTTAGATTGCATGCCAATATACCATTTCTTGACATCAAATTGTAGCGAATATTAATCGTTTTGCTTGTTTTATCATTAAGGAATACTACATAGTTTTTTTTTTATATTCTTTGCACTAAATAAGAGAATCCATGAGAAATTTCCATTATTAAATTAAAATTTTCATAATAACAAAAAAGAGAAGACATTGAAGGTTAATGGGCGCATCCAGAAATCTACAGCGTTAACTGAAAATTTTAAAACTAGCCAAAACGAACTATAAGATTGAAGGGAAAATTCTGTCGTATTTTATGAAGGGGTGTAATTTTGCTTGTAAATAAAAAACACATGTTACTGATGAGTTAGTTTGGTTTTATTACAATTTGTATGATATAGAAGGAAGTTTTTTATACCGTTAATCAATTACTTGTGATATTTAGGTAATCAATCTGGACAACCCTCCAAGATCGAAAATGATATTTTGGGGTCCATATTGGAGAATAATCCACATCTAACAACTAGAGGAATTGTACAAGAGTCCGGCATCTATCATACAACTGCTGAACCTCACATTTAATCTCCTGGATTTGTTTTAAAGCAAAGCCTTTGGGTACCATACGAATTGACCGAAAAAAATTTATTTAATCGCATAAGAATATGTTCATCACATCTCATTAGGCACAATGTGAAGTCGTTTTTAGACAAGCTAATTACTGGAGATGAAGAGTGAATCCTTTACGAGAATATTAAAAGGAGATAAGTTTACTGCAAGCCTGGAACATATTCATCAAAGAAAAGCACTGCTTCGTTTGTGGTGCGATTAAATGAGTCGCTGCAACAATGACAAACTTTCAATGCGAATGTGTACTGGAACGAGCTCGATAAATTACATACAGCTCTCAAGGAAAAAATGCCAGCATTGACATCCAGAAAGGGAATCGTGTTCCACCATGATAATGCTAGACTACATACCGTAATGGAGATATAACAAAAACTTAATGCATTGGGATGGGAAGTTGTCAGTCACCCATCATATTCACCTGACATTGCAACATCAGATTACTATCTATTCAGATCTCTGCAAAATTATCTAACAGGGAAAAAATTTACTTCTTTCGAAAGTACTTCTAAGGCAGTTACTAACTATTTTCACTCCAAGGACGAGAACTTTTACAAGACGAAAATGGCAATAAGTTGTTCAAATAATGGAAATTATATCATTGAATAATGTTAAATATATATTTTTTTAAAATTGATACAAATATTTTGTTTAAAATACGACAGAACTTTCCCTCCAATCTAATAGTTTGTAAAGATTGAAGCCATGCCACTAAAAAGTTAAAACATTTTAATATTTAAACAGGCCCAAACCTTGTTGGACTGCCCATCGTTAGTTTTTCTCAGCAGCTAGAATTGTTTGAAGTGGCTGCACGATACGTTATAATTAATTACTTCCAATAACCTAAAAAAAGGTGTAGGTAGAAATTAGAAAAAATCAGATAACGTTTTTTTGAGTTGTCGTGTAGATAGTAGACAGACGGCCAAACAAAAGTCTATACAACTTTTAACTATCCAAACATCTAGTGGACAATGGATAGGAGAAAATTTGCCCTCTGGAATACTATCGTAAAAATTATTTTAATTCTTTCTTTTTAGTCAGACTTTTTTTAAATGTATTTACATAGTGTACTAATAAGTACTTAATAGGTGTGTTCAGAAGCGATCAGTACGTATCTGATCTTGTAAAATTTAAATTACTTTTAAAAGTAGCTCCACAAAACCAAATTTGTTTTAAAATTTTTTGACTAGTTTCTACAATAGTTCCACATCTAACTAATTGATCTATGCCAGTTTAGGGTATGTAACTAGCTTCTAATGACAATGGACAGGTATGACTGTATTTCTAGTCTAAATGAAAAACCAATTTAGACTAGAAATACAGTCAGGGCAGCTTGGTTTTATATTGAAACAACTATTTCCTTCTATTTTTATCAACTAGATTTTTCCATATTTGTGTATATGGAATTTTCACGCAAAATGATCTTCAGCTATTTCACATTAAAAAGATGATGTAATAAATAAAAAATCAAGCCCTGTGCTAGTATGTTATAACTGGCATTTCACATCTAATGAGGTAGAATTTTGGATACTTTTTTAAGTTGTCCGAATGAAATGTGTTAATTACGAAAATTTAGCACACTTTTTTACATTTCGGACAATAACGCCCGCCGCACACTTGAGCTAAACTACGTAAGCTAATTTTCTCGATGAAACTGAAAAATTAAGCATTTGCATTGGTCGTCGCACATTTCAGCGAATCTTTGTAACTACGTGGCTTGGTCATGAGCGATACGAACTAAGCTCATTCATGTAGTTCAGGTCTCAACTACGTGAACGAGGTTCGCTGGCATCGCTGACATTAAGTTATACCTACTTTCGTCATTATACAGTGTAGAATTGATGCTTGCAAAAGTGTAGTATGTCTTCTTTATTTTGTGGTAGTATGTTCTCGTTATAAATGTGTAAGTGTAAGTGATAATAATCCGATTTACTAATATTTTCAATTGCAGGTTAAATAATTTATATATAGAAATGGCTGCAGGTCGAACACCAAACACCAAATGCTTCTTTTCTCTTTACTTTCAACAAAACTCAATAAAATGTCTTGTTCAAATTCCTTTTCAGACAAACCTGATTCGGAATCTAGGTCTAGTAAAAATTCATCGATGCTGTACCGCGTAGCTTAGTTCAACTGTGCAACGGGGTTAGCAAGCCCAGCTAAGCTATGTAACTACAGCGAGGCTCACCCGCATAGCTTAGGTCAAGTGTGCGGCGGGCCTAAATTGTCTTAATTTTTAAAAGAAAAAGAACGTAATACAATATTTACATATGAAATAAACATTTTCGATTTATACTGTATTTCTGATTTGGATACATGCTTTTTACAATTTTGTACTGTTACCCAAAAGATTGTCAAAAAAAAATACAAGCAGTTTACATTCTTCAGGTTTGGGTATTGATAAAAAGCTACCTAATATCAGTATATTAAATTGTAAAAAACAAACAGGATAACATACATTTTAATTTAAAATAAAAATATTTTAGATACATTCGTCAAAGAAAAAACCAGGCTATATTAGCTTACGATTGTAAAGTAAAAGTCGTACTGGCTATCGGCATTTTTCAACCATTGGCAGTGTTTAAATTACCAACTTTTGCTTACAGCTGTTAACATGTTAGTTATTTAAACAGGGTTTAACATGGGTCTTTGAAATGGTTTTGCTTTTGCATGCTTACCAACGTACCAAGGTGTCACTATTAGTTCATTTTAAAATAACTACTATACTAGGTGGAGTGAAAAGTAACCTCCTTGACCGCCAGAATGCGCTGCTACTGCAAAAAAGGTTATGGTGCCTTGAAGTCCGTTCATATTTAGGCAGACATGTTTTGACAGCCGATTGTTGTTGACGTGTTTGGTATCATGTTGAGTATGGACAAAAACGATTTTCCTTCTCTCATAAAACATTATTTTTTGAGAGGCAAAACGGCGAAGGAAACAAAAGAAAAGTTGGATAAATATTATGGGGCTAATGCTCCGTCAGATTACACCGGCCGCAACTCCACTACCGATCACGTCCGCAGCGGCAGGCCCTGCGATGCGGTTACAGAGGACAATGTCAAAAAAATACATGAAATGGTGTTGGCTGACCGGAAAGTGAAGGTGCGCGAGCTAGCAGATACCACAAAGATTAGTACTGAGCGCACACGCCATATTTTGGGCAATATTCTGCATGTGAAAAAGTTATCCTGCTGCTGGGTGCCGCGCATGCTCACTCCTGACCAAAAACACGAACGCGAGAGCACTTCGAAAGAGTGTTTGGACTTGCTAATGCGTCGATTGGTAACTGTTGATGAAACCTGGATCCACTATTACACACCAGAGAACAGAATGAGTGCACGGCAATGAATTGAAGCCGGCACGAGGCTCGATGGGTCGGAAAGGTTATGGCGTTGGTTTTCTGGGATTGTCATGGCATACTCTTCGTGGACTACCTCGAAAAAGGAAAAACCATCAACAGCGAGTATTTCTGTGCATTATTGGAGCGATTGAAGGTCGAAATCACTGCAAAACGGCCTCCCAAGGAGGTTACTTTTCACTCCACCTAGTATTACAGATGCATTCATTCTCAATCCCAGCATACAGGGAATTGAAAAAGTTGTTTTGGGGACGGATACTTACACCACCATGATCACGAATTACTTCTCAAATTCTTTTCGTAAACCATTAGAAATAGGATTACATTTAATAAATACCTTCTTTTTATTTTGGTATAACATTCCTTAGTGTTTCCAAACGAAATTTTTTTCTTTATGTTTTGGTGCAGTGAACTTTTTGTTTAATAAAAATAAATACTCGTTAAAAATTTTAAATATAAATTCAACATCCTGTGTCATTTCAAAAGTAATAAAAACAATTTAAGGAAACCTCATAATAAGAAACTGCATTCGGTATTATATCATAAACAAAAACCTTTCCAAATCGATTCGGAGGCTATATTTTAACATATTTCTAGGCGTATATTAAATTTTAAATACACCTAGGGCCTCGGTTTGCGTCGTAGATACGTTTCAAAATTTTTTCGACGCAGTCTGAAACAACGCAAAGTGAATTAACATTTTGTATGAAGAAAAAAACTAATAAAATTAATAATTTGAGAAACATAAATAAAAGAAACTTTATTAATTTTGTTAAAACAAAATTATTAATCTAACTTTCTACCCTAATATTATAAAGAGGAAAGATTTGTATTTTTGTATGTTTGTAACGAATTAACTCAAAAACTACTAGACCGATTTCAAAAATTCTTTCACCATTAGAATGCTACATTATCCCTGAGAAACATAGGCTATATTTATTACTAGAAAAAATTAGGGATTCCTACTAAAACTTAAATAATGTAATCTATAGAAATATTATAAAGAGGAAAGACTTGCTCTGCATACATCTGTATCCAATGATCCTCACATTCATGTCTGTCGCGTCTAATATTCTCTGTAGTCTAACTTCATGCACAAAGACCCTTCTATTGTTTAAAAAATAAATGTCCACCCGTGCGAAGCCGGGACGGGCGGCTAGTATTATTATATTTTTTAATTATAAAATAATTATTTATAACAAAAAAATGTAAATTTGTAGCTTAAAAAATAAAATCAAAAGAAAATTAACGACGCAACTTCGAAAAATCCACGACGCAGAGTGAAAATTGGTATATTTTTAGGATCGACGCATTATTGAAAAAACGCAAAACGAAACGACGCAAAGCGAGGCCTAGGTGTATTTCTAATCATTTCAGATAGAATGAAATGATTGATATTTATGCCCTATGGTAGGTACCCGTCCGTCCGTCCGTGTACAAGATAACTTAAAAACGCATTATCCGATTTGATTGAAATTTATATGAGTTGATTATTCCTTAACTGGATTTGGTATTGCATTGCAGCGAAATCCACCGAGGGGGAGCGAAGTTATTAAGTAAAAAGCAGAGTGCCCAGAAAGTTATGTCGTTTTTTTTAAAATGGTTTTTCGGATTTAATCATAAAATTTGTGAAGCAATTTTGTTTAAATTAATTATATTGGTTATCTAAAGAAATGGATGATATCATGTTAAAAGTCAGTTAAATCGGTTCGATGATAATAAAGAAAGAAATAATCCTCGGAAAAAATAAGCCTGTTCATAAAGTTTTTTTGAAGTGCTTTAAAAACTAATACACCGATTTGAATAAAATTTGCAGATAAAATTTACGTTATTAGGGTCTAGTTCAGCTGCAAATTAGAGCAAATTCTGAAAAGAGAAAACAAAATTATGAAGAAAAAACCTTGAAATATTGTTAGTTTTGACAGTTTTTCTGTCCCATTTTGCATCAAAAAATTGGCTATAGGCCAATTTTCAGTTACTATATGCTTTTGTTTAAAAAATTTTTGATTACGAAAATTAATTTTAAGTAAAGGTCTAAATTCAATTAAACTTGCCGTAAATCCTGGATCTAGTTCGTGACTGCAATTTAGATGGCATATTCTGAGCCAAGTCATAACGGTTACAACATAACGTCACTGTCGTAACTTTTTCTTAAAGACTAATTCGTATTCTTAGGCGCACATAATTTACAACTGTCATAAAAAAATATTTCAAGTTCTGACCGAAAATATTTTGCATCACAACGAAATTTTAGGTGTTTTGTGAGTGATAATAGGCCTCCTAGTCTGTGGCAATTTTAAGACGACCAGTTTCTGAAACATGATTATTTCTTTTACTTAGAATTATTAACAAACCGAAAAGTCAATTAAAAAAATTGATTTAATTATATTTTCCAATGAAACAGAATCCATTCCCAAATTATGAACAAAAAGTTTAACAAACGAAACTAAATTTTAATCAGATTTAATTGCTTTTTACTAAGTGCGCCTTCAGACTATATGATTTGTCGTATGTCTTCGTATAAGCTTGAAAATTGTCCAATAACATGAACTCGTGTGGAACACATTGGTACAAAGCCATATGAGCAAGTTTATACTTTTTTTCAGAGATGCAAACCGGTTTCTTTGAACCACTTTGAACCGAACCAAAACCAGTGAACCATCGAAATTTTCCGAACCAAAACCAAAACGAAAACCAAACCACTTTTAAAATGATTCGGTCGAACCAAACCAAAACCAAACAAAATTAATACTTGAACCGAACCATAAACCGACATTTTTCTATTAGTTTATGGTTCGGTTCAACTGAAAAAATTGTCCTATAATTTACATTTTCCTTTTAAAAAAACTGAAAAAGTCTACTACATTTTCTTATAAAAACGATGATTAAACAACATTCAACAGTTTGGCAGTTTTCAAATTTATTTTTAACGATTGATTACTCGTTACGACATAGGTTTTCATTTAGTAATTAAAATAAAAACAGAAACAAACACAAGAAGGAAGAATATACTTAAAATTATCATATCTAAATGACAAATGTAAGCAAGTCTGTATATTTTTGAGTTTAATAATAACTTTTTTAGCATTTCCCAAAAGAAAATGTCAGGCAACAAAGATAAAAAATAGCCGGTTTTTAAACAAATTTGTTTGTGATTCAATAACAAATATCAGTAAGTACAATGAATGCTGTATTGTTATGACAAATAATCACCCAGAAAATTTAATGCGGCATCTTAAAAAAAGCACTTCGAATCCTACGACATAATAGACACGAAGCGAACAAATAAAACAGCTGAAAAAAATTTGCCAAGCAAATCTACATTGGGTTCCTTCGTTTCTGTCACAGCAACTAAGAAGAAAAAAAAATTTGTTCTGAACCAAAACCAAAACCAAACCAAAAGCAAAACAAAAGTTATGTTGTCTTTAAACCAGAACCAAACCAAAACCAAATTTTGAAATATTTAGAAATCAAAACCAAACCAAAAACCAAGAAGAAGGTTTATGCTTAAACCAAAACCGAACCAGCTGTAAAAAAGTCTTGGTTTGCATCTCTGCTTTTTTTGGAAAAACAAATGACAAAGCTTATAGTCTGAAGGCACCTTAAATTTCAAGAGTCTTCATATTGTTTTCTTGGAAAAATTTAGTCAGAGAATATTGATAGGTTTTGTAAAATATTTTTAATGACGTAAAATGAAGAACAAAACTATGACGAATTTTTAAAAAATAATATTCTCTCATTTTCAATAAAAAGAAAAGATCTTTTCAGAACTAAATGCTTGGTGAATTTCATGTAAGACTTAATTTTTAAAGTTTGGTCAGAGGTTAGGAAAGACCTTATTGTTATTAATTCCAATTTTTTCTAATCGCTATTAAATTGTTATTATTATTATTAATATTATTATTAGTATTATTTTAATATAATACTATAATATTTCAACGTACTTATGTATATATCTCATATTGAAGTTTACTATTCTCATTTTGAAACTGAAAAGGTATAGACAGGTCTCCGATTTTAATGATCTTGCCCATTCGGTCATTAAAACTTGATAATGACCTTTATTTACGTAATAATGATCAATTTTAAGTATCTATGAAATTGTGAAGATGCCCAAAATTTTCCGTCACATTGTTTACAGGGCCATCTACATTTGAATATATAAAAAATTTCATGTAGTTATGACATGCTTTCTTCTTTCACATAAACTGAAAAGGAGGAAAAATGGTTATTATTCTCAAAATTCCTTAAAATTTACTAAAATACAATTTAAAAAAATTTGTTTTATTGAATCAAAATGAATAAACATTCTATTCTGAAAATGATAAACAAAATAGTAATTTTATGAACCTTTTGGAATGACAAGAATAATGATCATTGTGAAAAAAAAGAAGATGTGTCATGGGTCATCCAGAAGTATCATTAAAAAATAATTATTGTAATTAAAATCGAAGATCTGTCTAGGGCATTAGTATTCGAATAAAAATCTGAAAATCTATACATAGTCATACTAGCTAGATGATAGTTAATACCTTGCTTTGACAATTGTACATTCCCATTTAATTTTCATATAAGTTGCGACCTGTCAATACTGTTTATAAACTAATTATGCAGTGTTAATATAAATTTCTACATTCCAAATGCGAAAATTTTATTTAATACAGCTTCTTTTTAATGTGAATCTCATCGGTGAATATGTTTTTGCGTTAAAATTGAATTATATTGTCATACATGATAAAGAAATCTTGTGAGAAACTAGAAAAAATTCAATATCTGATCATTTTTACTAGAAGCTAACTACATGCCCTAAACTGACACTAGATCAGCTAATTAGATGAGGAATTAGAAACCCAAACAAACATGTCTACCTAGAATTTGACTAGCGTTCCTAGTGTCCACCATCTAGTTGCTCAATCCAATTGTGTTTAATAGTAATCTAGCCAAATTTGGTTCAGAAAGTAGTAGCACGCAAATTGATTCCAGGAAAACAACATTTTGCAAGTTATATATTACCATATTATTGAGGCTGCAGAGAATAATGACATTTTTGTATTTAATCAAAATAATTTGTAAAACACAAGTGCGCATTAAAAATCTTACAAGTCCAAAGCAGAGAAGGTTTAAACCAGTGTTTCCCAACGTGGGGCCCACGTCCCACAGGGGGGCAATTTGATTGTTAAGGGGGCCAATTCGAAAATGGACATGACACGAGTTTAACCCTGTCGCTCCGGGCCATTTAAATGCAATGCTAGATTTCGGTGCCAAATTTAGTTTCTTAAGTGAACAATTCAATTTTTTAATATTAAAAATTATGTATGTACATCGGGGGGGGGGGGGCATAAGAATTTTAGAAAGGCTAAAAAAAAGGTGGCTAAGGTGGGGCATGGCACAAAAAAGGTTGGGAAACACTGGTCTAAACAAAAAGTCACTAATGTGATCGCAAATAACGCGAATGTGTTGCTGTCAAGCTTATATATATTTTTTTATAAAATAGCATAATAAAGAAAATAAATCCAGTTACCATAAAATGAAAACTCCAAAATTTTTAGATATAGAAATAATAATTTATTTTATAATATATATAAAAAAAAAATATTTACAAATTCTTTTAAAATACAATTTTTTTCAATATCCTTTAAAAAATTTCAAATACTGAAAAAGAATTTCTGTTACTATTAATATTAATATTTAAAAAACGACTTCCTAACTACATCTAAAAAAAAAAAAAAAAAAAAACAACCAGATTACAATAAAGATGAATCTATCTTCTCATACAAAAATGATCCATCCGGCATTTATTTAAGCAACAATATGGTAAATGAACATCCGAACTATCCGAATTTCGTTTTTCCCTTCTACTTAAACGGGTAGATTCCATCTCTTCCAATAATTTCACATGATGTGATTTTGTTGGTAAGATTTTATATTCTGGATCATGATCCATTTGATTAAGTACTTTTGCGTAACGATGATTAACTAATAGAAAACCTCCGTGAGGATAATCTTTACGATTGACTCTCATCACTTTATGATGATGATGTGGATGCACTTCATGTTCTTTAAATATATAAAAAAAAAAAAACAAAACACATGATTAATAATATAATAATACAATTAATTAATTAATATTCTTATTGAATAATATTTGCATTCATATAATACACAAAAAAAGAAAAGAAAACAACAAACAAAATCTTAGCCTTGGTCAGGGTTAAACCGGTGTAACATGAACCACAAAGTGCCATTCAACTTCCGTCGTTCATACAACAAAATCCGAAAAATATATGAAAGAATTTTTACGGGGAGATTACAACACTTTTTTTGATTTTAAATGACACCCAAAAATAAAAAAATAATATTAAATAAATAAATAAAAAATTCGCGAATTTTTATTGAGTTTCTTTCGCGAATGAGTTTTAGAAAATTTCAGATTATTGTCATGCGCACATTGTAGCAACGCCAATTTTATTATGTTTTGCCTGATTCCAAATTTAATAAGCGTACGTTCGTGAAATTTACAGTTCAAGGAGTTTCGATCATAAATTCACAATATTTAACCCAGAAAATATATTGGGTTGGGCCTTTCAGAGTTTTTTTTTTTTTTTTTTTTTGCCTTTCTTTTCGAAATACAGCCAGAGACTTGCATAGGGTTTCTTGGTTATTTTTAGAGATTTTATTTTTATGATTATGTAAAATCAAATAAAAGATAAATAATATTGTACTACTGTGTTCAAAAAGTAAGGTGAATTTTTAACAAATGAATTTTTTTTTGGAAGTTGTTAGGACTGTTAGTGACATCTGTGACAAATTACATGTCAATATCATCATTAGTTTTTAGTTTACGCTTGGTTTTGTGAACAAAGAAAAGTGAATTTGGCGATTTTTACGATGTCGAATTTTGTTGTGCTATTAAATTGCTATTAAATTTTGCTTGCGGAATGAAATTTCCGCCGCTAAAACGTATCGAATGTTACAAAAGGCCTTCGGTGACGAGACTATGTCACAGAAAATTGTTTACAAGTGGTACAAAGACTTGAAAGAAGGCATAGCACGTGTTGATGACTTGGAACGCTCTGGACGACCATCGACGTCAATTGATGAGCAACACATCAAGAAAATCAAAGAATTGGTGCTCGAAAATCGTCGATTAACAATTCGAGACCTTGCCGACATGCTTGCAATATCAATTTGATCAGTGCAAGCAATTTTGAAGGATAATTTGTGCCTCAGAAGAGTCAAATCGCGTTTGGTGCCAAAATTTCTCAATTTTGCACTGGTTCTTCGTGAGTTTTTCGCCAAAAACTCCACTCATGTCGCTCCACAACCACCGTATTCGCCTGATTTAGCACAGTGTGACTTCTGGCTGTTCCCAAAGCTCAAGATACCACTCCGGGAAAATCGTTTTGAGTCGATTGAAGAGATCAAACGTGAATCGCTACGCGCATTGAAGGCTATACTTTTAGACGACTTTTTAGCATGCTTTAAAGATTGGAGAAAACGTTGGCATAAGTGTTTTGTAGCTGGGGGGGATTATTTTAAGGGGGACGAAATCGATTTGGAAGAATAAATAAAAATTGTTAATTTTACAACAAAATTCACCTTAGTTTTTGAACACAGTGGTATATTAAAAAAGGCATTAGGCCTTATGGTATGAGCTTAAAGCTCGCTAAATATCAACTAATGTAATTTACTCATGGTAAATAGAAGTTATTGTCCAAATGTTCCCTTTATTTATATCTTTGATCATACCGCATCTAGAAATGTATCTGGAAATGTTTAAGGCCAGTTTAAATTTAATTCAGGTTGCAAAATATATTGGTTTATCTGGATATAAATCATTACTATTTTACTGGTCAATTAGTTAAGTATTCATTGGATATATGTTTTACTTATTTCTTTGTTTTATGAATGATTTTTAGATTCTTGGTAAAAAGTAATTCGCCGTGAAAACAGTTGAATTTGTTGTAGATCCAGGATTTATAAATCGGAAAAATTCAAAATTCATCGCGAAAGCTCAATATATTGGAATATCAAACGAATTTAAATATTTATGTGTACATATAGTATGCTTTATACTAGATTGCCGCGAAAATGATGGAATCAGCAAGTTTGTTGAAATCCGCCAACCAAAATTGTTATATTATTTGAAATACTATAGAATAATTCATTTTTCTAAGGCTGCCAAATTAATTTAAAGCAAAAGCAGGGCTTTTTCAGGTCCAGAGAAACTTTTTTCAAAACAACAACTTGCGCTTCAATTTCGGATAAATATTCGTAATTTAATTATTATTAAATTCAAAATAAATGTCGCGGTAAACGTCAGAGCTGGAATGTATTTCAATAAACAATGGAATAAAATGTTTTGGTTTCGAAAAGGTTCAAAAGAAGGAAAAAAAAGGACATGATTCTTAGAAAGGACAAAAGGATTGTCCTCTCAAAACCAGAACGTCTGGTAGCCTTAATTTTACAAAGTTTTTGAAAACTCACGAATTTATTGGCGAAAATAAAACCACCAAACTTTGGTCCGCTATTGTGACTACCTAAAACTTGTATGCGATTTTTGGCATTCTAATTTAATGGTTTGTGCGATGGTTTTCACATCATTCTGATCAAAGCTTTATTCGTGATGGAATTAAAATCCAATTTGGCGTCCGAAACTGGATAAATAATCTTCGTCTATCAATGGTATTATATAACCCTTTGGACTGCAATTCTATTGCTGTTCATTTTAGTGCAAAAAATTCACATCGGATCGATTGACACGAAAAATATATATAAAAATATTAAGAAATATTTTATTTATATTAATAAATTTCTAGGATTTGATAATATTTTTGTAGGTTAATTTTGTAACAAATATAAATAAAACAAAAGTAGTATAAAAATGATTGATAAATCAATGAAGTCCTCGAAAACAAGTTTCTCATATTTACACAAGTAATGAAAAAATCTTATATTGAAAAAAAAAATTTTTTCGTAAACAAATTTGTTGATTTCATTGAGAGAGTACACGAAAATGCTGTTTTTTTTTTGCAATTATTGTAAACGACATTGAAATACAAGAATCTGTAGTAATAAGCAATTGAATTGATGACCTAGACTTTTAAATGACTCTCTGATATCAAATATAGCGTCTATTTTCTATTTGTAGTTTATAACAAATAAAAAAAAAAAAATCAATTTCATATTATTTATTATTGTGGGTGGTATACGAAAAGCAATAAGGAAACTTTTTTTTAGTTCTACAAAGTATACGTGCACTTACATAGAAAAGATTATCTAATTTATTTTTGGAGGCCTCCGAATGTGTCATACAAGACATTTAATCAAAGTTGTATGCATACAGTATATGGATACAATGTCCGGTTGACACAGTCTGGCGAATAGCCAATTTTAATTGACATATCATACTAAAGAGCCGTCCAAACGCACAGTTTTTTACTCAGTTTTGTATGCGCAAATCAGATTTGCGCAGGCAAAACTGAGCGTCTGGACAAGTCACAGGTCGTTTGCGCAGGCAAAAGTGCGGCCTGTACGATTTCAGATCGTGTCTGAAAAATAACTGTGGTACGTGCATGCAAAACGTAGTTCCAAAGAAAACTGCGTAAAAAACATGGAAAAGACGGTATCGTGTGGAGACAAAATTTGCGCAGGCTTTCCCACAGAAAAACTGCGCAAACTACGACTGAGCAAAAAGACTGAGCGTCTGGACCGTACTTAACGAAATCAAAATCGTGTGAACTTGTGGAAAAATTTCGCGGCTACTGCGAGAATCGTCATCATTCTGAAATCTTTGACTTCATCGACAAATTATTGTGAATAGTATTTTATTTTATAGTATTTTTAAACTTTCGATTTCATTTTAAATATAGTAATTCTCTGAGTTTGACCACAGACAATGTCAAGCAACACATTTTGTATGATAGGCAAGTTATAAAATGGCAAAGCGATTATGCGTGAATTTATAATTAATGATTGCAAGAATCGATATAAATTTATTGTTTTTTTTTTCCATTTTACATAATATATTTTAATTAATATTTATATCAGATTTTTATGACTTTAGTATTTAATTTATTGTAATTTAATATCCGACTAACACGATTTTTGAAAAGCAATTTTTCGGTTTACGCAAATTCTAATTCAAATTAAAATAATTTTGTTTTTTTTTTTTTTTTTGAAATAATATTAATAAAAATTCCTCATTTTTGAAAATAACTAAAAATTTAATCATTTTCTTAAAATAATCAACAAAAAAAAAAAAAAATTAGACATAAAACTAAATTTAGAGAATTACTTTTGCTTCTTTTTCATACCTGTTTCTTCAAGGCTGGACTCGTGAATCTCATTTGAGATTTCACGTTTCTGTTTTGAATGTCGTACGTCATTCTGGAATATGTGCTCACATGCTTCGACCGCCAATAATCTCATCTCATCTAAAGTGCATACTCCTTCGATCATGGCTGGCATTTGTAGACTTAAAGTAATTAAAGCCATTATAATTGTTAGTTGCAACTGAAATTTAAATAAACCAAATAAATATTTTATTATAAATCTGACTATTGTAAAACGTGGTGTATCGTTGCGTCGTTATATAATTTGGTATTTTTTTTTTTAAAACCGTATCTTATACAACGATACACTACGTATTACAACTAAAAGCGAATATGCCTATTATATCAATTAATTTCTGTGTGTATAAAATGTCTTATATCCTAGACAGATCTCCGATTTTAATTCTCATTATTGCCCAATCGGTCATTAAAACTCGATAATGACCTTTATTTATGTAATAATGATCAATTTTAAGTATCTATTTCAAGCATCATTATTGTTTTAATTATCAAATAAAATTGTGAAGAGGTCACAAATTTTTGCTTCATACTGTTAACAGGGCCATCTACATTTGAACATTTTAAAAATTTCATGTGATTTTGACATGTTTTCTTTTTCATATGAACTTAAAAGGGGGAAAAATGTTTATTATTCTAAAAATTCCTTAAAATTTACTAAAAACAATTTTAAAAAATTAATTTTTTTGAATCAAAGTCAATATTTTTGAATTTTGAAAATTATATCCAAAATAGTAATTTTCTGCACTTTTTGGAATGACAAGAATAATGATCATTGTGAAAAAAAGAAGATCATCCAGAAGTATCATTAAAAAATAATTATTGTAATTAAAATCAGAGATCTGTCTAGATCTAGAGCATTAGACACAACAAAATAACGTAAACTTAACCCTACTCTAATCTATATAAAGTTCAACGTATTTCAAAAGTCTCTTAAATCGAATAATTAGGGGTCCTTGAAGATTACAAAAGTTCGGAAATAAATTTTAACGATACACGATTGAAAATCTCATTACACAAATCTCGTAAGTCTAGGGAAAAAATTGTAACCAAAAGTAAAATCTTGTACAAATCTGAGACCATATAAATCGAGATCAAATGTAACGCGTAAAGCATTATGATTTTACACGAACATGTGATTTTTAAAACGTGAACAACATGATCTAGAATTAGATCATATTTTCAAATACATACTTCAGATAATTTGACTTTGATTTATGCGATTATGCAATATTCTTTGGAATGATAATCTCGAATCTCAGGGATTTTTGTTTTATGAAATTATTTCCGAGGAAATTAAAAAAAGCTCTTCCGATATAATATTTTGTTTTGTTCCAAAAAGTAAAAAAAATTGTCATATATTCCGATTTACATGAAATTCAATGAAATTCAACGCCTTAGTTAAGATCTATTCGAAATATGCAAAAATAAAATGTTCGATTTGGGAATATAATGAAGGTCTCGTTAAAAATCACATTTTCTAATATTAATGGCATAACTTAATTTAACTTAATTTTTAAACGCGATTAAATTATATTCTTTACACGTAATGACGTATGAAAATAGGCAAGTATATGCGTATTTATTTGAGGAGATGTCGCCCTTAACAACAAAACAACGGCCGGCTGTATGATAAAATCGCAAAAACCATAAATTCTTAAGATTGAAATACAGAAATCCGATTACGAGGTGCCACTTGTTTGTGCGAACAAGAACACTTTTAAAGCTTTCACTTTTTATTATCTTGTAATTGTAATATTTTCGGAATTTCCGTTAAAATTCTTCTTTCATGAGTCGGAGGTCCCAAAAAAAAAATATATATATATAAGAATTTATCGCTATGCGCTTGCGTATTAGTAAATTTATTGTTATTGTTTCGTGGAAGCCCTCATTCTGAAGGAATTTTGTTTTCATTAAAGAGAATTGGTGTTACATTAGAAACTTTCGGAAAAATTGTACGCCACGAACAATTTCCTCTAAAAAATTGTACGCCACGAACAATTTCATCTAAAACTGCATAAATAAAGCAATTTCGTAAATCTGTAATTATTTTGTTTGATTGCCTTTTTTTTAGGCTTTTTCTTACTTTTATAATTTTCTTTTTTAATAATTTATTTTGTTTTTTAGGAAAAATTTTATTTTGGAGAAAATGTTTTTGTGCCATAATATTTTTTTTTTTTGTTGGTTTTTGATAAAATTTTGATCAAATTAAGAAGAAATAAAACTGGATTTTCGTGAAGAAGGCGGATTTCGAATTTTTTGCTTTCAATTTTTTTTTTTTCTATAAAGACTACACCTAATATACTCCGATGAGGCATGCTTATGTAATATGAAATTTGCGGTTAGATTGTGACCTTCTTATATCGATGATGGTGGCACCAAATAAAAAAAAATCGAATAAAGCACGGAAGAAAACGAAAAAAAAATAAATAATTTATTTATACGGAACAAATGAAAAATTCGTCACTTCTTTATAGAAGTCTGAAGAAGTTCTATAAGATCTGACATTTTAAATTCAAGATATCAATCTTATAAACGGTTTGAGGTTTTAATATAATTTTTTTTTATAATCATTTTTGTGAAAACTTGTTGAATTATGCCACCCCCGAAATGAGCTTATAAGTGTGGTGTGTCCAAATTAAAATGAAACTTTCTTAAAATTTGCAACAAAAAAACATCAAAAACGATGTAGGATGAAATCGTAAATTTTTTTAAAATATGACAATGCAAATTTTACCAATTTTACCAGTTTTATCGAAATGTTTGGTCACACTTTCATTAAAATCAGTTTCGCTTTATTTTGAATTTCTCTATTTCCACAATAGGTTTGAATGGGTTTGCTCCCCTTTCTGGAATTTAAACTATTTTATGGAAATATTTTTTCCAAATACAATCCAAGTAACATTTTGTCATAGTTTCTAATATTAAAAGCATATTACAACTTAGTTACTACATATATTCTGTTCATGTCAGAAATTGACCTAAAAATCAGTTAGTATTTGTCATATAGTACTTTCAATACAGTTCTGCAAGGTTCAATAATTTGAAAGACTTTATATAACACAAAAGCTCAGAATAGTGCAGTCCCTAGACAGGTCAAATAAATGAATTTTACAAAAAACATTAGTAAAAGTAAAATAAAGGGGAATTTATCGGGACCTAAACTAAAAAACTAATAAGTATGAATTCTAGATCTTGTTAAAAGTACGATGATTGTATTTATAACAGACAGAACAGCCTAATTAAACCCTTAACAAAAACAAAAATTGACAAAATTCGGCTCCTTTTAGAGTGCTCTTAAATTTCAAGCAAAAATCTATACAAATATTTTTTACCTTGGGGACGTTTAAAACGTTTATACTACTTTATACAATATATACGCTTTTTTTCTTCATATATTCTTCCAGACTAAAAATCTTTTGGGGTAATGAACTTTGCGGTTTTTCGGATCAGTTGTCAGAGTTCAACGATCAAAATTGTCAGGTCTTGTTCCTCTTCTGTAGTGCTTACAGGTTGTTGTTTCATTTTCTTCTTTTTTATTATTATAATTTTATTCGCGTTTTCTTTTTTTTGGATATCGTCTGGATTAAATGCCTTTGAACTGATTTTTTCGATATTCTTTCCGTTAAAAATTTTGTCTTGATATTCATTCTTTGGAAATTAAGAAATTATTATTATTATTATTATTTTTTTTTTTTTAATTTTTATACCGCATTTTTGTACTCTACCGGAAATTCCATGTTCATTTCGGTTCGGTGTATTCTTCAAATAGAAAAATGGAATGCCGAATAAAATGCGGTTAATGCCATCGGCATAATATGGACATTAAGGATAAATATGCGAAATCATGGTTAATGTGTGTTTTTCGTTTCGCTTGATTTTTGAATGAAGATAAAATTCAGGAAATAGTATATATTTTTGGTTCGTCTAAATTTTGAAATAATATGCAAATTTAAAAAATTTGTATTCAAAACGATCAATATTATAGGTTTTTTTTTTTTTTGAATAAATTTCAGTATCTGATTTGATACATTTGGTTCGGGGACCTATCTTATTTTCTTTCCATTCATGAAATTGGAGTGAAGCGAAATTTATGATTTGTTTTTATAATGAAATGCAATCAAAAGAATAAGAATGAACTGGAGATTATTCATTTGGGCGAATAAATTTTGAATTTAAACATGAAAAACGCTTTCAACAAGATTTTCTTCTGGATACAATAAAACTAACGGGATCGTATTTAAATTAAAGAATAAATAGGTTTTATCAAACAAATTGTAGATATAAGAAAGTGCAAAAAAAAAAGTTCTGTGGCAGTGATACGATGCCGCGATGTTTGTGAACAGTATTTTAGGAGTTTTAGATCAGGTAAATTTCACATATATATAATATAATTTAATATACTTATAAACCTCGATATTCTTTAACAAGCCACATTAAAAACGTATAAGCTGCTAGTCCCGATTAACGCGTTTCGAATTTAACACGGTTTTTTATAAGGTCCTAAAAGTGTAGCTGTTTGCAAGCATTCAACTTTTATTTTGTAGTCGATCACGAACTAGCCAAATTCGAACAGGTTGAATTACAAAATTTTCCAGTTTTTTTTTACTAGTTCTATTTAATGGTTCGACTACACAATCTTGGTTTATTGAATGAGCAAATATTTTACAGGAATAAATTTCTCTCTGGGATCATGTATTGCTTTATAGTAACCGGTTGTATATATTTAATCTAACTCTATTTCGTTGCCATAGTCACTGATATGGCTTAATAGACCTTTAAGTGGCTCTAAAGTCAACTTTGTTTAACTAGTTTTATGCTAGTTTGTCGAGCTTATATGTATATACAATTTAAACCTGTCTCGATTCGAAGTACTCTAGTATTTATAAGATGAAACTAATTTTTATTCATGTCGAAAATAAGTGAACGTTTTCGTATACAGGCTGTGTCAAGAAGGACTGAAGGATTTAAAGGCGAATAAGTTCTGTTTAGTTTTTCTCAAATATAATTCTTAATATATTTTTTTACTAGCTAGTTATTGGACAGAAGATCCTTGTATACAAATTTAATACGGACCAATTATTGGCACAAGAAATAATTCGGATCTGGTGCAACAACAACTATCAACATTTGTCAATTAGTTATCAATTGTTTTTTTTTTGTAATATGATATTAGTAGTGACTTAATGCATGCTCGCTGCGCTAAGCTCCGCTCGCTACCCCTTTTTAAGGATTTACACTGATTGGTTCAAAATATATGACAATGACTTTGTTGTTGGGTCCGGAATATTACACCAGACCCAATAATTCTCATTAAAAGATATTGTCGTCGATTTTTTAATAAATAAAA
This sequence comes from Xylophagus ater, assembly GCA_963422695.1. Classification (NCBI taxonomy): domain Eukaryota; kingdom Metazoa; phylum Arthropoda; class Insecta; order Diptera; family Xylophagidae; genus Xylophagus; species Xylophagus ater. Next base: position 26,513,358 of record OY730482.1, on the reverse strand, counting down.
AATAAAATGACAATCATGAAAACTATTACATATATTTAATGCAAAAATTTCAATCCTCTAAAACTAATCTAATTAATAAAAATTCTCCTAAAGACCATTCTATTTTTAAAAATATTTATTTATTTATTTAAAATTAAGATAAAATAAGTTCATTAAAACTTACTGTATATTTCATCATTTTGATATATTTTAATTTTAATTATTAAAAAATTACGTAAAAATTAATTTATTAATGAATTCAATTCGAGAAAAAATAGAATTTTTAATTAATTTAAAGAAAAAAAAAACTAATCACTTTCTCCTATATTAAAAAATATTATTTAAATATTATCACTTTTTTATTTTAAAAAAGTTAAAATTAAAAATTAAATAAATTAAACTTTATTAAAAAAAAAAAAAAAATTAAGTAAAATATTTTAAGTCACAAAAAAATTTCAGTGTTGTTTACTTGTTTTTTTTCCCCAATAAATAAATTAATTAAATCACAATCACTTTTTTTCTCTCTTAAAAACCAATAAAAATATGAAAATTTTATTTTATGATTATTTATTTATTTACTTTAATTTATTTTAATTAAAATGACACACGACTATCTTGAATTTGCCGTTAAATAATATTTTCAGTCTCAACCTTCTCATAATTGGAATACTTATTAAATGACCTAAAATTCGCGATCGCTTCCTCTTTTATATAAAAATCGATTCGATCGAGCTAAAAAAAAACAAAAAAAAAAAAATTAAACAACATATACCGCGAACAACACATTGATTTCGATTGAATCAATTTGCTTTCAGCGAAACGAAATGAACATGAATTAAAATACAATTGAACCCAGATTGAACGAGAAAGAGAACGAAATTCTTCGCGTTGAATTGAACCGCGTTAGTCCGAATTGCGATTTAATTGGAGGATCTTAAAATTTGTTGGGGGATCAATTTTATTTGTTGTTTCTGCTTGTGTTTGTTTGGCACGATCGTTCTTGGGTAGCGAGTGAAGCTTTCCGTTTAAACTTAAATTCCAATCGTACGACAAACTCCTAAAATAATAGATCATAGATAGATAATATTTGCAATTTAAAGCTTCAAAGTTTAAAAGCTTCAATTAGCAAAAAAAAAAACATTTTCTTGCAAATTTAATTTTATTTTTGTAAGAATTTGTTGGCATCATAAATTTAAGTTTTAGAGGAAAATTTGATTTTTATGTTGGGAAATTTTCGTTCTTAATTTATTTACACATTTAGTTGTTCAAATTAAGCTTTCGTTTTATTTGAATTTATGAATCAATTAGTTTTCATAAGAAAAATAATAATAATTTTTTCTAGGACAGATTATAAAGATACAAATACAGATAATAAATTTAATCGAGATGAAATTTAAATAATAAAATTGAATACGTATTTTGTGCGCAACGTAATTATCTTGATTATTTGTTATATCCTATGGTGATACAAATATGGTAAATTACTACACTATTTTTGTACCGCAAAACGGTCTCAGGATAGAGAATCAAAAGTTATTTTGAACAACGGTTTGGGTTAATTTAATTTAAACGCATTACCATAGATGCGTTTAAATTAAATTAACCCATCATTTCTTAACATAGTTTAATCAATGACATAATGCATAGATCCACACTCTAGAATACTGTTCGCAAATGAGGGGTACGCGTGCCAAACTTGGCACGTTTAAAACTGTCCTTGGCACTGCAAATATTTTGAATTTTTCTTCCCAAAAATTTACCTTCAGAAAAAGAAATTTTAAGATTTTGGTAAAGTACAAAGAATTGTTGTAAAAACATTAAAGTAATGATTCCTCCCATTTCCCAAATTTCATCTTTCTTCACAACACAAATTTTTCTTCAATAAAATTGTATTTAAATTTTTCAGAAATCCCAAAAATTTTATGTCTGAAAATATGGTAACTTCTATGAGTACCTACATTTTTCCGTACTAAAATTTTGGCAGTTCATAAAAATATTACCGACACCTATATGAAAATTTTACTTAGAACAGAGTACAGAAAAAAATGAGCAAAGCAACCCATAGCAGAAAGTTTATACTTTTCTCTAATCCGACCTGACCGCTATGGAATTTTACTGACAATGTCAGAATTTTACTTTTCACACTTTTTTGCAGGTTTCATAGAAGCTAAACAATTGGACCGAATTCGACGAAATTCACACATTTCTCGGACTTAAGGCAGATTTGTTTAAATTTTGTATAGAATTCTAAGGAAGTCGGGAATGCAGGATGAGTGGAGCAAACTAGGGCGCTGCCGAAGTGGACGGGTGGAACGGCACAAGAACTCAGCGGGTTTACAATGAGAGCGCCGTGAGGTATTCAATGACATTATCCGTAAAGTTCCATAGCGGTCGGGTCGGAATAGAGTTAAGTATAAATTTACTGCAATAGTTTGCTTTGCTCATTTTTTACATGTGCTTTAAGTTTATAAATACATAATTGCGGCGTTTTATTTACCATACCCTACCCTGGAGCAGGGTAAGTGGTAAATAAAACGAGCAGCAGTAGGAGCAATTCAAATGTTGGTAGCACTGCTTAGCAAACATATTGTAGTGAAATGAGAAACGTCAAACATTTACAATAATACAATATTTTGTCAAAAAAGACTACTTTGTGAAAAATAAAAATAAGGAAGAACGTTTTTTAAAAAATAAAAATAAGGAAGAATATTTAATTTCTTGAACAGCCCAATGTCTTTTCGTTCTTAAAATTAATATAATTTAAATTATTATCTTCAATATAAATTATATTATTTTTATTTTACCTTTTTTCAATTGTCGCCATTTTATACATAAATAAATAACAGATTCTAGACAGTTCTACCAACATTCTAGGTTCTATTTTTCAGAAAAATTTGTAACTAATACACTATGCACGGGAGAAAAGTGAACTAATTTCGAGTGTAATAGTTACACATGGTATGAAAGTAGTGTAGAATTTGCTATTTTGTTGTTTTTATTTTCAATGTAAAAATTTGCTCTACCCCAGAGCAAGTGGCAAATAAAACGGACCTAATAGCTCAATACGCCAACGAGGAAATTTTTCATTGACAACAAAAACTGAGCAAATCCTATTCTAATTTCATACCAGGTGTAACTCCTGCTCCAGAAGTGAGTTTACTTTTTTTGCGCGTAGAGTGAGTTAATTAGCAATTTTTTTGTACAGTTAAAACTTGTATGTTAGTAGGACGGCGTTAAGTCGCATGATCTTGGCTGGCCTCCGACGTGTCTTCCTTCGAAAAGGACCACATTTATTGCTCCATGAAATTACGGAACTAACAGATGTGTGACGATGGGACAAAAACAACTTGGATTCTCTTAAATCGTGGAAATAATGTCGAAATCTATCCGAAGCATCCAAACTAAATGTTTTCTCGTCGGAAAAAATTATTTGCTGCCATTCTGTCTTCCACTGTAAACGTTCCCGGCAAAACTCGAATCTAGAATTCTTATGAGGTTGAAGCAAGCGTGCTTTTTTTTGGTTTTTTGACGTCGGAGGTGTGGATACTGCTTGATCATCCTGAGAACTGAATGCACACTAGCCGTAATACCCACTTTCCCTTTAATTTTACGAGCAGTTACCGCAGAATTCAGTGCATCCCGTAATATGACCCTATGTTCTCGGTCGATAGTTGCTTTGGGTGTGCGTCCTTTTTGATTATTTCCGTAATTTTCTTTGTTTTTGAGAAGATTATTTATAGTCCAAGGATCTCGACCAATTCGCATGGCAATATCGCGATTGGAATAATTTTTTTCTTTCAATGAAGTGATTTTTCGAACTTCCGCCTCGGTTAGTGATTTTCCACGCCCCATTTCTGTCCAGGTGGAACAAAACTTCACTAAGGTAAAGCAGACAAGTAACACACTTGTTTTTAATGATAAATTGCTTTTAGAAGACTACCGTTCACCTTGCAAGCTTGAAGCAAACTGATGCGTGTAATAAAGTGCTCCGGTGCATTGGAGTTATTTTGTTATTATTAATTTTGTATCGCTCAATATTTTCAGTGAATGTTATTATATTTATGTAAAAATATAATGTTAAAAGCAAAACGCAGTCATAAAAACCAAGCATGAACAAACGAAATTCCAGTAAATCATGGGTTAAATGGCGTTAATCACGGAAAATCGGCTGATTAACGAAATGGTTGATTAACTAACCAAACCATGGATTCTCTGATTAAAATTTTGGTGAACAAACGCAATCGATGGTTAGCCACTGGAATAATTATGGGTTAAAGTTAACCAAGAGTGCACAAACCAGCCCTTAGTCTTAAAAATATTTGTCTATCAATAATTAATTATTAGAAAATTAATTTATCACAGTTTATTTAGAATTAATTACTTATTATTTTACTTCTTTATCAAATCACTTTAATATTCCCTCTGTAAACCAACCACAAATGATCACGCTTCAAATCTCCTATTATTCAATAACTTTCGAAGTTTGACTTCTACTGTCTCTCGTTCCAGCGATGTTTCCACCTTATATACTTCATCGTGGAAATCGATAATATTTGTGTATGCATTGAAACGTGTTTTCTAGGAATTTGCGAGAAACGTCAAGAGCACATTCCTGGAATTGGTTACGGAAATGTCAAAACGACAGTGATCAATTGTGTGTGATTTCTTTCGTAATTTTTCATGATTTTTGTCTTTAGAAAAATTATGTAACACTACAATTTCTTTTCTAATTAATTTAATGTATTATTTAGTGTTTTGTGTTTTTTAAGGAAAGTTCCCGACTCTTCTTTTATAAAGAAAAGTCGTGTAATCTTTCCCAGCAATATAGTGCAATATTAGGGAAGTTGCTCCCAATATCGAACGGCGTCTTACAATTCGCCGAGGGATCAACAATGCAATTCGTTGCTAAAAAGAAATGTTTGAGAAGAAGCACTCAAAAAAAAGTGCAGGAATTTTTTGCCAATAAAAAAAGGATGTTGAAAAAAATCTATTTTTAAATAAAACCTCTGATTTTGTTTTGTTGATACTGTGGTGGAACACACTTTTATACTTAATTTCTACTACTGTAAATTTATTATTTTACAAGAAGTATTAAGAGAACTTTGTATAAAGGAAAATATAAACTTACCACATTTGAATATATTACCTTCGTTTTATTTACTGAAAAACAGAAAAAAAATTTTTTCTGTGGAACCAATTATCGTTTTTTGTATGTAGTTAGTTTCGATTAGTCCGGTTTCAAATAATCCGGCTAATCGGTAGAACAAAAAAAAACTCTCTTGCAAAAAAATAAAAAATGTTCTCATTAATAACCATACACTTCGTATAGAAGTTAAAAAATCGTTTAAAGTAAGTTCCTTTAGAAGAATAATTTATCTTAAACCGAAAAAAATAAAAATATGTAATGCCAAAAAATCAAACGAATTCCTTCACGCCACCAAATATTCCCCCTCATCTATGCAATTATATTTAAAAGAAATATATGGTTCAAATCATAAGGAAAAAAGAAGTTCTAAAAATAGTTGTGTTTGAACCTCTCCCCTTTTTCTCCTTGCTTAGAAACTGTCTAGCTAGAAATATTCCGCTGATAACTATTTTGTTTTTCTCCATAATTATATGTACATATTTAGAAGAAACAGAGTATGGCGCAAAATGTTGTGGAGTGAATTATTTATAATTTCTTGTTCAACTTTTTTAAAATTTTATTTCAGGATTTTGTAATGGGGAATGTGAAATGGAACAATACACAATCGAACAACGAACCAAAATCATTGAACTTTATTTTGAACATCAACGGTCCATTGTTTTCACAATTTGATAATGAGCGTTGAAGCCCATTTCAAATTAAATGGCTTCGTAAACAAGCAGAATTGCAGGATATGGGCTACAGGGAATCCAAGAGTAGTTCATCAACGACAATTACACCCACTTATGTATACTGTTTGGTGCGGTGTATCGTCTGGGAGGATCACTGGTCCATATTTCTTCGAAAATGAAGACGGTGTTGCAGTTGGAAAAGCATCCAATCCTTTGGTTCCAACAAGATGGAGCTACAGTGCATACTGCAAGGGACTTAATGGCTCTTAAGGAATAGCACAACGTTCATTTTTTTTTGCTTTTGAAAACCAGCCATGCTCTTTTGTAGTTGATTGGTCTTTCAAAATGTTTCAGATATTTTTTGTGGGAATAAATCACAATGAAGATCGCGTCCCATTTAATCACTTCCTCCAATAAAAATCACGAGGGATAACTTTAAGGATTTTTTTACACACGGATAGAAAAACACAGGGTTCACAAATTTTATATACTTGTATATTGGTTTCTCTGTTTAGTTTCTCTGTGATAATAGCTGCGTTTTATTCATCGGGGTCTAGGTTTAGGTCTGCTTCATAACATGTAAAAGCAACAACAACATAACCCAAATATTTGTCGGGTTCAGCGCCTAAGACCCCGACGGATTCTATTTACAGAAGTTACCTAAAATTGCAAGAGATGGCCCAGCCATCGTTTCCCTTATATTGTGGAACTAAATTTCAGAATCATTTTCATAAATTCTTGAAAAAAATGATTTATTAATATCATTTAATAAAGATTTTTAAGAATTTGCTAGTATTCATTTGATTTACGCATAAATTATTTAAAAAATTATCGAAAATGTCGTTTTTTTTTAAAAGACAAATTTTTTTTTTCTTTTCGAGACCCGGATCGTTTTATTCAAAATAGGCGCTGACCCCGATGAATAAAACGCAGCCTATTGGAAGTATGAATTAATAATGTATTCAAAAAAAGCATTTATTATTCAGAAATAGTGACAAATTCATTATTCGAAATATTGTCCATCGCTAGCCCCTACTTCTTCCCATCTTTCTGGCAATTTTCGGATACCAGCTCGGAAAAACGGCTCGTCTTTTGAGGCTATCCACAAATCGACCCATTTTCTGCATTGGTCATACGAAGTGAACTTCTGCTCGGACAGGCCATGAGTCATGGATCGGAAGAGGTAGTAATCGGAAGGAGCAAAGTCTGGAGAATACGGCGGGTGCGGTAGGACTTCTCATTTAAGCGTTTCCAAATAGGTTTTGACCGGTTTCGCAACATGTGGACGAGCATTGTCGTGCTGCAATATCACTTTGTCGTGTCTATCGTAGTATTGCGGCCGTTTTTCCTTCAATGCTCGGCTCAAATGCATCAATTGTAGTTGGTACCGATCACCAGTAATGGTTTCACCAGGATTTAGCAGCTAATAGTACACCACATCCAGCTGATCCCACCATATACAGAGCATGAGCTTTGATTCATGGATATTTAGCTTTGCCGTTAATGTTGAGGCATGCCCGGGATAATCATGTGATTTTTTATGTTTAGGGTTATCGTAGTGGATCCATTTTTCATCACCAGTCACGATACGATGCAGAAAACCCTTTCTTTTATGCCGTTGGAGCAGTTGTTCGGCACCCAATTTCCTTCCTTCTGAATTATTCCCATTGCCTTCAGACGCTTGGAAATAGTTGTTTGATCAACTCCCAAAGATTTTGCAAAGCTCTTCTTGCGTTTGACATGGGTCTTCATCGAGTAATGCCTCCAATTCTTCATCTTCAAACTTTTTCGGCTGGCCAGGACGCTCTTTGTCTTCGATGTCAAAATCACCACTTTTAAACCGCGCAAACCACCACCGACACGTTTTTTCTGTTGGAACATATTCAGGATAAGTTTCTTGCAGCAACCGGAAACTTTCTGCAGCACTTTTATTTTGATTAAAGTACAAAAGCAATGATTCCCGCAAATGTTGTTTTGTCGGAACGTATTTTGACATTTTTAAGGCAATGAAAAACGTGTGTGTACAAACTTGTGTTCACTTTGACGCTCTTTAAGATACAATAGCTGTCGCCGTCAAAAAATGGTGGGTTTGATAGATATGAAGTTAGTAACAATTCGCATATTACTAATTCATACTCCCAATATACTTGTATAAAGCAAATTATCAATTTAAAAGAAAAAGAAAACATATCACTAATTCATTAACACAAAAATTAGTCAAAACAATATGAGTTGTTTATTTATTTATTTGCATACACCGTCATTAGTAAAAACTTATCTGACTGAAAACATAGAAGACAGAAAAGAAAAAAATATTAATAACAATAGTAAAAACCGCATGACTTTAAGTACAAAAATAATTAAAGAAAAAATAGGAAAAAGAAATGCGTAACTCATTGAGAAAAGAGGTTTCTCAAGTTCATTGCACTGAAGTGGAATTCAATGTCCTCGTATCTTTATTAAATGCAATGTACATAGCGTTAACAGCGTTGAATGCGAAAAGTATACCCGCATTATGCCTTCTTTTTTCTAGGCTATTCATAGAGAAAAGCTTTAAGCGATCCTTGTAAGAATCGTGGTTTAATGCGAAACGCAAGAATCTTGTTTGAACTTGTTCGATTCTATGAACATGATTTATAGCGAAGCATGTCCTAGAATAGACCGAACAAATGCGCAATATAGAATTTTCGTCACATGCCAAAGTATAAGTAATGATAAAGTATGGGAAGCTAGCGAAGTAACCAGAATAGGTAAATTTCAACACGTTCTTCTTTTCTTACATTATATTTCTTTTTCACCCGTACGTACAATATGTAGCTATCTATGCGAGCAGTGGAGAGAAAATTGTTTCAAAAAGAACAGTCAAAATATGAAAAACGTCGTCACAGCAGGAATAGGCACTTTCCATAATTTATCATTACTTTCTCTTTGTCACATACGGATTGTATAGTTTTTTCAAGTTTTTTTAAGGGGCCCATAGACGACAGACATTGTTGTCAACCTTGTTGTCAACCTGGTTGTCAGGTTTTGCCACATACGAAACGAAATGTTGGCAACCAAGTTGTCAACATCACTTCCGAGGTATTGTCATCAGCTTTGGCTGATTTCTGATGCCGCTTTTTATTATTTTGCATTTGTGTATATATATATATGTACATTCTGTGTTTATAGTATAGCTATTGTGGAAAATGAGTAAGGACTCGTTGCTGTTTCTTGTTTTAAACGAGTTATGTGAAGATGAGGGGCCTCCTTCTAAAAAGAGAAGAGTGTGGACAAAGTAGTGGTATCAAAACTGTGGCCATTTTCTCATTCGACACCTGCACCTGACGATTTCAAAAACTTTTAAGAATGGACAGTAAAACCTACGATGAATTGTTGGATAAAGTGCGGCATTTTATTGAAAAGAAGGATACAATCATGAGAATTTCGATTACTGCAAATGAACGGCTGTCCGAAACCCTGCGGTTTTTAGCAAGTGGGCAGACCTTCGAGGATTTGAAATTTCTTACCACTATATCGCCACAAAGTATTGGAATAATTGTCGTTGAGACTTGTAGTGCCATAAATAAAGTTTTGAAGAGTTATATTCAGGTAGGTACTGGTACAATTCAGAGATGATTGTACAAGTGAATATGTTGATCAATAAGTTTTTTATAAGTTGTGTATATTGATTTCAGGTGCCGAAAACAGAACAAGAATGGGTGGCAGTTTCGGAAAGGTTTGGAAGGGAATGGAACTTTCCAAACTGCATTGGTGCTATCGACGGGAAGCATGTATAGATTAAAAAACCAGCTAATACGGGATCGTACTACTTTAATTATAAAAGAAGTTTAGCATAGTTTTATTTGTTTTAGTTGATGTGAACTATGAGTTCTTAGTGGTTGAAGCTGGCGCTAATGGTCGTGTTTCTGATGGTGGAGTGCTATCTAACAGCACATTTTATGACAGGTTTAAAAGAAACCAACTCAAAATTCCTGAATCCAGCCGATTTTATAATAATTTTCCAGAGAAAATGCCATTCGTATTAGTTGGTGATGACGCGTTTCCTTTGCAAACAAACCTCATGAAACCCTATAGTGGCAATAACCTTTCAAACGATGAAGTAATATTCAAGTACCGACTATCCAGACCAAGGCGAATTGTAGAGAATGCTTTTGGTATACTTGCCACAAGATTTCATCTTCTCTTGAATGTTATAAATTTGAGACCCGAAAATGAAGCCATAATTACTTGAACCACCTGTTATTTACATAATTTTTTGAGAAGAAATAATTCGTCGATTTACTTGCGAGGAAGTGTAGATGTTGAGAGTATAAATACTTCTAAAATACAGTTAGGATCCTGGAGAACTGAGGCCCAGCTGTTATGTGAACTTCGACCAACACTCTCAAGAAATCCTACTTCCAATGCAAAAGAGATAAGGTAAAAATTTACTGATTATTTCAATGGCGTAGGAGCAGTCCCTTGGCAAAATCGGTATTTAAATAAAAATCTATAGTTTTCTGAATTCAGTTGTATTACAATGAAATAAAATAATAATAAAGTAAAAAAAAATCATTCTTATATCAATCAAATCTTTCATTTAAGAAAAGGTATTGTCCGAAAGTAAGTCTTGGATATTGTTGTAAGTATATGTTGAGATATGAACAGGAATAACGGCATTCTCATATCCTGGATAGAGAAGGGATTGTTGCGGAAAAGGTGTGGAGGATCTTGAAGAATAGTGCAATGGGAGTGGAGTTGAGGAAGTAGAACGAGGAGCGGTACAATTAGTGGAAGAAGGGCTATTGACAGAGTGCAGAGAAAGTAAGTCGAGTTGTCCCAAAACTAGAATTTCTTCTATGGCCTTATTGGCGTAAATTTGCTGAATTCGGTACATTTTCCTGTATGAAGTGGCCCAACCTTCAGCGAAAACACTTACTTCATCCTTATTATTAGTGTCTTTCTTGGTCAGCTGCCACAATGCTTCCTTCAATATGTCATTTCTTTCTGCTATATGTTGTGCCACAGTTTTCTTCCTGTTGTGTGAGCGGGAAGTTCCAGGCGCATTTTCAATAGCTTCCTAGAACAATTTATTCTGTGTTATTGTGTTTGGAAATTAATTAAATATTGATAACAAAAAAAAAAGTTAAAAAGAAATAACTTATTACTTACTTCTGCAAGATCAACTTCGCTTTCATCCTGCTCAAGGTCTACTGTTGATAGTCCAGGCATTTGGACCTCGTGGTCACGTAGAAAACCTAATGTTTCAAAATGCCATAAACTTGGCACGTACTCCTCTTCGGCTCCGGCTCCAGACCTTTGGCTCTGTTCGACTTTTTTCAGTTCCCTGCGGTAACATGTTTTTATGTTTGAGAATCTTTTCTTCAGACTGTCAATATTCGCATTTATATCAATTTCTTTGTATACATTTAAAAGTTTCAACCACGCATTATTTTTTTTTGTTGCGGTCCTTAAAAATTTCAGATTTCATTTTCCATAACTCCGGCTATTCTTTCAATGTCTCAAAAAAATCCACCCAACTTGGACTATAAGATGTACTGGCCATATCCAGTTAAAAATAATTTTACAAATACTATAATATTAAAAGATATAAAACTAGCCAAAGGGCAACGCCAAATTCTACGAGAAACTTTATTTTTAACAGTAAGTTCACAGTGCACAATTCAATTCACAACTGATGTAGATAACCATGTTGTCAACTTCTCTACAGACGATACAACATCAGACTCCGCCCGAATATCCGATGTTTTCCAAATTTTTCCAAAACATCCAACATTGTTGACAACATTGAGATACCAACCACCAACATGCCCACAGACGTCCAACATCGACACCAACACGGCAAGTTGACAACAAGGTTGACAACAATGTCTGTCGTCTATGGGTCTCTTTAAACTTAATACTCCCAATGTGATATGGTCAATATGGAGTTTGAACGTTTATCGTCAAAAATTTTACCTAATTCTTTTACTTTGTCAGATCGGGCAATTAGACTTCCATTAACAGTGTAATTATAACTAACTATTTCTTTATAAGGCCTAACCTAAGTTATCGCACTATCATTAAAATCAAGAAAATTGTGGAATAAGTGAAAACTGACATTTTTTCTGATTTTGCAGTGAAATTTAATACCAATTCTCAACTTTAAGGTTAAAAGTTAATGAAAAATGTTTAATGAAGGCAGCAAATAGTCAGCTCTTTATTAGAACGAATGGAAATTGAAACACTGTTATAAAAACAGCTGATCGAAGAAAATATTTTTCATCATTGAAATTATAAAAACAATTATAAAAAACAAAACACGTGATATACGTATGATTTTTTATCTGAAAACTATTTATTAAAATATTTCCCATGTTTGGTATTTGAAATAGGTTAATTTTCATTTGCAAAATAATGTCCTTCATTACAATGATTCTTCTATAACTTAACATAGACCTACAGTGAGAGTATAACAATAGTACAGTTGTTGACATTTAACAGCATGAAGTTATTAGAGCACCAATTGCGAAAATTAGAAAAATCGTTTGTGCCGGATTACTCGCGGTGTTTTTTGAGTAGAATTCTACCGCAGACATAGGTATCGGTGGGTTGGAGGTGAGGCAGAAGATTACTGACCGTCAACAGGTAATCATACTCTAAAAGTGCATAGTAAATAGTAAAATAGTAGATCCTAACAGTTTAACGCAAGGGTGTCCAACCTTTCTGTTTCCCTGGGCCGCATTGGAAGAAGACATGGTGTTTTGGGCAACTATGTGTAAATCCATATCATAAAATTAATCTGATACCTGGTATTGAAGTTGAGAAACGAAACCGTCAATATTTGGTTCGATTGACGTGGTTGCAATTCTCAGGCAATTCTCAAGGTGTTCATCCAACATATTGGTTCTAATTTTACACTTAGTATGTTGTATTATTCACTTAAGCCACCAGGTGACAAACAACATAACAGTGTAGCTGAGCGAGCAACGTAAACAGAAAGAGAATTTACTACATAACGAAAGAGTTTTCTGCTCTGTTTCTGTTTCTATTGTTTGTCACTCGGCAGCAAACACACAAATCATTCCTCAGAAAAATGGACATGCTTCAGTAACTTTGAATATTTTCAGGCCGCATTGATACTTGCCTTGGGTCGCATGCGGCCCGCGGGCCGCGGGTTGGACAACCTTGGTTTAACGGTTTAAGTTCGAGTGATGCTATGCTCACATACACTAATACACTCCTTGTGTAGCTTGTATAAAAGACTATAGTATAAATATACCTTGTCTAATCGGTTTGGTAGATTTCTACCCAAAACTTGACGGTAAATGTAAATGTTTCCATCGTCAGCATATGCCAGTTATACATAATATATTATTCTATGTGTATGGTTTCCGGGGTAAGTGATTAATTGATTAATTGTTGGTTTTTAACTGATTAATTTGTTTCTGTTATAATAGCCAAGCGTCAAATTTTTTGTTGTAAAAATAACAATTTAGAAAGAGAAGTAAGTTTTTATATAAAAGTAAAAGAGAAAGCGTAATAAAAACATGAGAAAATATTTAGTTCAACTAAAAGCCATCGGTAGGTGCAAGCACCAACAGGGTAGATCGCATCAAATTCCATCAGAACCTAGATTAAGAACCATAAAAGGGGTCTTCCCATAAACCATGAATTCTGAGCAACTTTTTAATGAGATTCGCGTTTTCTTCTGTAGGGGACAACAAAGACACAATCGATACATTTTTTGATTCCGCCCAATTCATGGACAGTGGACAAACGAAGAAAATGTGCCTTGTATTAAGCACGACATTACAGACCATGCACAATGGAGGAGGTGTTTGGTTAAATAAGTAACTAATCGTGCTGGACGTGTTTCCAACCTTGTAAATCGAGTCGACTAAAATCTAGACATATTCACAGGGTACACAGGTCTAATTGAAGCTCCAGGCCAATGCTCTTTTAGAAATGTGTCGGTCTGACCTCATAATGTCCGAATTCTAAATTCCAGCGTATTACGTATTAATCTAAAAATATTGTTGCGTCCTACCCCTTTGGTTCGAATGTTATTAAATGATAACACTTTTTACTTATGTGAATTTAGTGTATAAGCTTTTATTTACAATTATTTCTGCGTTAACAATTAGTCTTAAAAATATTTGTCTAAACAGCAAAACAGTTCCGTCGCACACGACAGCAAGGACAACCCCATTCAGGTCCGCCGAAGCATCTGTGAATAGTATACGTTCTCCTGAGTGTTTAGCAATTAGTGCCATGAAAAGAGCATGGTACTGACCACTAGTTGTGAATATTCTCTTAAAAATATATATGTAACACGTCGGTCAATAAGTCCGTGGACTGACACATAGGTGGTGCCACTAAAAATAAATCGATACGATATCTCGAATCGCCCATCTTTTAAATGATTGGTGTCAAAATTTGACAGCAATCGGACCATTGGTTCTCAAGTTATTGAATTGAACGTCACGCAACTTTTGTTGTTGAAAAAAGAATGGATAAAAAAGAATTTCGTGTGTTGATTAAACATTGCTTTATGGCCAAAAAAAATACCGTTGAAACGAAAACTTGGCTTGATAATTATTATCCGGACTCTACGCCAGCACAATCAACCGTTGAGAAATGGTTTGCTAAATTCCGTACAGGCCACATGGGCATCGAAGACGATGAATGCAGTGGACGTCCAAAAGAGGCTGGTTTGGACGAAAACATCAAAAAAATACACAAAATAATTTTGGATGACCGTAAAGTGGAGTTGATCGAGATAGCTGACACTCTAAAGATATCAAAGGAACATGTTGGACATGTCGTTCACGAATGTTAGGGTATGCAAAAGCTCTGTGCAAAGTGGGTGCCGCATTTCCGAAAAATGGAACAAAAACACATGCAAATGCGACTTTCTCAACAACATTTGGAGCATTTTCGAAAGGATAAAGTGGATTTTGTGCGCCGATTCACACTATGGATGAGAATTCGGTCTATCACTATGATCCTGAGTCGAAAGCAAAATCAAAAAACCGATAATTCGGCTCCAAAACGGGTTAAGGCCTAAAGAACAGTGAAGAAGGTTATGACATCAGTTTTTTGGGATGCAAAAGGAATTTTGTTAGTGTATTACCTCCAAACTGGTAAAACAATAAACTCAGATTATTATTACAACCTTTTGGACCAATTGGATGTAAAAATTCATGAGAAAAGACCTGCTTTAAAGAAGAAAAAGTCATTTTTCACCAAGACAATGCACCGTGTCACAAGTCGATGAAAACGATGGCAAAATTGGATGAATTGGGCTATGAATTGCTTCCCCATCCACCGTATTCTCCAGATTTGGCCCCTAGCGACTATTTCCTGTTCGCAGATGTCAAAAAAATGCTCGCTGGAAAGAAATTTAGCACCAATGAAGAAGTAATTGCCGAAACAAAGGCCTATTTTGAGGCAAAAGACAAATCGTACTACAAAAATGGTATCGAAAAGTTGGAAGATCGCTATAATCGCTGTATCGCCCTCGAACTATATTGAAGAATAAAATCGAATTTTAACAAAAAAAAATTTTTTTCTATGTTAGTCCACGGACTTATTGACCGACGTGTTATGTATTAATATTTCACATTTAATTTAAAAGTAGGATTTGTCTCTCCAAATTTATTCTGTTTTCTTTCTTTTAAATGAAACAATTAATCAGTTTTCGGTTGAATAATCAAAATATTGAACAAATTTTGTTTACTCAATTAAGCAATTAATCAAACCATGTCCTAGTGTATATGTTACGGTTCAAGTAATTAAATAAAAATATAAAAATACAATTTATAAATAAGAATAGAAACTTCATGCATGCTCGCTAGACGGTACTTTTTTCAATCGGGATTTTTTTTTTACACATCACGTAAATATTGTGAAGTTGTCATTGCAGTTTGACTCAGTAGTGAACACCATTTTATCATGGAAAGCCTTACACCGGCACAGTGTCAGTTAATGGGCTTTTGAACAGCTTGATGATCCGCTCTTTTATGGTAGAATTTTGTTTAGCGATGAGGACCATTTCTATCTAAATGGATACGTCAATAAGCAAATTGCCGTATTTGGGCTGATGAACAAACCGAAGAGTATCAAGAGCTACCTACAAGGTGGAGTCCAAAGTAATCAGGACTTAAAAAAAAAACAGAACAAATGGTTTTTTCGGCAAAATCAATTGATTTTATTCAAAATAGTCTCCTTCTGCTTCAATACAGCTTTTTGCACGGTCCAAAAGCATGTCGAACGAGTGTTTTAGCTCGTTGGCCTGTATGGCCGCCAGTATGCTGGTGCAAGCCTTTTGAATGGCCTCTACGTCTGCATAACGCTTTCCTTTCATTGGCAAATGCATTTTTCCGAAAAGGTAGAAGTCGCACGGTGCTATATCCGCTGAATACTTGGAGTGGTTGATGGTTAAAATGTGATTTTTGGTGAGATAATCGGTCACAAGCGTCGATCGATGAGACGGCGCATTATCGTGCAACAAACGCCAACTTCCATCTTCGCGATATTCGGGCCGAACACGTCGAATACGGCGCACCAAACGCTTCAAAACTCCTAGATAGAATACCGCATTAACGTTTTGACCGGGTGGAACAAATTCTTTGTGGACAATACCCTTGGAATCATAAAAACAAATCAGCATTGTCTTCACTTTTGACTTCTCCAGGCGCGATTTTTTGGGTTTCGGCTCGTCCGGCGCCTTCCATTCAGCACTCTGGCGTTTCGTTTCGGGATCATATTGAAAACACCACGTTTCGTCACCAGTCACAATGTTATAAAGGAAATTTTTGTCCTTTTTGACCTCTTTAATGATGTCCTTCGAATGTTGAATTCTGAGCAATTTTTGGTCGTCAAAGCTCATTTTCGCACCGATGACACAAACATACTGCACTTAAAACGCAATAACTTCACTTTCAATAGATGAAATGTCATGAAATTCTCACAGGAAGTCGATAAAGGATAGCAGATTCTAACGCACCAGTCGACATATAGATGGCGCCACTAGGGGCGCTAGATTCAAAAAGTCCTGATTACTTTGGACACCACCTTGTATATATGCAGAGAAATATCCGTTTTGGTGTGGTTTATGGGCTAGCTGAATCGACGGTCCATATTTGTTCAAAAATGAGGATGCCCGTAACGTAACCGTCAATGACACCAGCTATTGTGCCATGATAACGAAGTTTTTGCTATTTGAAATTCAAGCCCGTAATTTCGATGATGACGGCGCGTGAAACAATGGACATGTTGAGAAATCATTTCGGTAAAAAGCTGATTGCACGTTTTGCACCGGTGAATTGGCCCCTAGATCATGTGATAATACATCTCTGAATTAATTTCTTTGGGGTTACGTAAAGTCTAAAGTCTACGCGGATAAGCCTGGTACGATTGATGCCTTGGAAGCAAACATTACTCGCGCTCTTGGCCAGATTCAAGTCGTAATACTCGAACAAGATATCCAAAATTGGACCTATAGAATGAACAACCTCAAGCGAAGCTACAGCAACATTTAAATAACAGAATTTTTAAAAAATAAATGGTACATTGCTGTTATTATGAGTAAGAATGTTTAGAATTATTTGTTCTGACGAATCACGTTTTTGAATACGATCTGCTATCTCTACCACTATTACCCTACTGGGGTACAAACACCTTAAATTGTACTGTTTACAGAGAACGTTGCTATTGCAATTGGACGCTGCTTGAAGCATAACTTTTTCCGTAATTACAATAAAAACATACCCCATATTCCATGCCTCCTGCTACACTGTTTTGCACATTGTCGTGTTTTCTTGTAACCAATTGTCGACATTAGATGGAGTTATTCGGGAGTGGAATCGCGTATTATTGGGCGTAGGAATTAATAATATGCGAATTGTTACTAACTTCATATCTATCAAACCCACCATTTTTTTGTCAGTGACAGCTATTGTATTTTAAAGAGCGTCAAAAAAACTATTAAACTCCATCAGTCAAAGGGAACACAAGTTTACCTTAAAAATGTCAAAATATGTTCCGACAAAACAACATTTGCGGGAGGCATTGCTTTTGTACTTTAATCAAAAGAAAAGTGCAACAGAAAGTTTCCGGTTGCTGCAAGAAACTTATCCTGAATATGTTCCAACAGATGAAACGTGTCGGTAGTGGTTTGCGCGGTTTAAAAGTGGTGATTTTGACATCGAAGACAAAGAGCGTCCTGGCCAGCCGAAAAAGTTTGAAGATGAAGAATTGGAGGCATTACTCGATGAAGACCCATGTCAAACGCAAGAAGAGCTTCCAAAATCTTTGGGAGCTGATCGAACAACTATTTCCAAGCGTCTGAAGGCAATGGGAATAATTCAAAAGGAAGGAAATTGGGTGCCGAACAACTGCTCCAACGGCATAAAAGAAAGGGTTTTCTGCATCGTATCGTGACTGGTGATGAAAAATGGATCCACTACGATAACCCTAAACGTAAAAAATCACATAGTTATCCCGGGCATGCCTCAACATTAACGGCAAAGCGAAATATCCATGGATAAAAGCTCATGCTCTGTATATGGTGGGATCAGCTGGATGTGGTGTACTATGAGCTGCTAAATCCTGGTTAAACTATTACTTGTGATCGGTACCAACTACAATTGATGCGTTTGAGCCGAGCATTGAAGGAAAAACGGCCGCAATACTACGATAGACACGACAAAGTGATATTGCAGCACGACAATGCTCGTCCACATGTTGCAAAACCGGTCAAAACCTATTTAGAAACGCTTAAATGGGAAGTCCTACCGCACCCGCCGTATTCTCCAGATATTGCTCCTTCTGATTACTACCTCTTCCGATGAATGACTCATGGCCTGTCCGAGCAGAAGTTCACTTCGTATGACCAATGCAGACAATGGGTCGATTTGTGGATAGCTTCAACAGACGAGCCGTTTTTCCGAGCTGGTATCCGAAAATTGCCAGAAAGATGGAAAAAAGTTGTGGCTAGCGATGGAAAATATTCCGAATAATCAATTTGTCACTATTTCTGAATAATAAATGCTTATTTTGAACAAAAAACGCACATTTTTAATTCCTATGCCCAATACGATTGGACTGAATTTTCGATTTGATTGTGATTTAAATTTCTTCCGGCATTACGTAAGATGATCGTATCGTAATTATTCTGGTTGTTGAGAATTTCACGCAAATGGTATAAATTCTCAAATTGCCAGATGAAATTTTGACATTTGATGGTTTTTTTTATAGAAAACATTTTCAAATATTTGTGTTTTAGTTTTGTTTCTAGTTTTGATATACTATATTTTTAAATTATTATTTAATAATAAATTTTAAAATGTTTGGCCCTTAGTAATGAAACAATATATTTACTATTTTCGGTCCTAAAATTATGCAGTGGCGCTTTCTTTCTTTATTTGGTTATAATCATAATTTTCACGTTGCCAGTATTTCATTGTAATTGGCTGGAATTTCATCAAAATCTTGATAATTTCTTCAATTCTATGCTTTTAAGATACCTTTTGCAATTTTGGGATTTTCCTGCATGAATTCAAGTAAAAGGTCAAATAGCTTCTTTGTTTTGAAAATAAAATATTTTCTTTTCTTTTCTTTTGGTGAAAACTATAATGATTTAGTAAAAATTCAAGTAAATTACTTGTATTTACTTAGGTTTTTCGCATTTAAAAAAACCGAAATTTGGCAATGAACATAAAAAATTCATGTGTTCGACCATCCAACACTAATTGAATGAATTTTAAACGATCACAGAGTGAAATGTTTTCGATTCCATCTTACGCGATACCAAATGATTGGTCGAATCGTATTTTCGATACGATTTTGTTTAAATCGTAATACGCGATTCCACTCCAGTATTCCTATAATGTAAAAATGTATTTCTAACCTTGTAGAACTAAATGAATGATAATTTTTTCTCCTTGTCGGGTGGCATATTTAATTTATCCTCAACTAGAAAAAAAATGTAACTTTATGTTATCATGTGGCGCAATTTCTTCCGCATTTTTTTTTGTATTGAATTCATACCGAAAGTTTTTAATTTATAAACTTTATTCCAAAAGGTGGAAGACCTTTTTGTCATTTTTCTAATATATTACATGGGTACGTGATTTTTGTCTTATCTCAGATTTCTTATTGTTTGTCTATTTTAGACATTTTTTAAATATTTTTAAAAAGCTTCTTAATTTTTTTTTTTTAAATTTAGTTTCGTGACTAAATTGCAATGAATTTTCATTTTGAAAACAAAAAAAAAAAATTCTTTTCAAATAAAAAATTTTAAATATAAACACGTTTGTTTATTTTAAATACCCTGAAAAAAAAACTGTTTCTTTTTAAAGTATTTATCTATATTTATTTATCGATGTTTATTCAATTAAAAGAATTAAAAATTTAAAAACAAATTCTATTTGAAATCAAATTTTTCCAAAAACAAACAAACATTTTTATGTAATGAATATTTTTATGTAAAAAAATGCATATTTTAAACTTCTATACTATTCACCTAACAATATATTAGGTCTGTGAATGAGTTTGTGCTATTTTACATTAGATGACGTAAGTCATACTATATATAATACGTGTCACCCGGAATTGCATGTATTTCAAAGGTCTTATGAAAAGCTTCAAAACATACTATGACATTTAGTTAAAGTGTAAACAACATCGTTTTTATTCGATTAAAAATGGAAGGTTACGTCCCAAATAAACAGCATTTGCGAGAAGTTTTACTTTTCTGTTTTAATCAAAATAAAGAAGCTGCGGGAAATTATCGTTTGCTTGTAGAAACTTACGGGGAACATGCTCAAGTCAAAGCAGATGTGAAAAAGTGATTTAAACAATTTGGAGAAAATATTTTTGATGTTGCAGACGCACTACGCGAAGGTGGACCAAAAAAGCTTGAAGAAGAAGAATTAGAAGCATTACTCGATGAAGATCCATTCCAAACTGTAGCAGAATTGGCAGCTTCCATAAATGTTGATCGTTCAACTGTTGCAAAACATCTTCAAGCCATGGGAATGATTCAATAAGAATGTAATTGGATCTCATATCAATTAAAAGAAAGAGACATCGAACGTCGAAAAACCATTTGTTAAATACTGCTTCAAAGACAACAAAGAAAGGGTTTTTTGCCTCGAATTGTTACTGGAGATGAAAAGCAAAAGTAAAGTCTGCTCAAATAGTTCCGTGAACGCCAAAATGAAAGATTCATTCAGATAAGGTTATGCTCTGTATTTTGTGCGATCTGAAAGGCGAGATCTATTATGAGTTACTGAAACCAACTGAAACTATTACTGGCGTTGTCTACTGACGATAACTAATGCATTTGATTTGAGCTGTAGAGGAATGGATGAATAGACACAACAAATTAATTTTTCAACATGACAATGCCAGTCCCCATATTGCTCAACTGGTTAAAAACTACTGATTATAGAAGGGCAGAGCTGGGAAGTGTTCCCCCACCCAGACATATACTTTGATTACATGATCTAGTTGAAGTCGACTTCAATCCAAAAATCGCGCTTATAAACCCGGATCGACTTGAATTTGACTTGAATCGATCCGATCACAAACATTTTTCTGATCGACTTGAAATTTTCATGTAAACCCCGATCGATTTCAGATCGACTTGAAAATTTAAATTAGAGTATGAACAGAGGCTAAACCTAACCTAGAAAATAATGATTTGTTTGCAAGTGTGTTTCAATTTGAAGCTGATTTGGAATCTATTTCAAGTCAGTCTTTCAATCTGGTATAACTAAAATACCAGAATTGATTGTCAAGCCGATTTCAAGCCAATTTTGAAGTCGCCATATAAACGACTGCGTTATTATAAAGCAGCCACTTATAACAAGCTGAAATTTTTGCTGACTATACCGGAGGTTCACCGGAAAATTAGGCATTCATTCTGTAAGTTCACCGTATATTCGTAATCAGGGAAGAACTAAGGAAAAAATTTTCACGTAAGAAAAGCTGAAAATTAGTTTGAACTTGTCCGTCTGAACCAAATCAACAAAACAAAGAGTTCACATTGCCACACAGAAAATAAACAGAGAATTATTTATGTATACATTTTGACACCATTGTAGAGCTGCAAGGAATCTATCGTGTTGTTAGTTTTTGTAAAAGACTATACATACAGGCATTTTTATTGTATGCCATTCAGAATCTTTATTACAAATACTAATAACAACACATCTACTTTACGGACTGAAAATCTGTGCCACGTAAAAACACAATTTCTACACTCCATTTACATATATTGTATACTTTTTGATATTACCACAGAGTATATAAACAGAGGAATTTTTATATATAAAATTTGTGTACGCTGTGTTTTCCTATCCGTGTGTAAAAAAAATCCCTAAAGTTAACATAGTAGAACGCGTGATTTTTATTGGAGGAATGGGACGCGATCTTCATTGTGATTTATTCCCCCAAAAAATTTCTGAAACATTTTGAAGCACCAATTAACTACAAAAGAGCATGGCTGGTTTTCAAAAGCAAAAAAAATATAGTCTTATACAGGGTGATACAAAATGAACGTTTTGTATTATTTAGGAGCCATTAAGTCCCTTGCAGTATGCGCTGTTGTTTCATCTTGTTGGAATCAAATCGTGGTTTTCCACAGCTGGCCTAAAAATTTTCCAACATCTTCCGATATTGAGCACTATTAATGGAAATTGCAACACCGTCTTCATTTTCGAAGAAATTTGAACCAGTGATCCTCCCAGACGATACACCGCACCAAACAGTACACATAAGTGGGTGTAACTGTCGTTGATGAAATGCTCTTGGATTCTCTGTAGCCCATATCCTGCAGTTCTGCTTGTTTATGAAACCGTTTAATTGGAAATGGGCTTCAATGCTCATTATCAAATTGTTAAAACAATGGACCGTTCATGTTCAAAATAAAGTTGGATGATTTTGGTTCGTTGCTCGATTATGTATTGTTCCATTTCACATTCCCCATTACAAAATCCTGTAATAACATTTTTAAAAAAATTGAACAAAAAATTATCAATAATTCACTCTACAACAATTTGCGCCACCCTGTCTTTCCTCTAATATGTACATATAATTATCGAGAAAAAAAATATAAGTTTGAATCCTATTATTGATTCTAAGCTACATAGTTTCTACGAAGAGAGAAAACGGGGAACGGTTCAAACACAAATGATTTTTTTCCTTTTATTTGATCTATATTTTTTTTACATGCAATCTCAAAGACGAGGGGGACAACGTTTGCGGAGACAGGTGTTTGATTTTTTGGCAATATGAAAATATTGGGTTTAAAATAAATTTTTCTTCTACAGGAACTTACTTTCAATTTGTTGTGATTTGATTCCATGAAATATATAAATATATTATAATACAATTTCTGCTAGAGTTTCTGGACAAGTGATGTTTTGAGGCAGAGGGAAATACATTTTTTTTGTTGTATTATCACAGATTGTGTGGTTTTTTTTAAAGAAATTTTAAAATCAATGTGCCGATCTGTGAATACATTTTCTATAAAACAAAATTATGAAAGGTCAGTTTTTTAAGCGATTTTATGTTTTTTGTTTTTTTTGCTAGCTAAAAATTTTTTTAGGGAATGCATATAAATTGCAATATCGGGAAATATATAGTAAATATTTTTCTTAAGGCTTATGAGGAAAATCTCTCTTAGTCAACAATTAAAACTGGAATAGGTCAATAAAAAAATTTCGGAAAATAATCCTTCCTTTAGCTATTCGGGGGAAAAAATATATGGGTTTTATGACATACCCCATATTTTCAAATCCGCACGAACAAAGCTAATGAATACAGATTTTTATAATTCCGGCTCAGAAAATCCCGATAGAACCGTCGTTGCAAGTTGGTCAGTAATTACTGATTTATATCTGCAGGAGAAGTTTGCGGTTGTCAAAGCCTGCCCTAAACTTACAGAAGCCCACGTGAATCCCAATAGCTTTCAAAAAATGTCTGTTAAATTGGCTACGCAAGTCTTTAGCCACAGTGTATCGGCAGGGATTCGATATTTCTATCATATAAATAAATTTAGCGGTGATATTAAAGAAAAGGCCCTCCCTACAGCTGAATTTATAGGAAAAATGAATAAGCTTTTCGATTGTCTAAATAGTAAATTTCTTTCTAATCGTAATGTTTTCAACTCAGCGCTCCAGAAAGACAATCCACCTCGTATATTTTTAGAAGAAATGAAGGATTATATTTCCAATGTATATATTCCGGGTCACATTCATTGGAAATCAGGTTTATTGCAAACCATTAACGGCATTTTATGTTTGCTAGACGAGTGCGTGGATAATTTAGACATTAAGTTCTTGTTTACATCCAGGTTTAACCAAGATATAATAGAAAACTTATTCGGTCAGATAAGGGCGCATGGAGGCAATAATACACACCCATCCTTATTTGAATTTAATTTCATTATTGCCAAAATAATGGCTATGAAATTGGTGTATTCGTCCAACGCTACCAATTGCGAAGCAGATGACGACAATTTTCTAAATTTGGATTGGAAGGCAATATTGAATTCAGAAGAATCTTATATTACCCAAGACACAACTGGATCAGATTTAACTTCTCGCACCTTTTCTCCGTTAGACGACCCGGAAATTGAACACGAAGATTTTAAAATTTTTGATAGCCCTAATGACACAGGTGCTTTATGTATGCGTATAGTTTATTTAGCTGTTTTCTAAATCCACAAATAACCCACTAACATATCCTACCCCTTCCTTTCCTGGCAAGAATTCTCTCGGCTTCACGTGCCCTTGCTGAACTGCAATTACATCTGTTTGAAGTACAATAATTTTTTTATTGACCTATTCCAGTTTTAATTGTTGACTAAGAGAGATTTTCCTCATAAGCCTTAAGAAAAATATTTACTATATATTTCCCGATATTGCAATTTATATGCATTCCCTAAAAAAATTTTTAGCTAGCAAAAAAAACAAAAATCATAAAATCGCTTAAAAAACTGACCTTTCCTAATTTTGTTTTATAGAAAATGTATTCACAGATCGGCACGTTGATTTTAAAATTTCTTTAAAAAAAACCACACAATCTGTGATAATACAACAGAAAAAGAGTATTTCTAAAAAATGTGTTCCCCTCTGCCTTAAAACATCACTTGTCCAGAAACTCTACCAGAAATTATATTGAAATATATTTTTCATGGAATCAAATCACCAAAAATATTTTCATATTGCCAAAAAATCAAACACCTGTCTCCGCAAACGTTGTCCCCCTCGTCTTTGAGATTGGATTTAATAGAAATATAGATCAAATAAAAGGAAAAAAATCATTTGTGTTTGAACCGTAGAAACTATGTAGCTTAGAATCAATAATAGGATTCAAACTTATATTTTTTTTCTCGATAATTATATGTACATATTAGAGGAAAGACAGGGTGGCGCAAAATGTTGTAGAGTGAATTATTGATAATTTTTTGTTCAATTTTTTTTAAAATGTTATTACAGGATTTTGTAATGGGGAATGTGAAATGGAACAATACATAATCGAGCAACGAACCAAAATCATCCAACTTTATTTTGAACATGAACGGTCCATTGTTTTAACAATTTGATAATGAGCATTGAAGCCCATTTCCAATTAAACGGTTTCATAAACAAGCAGAACTGCAGGATATGGGCTACAGAGAATCCAAGAGCATTTCATCAACGACAGTTACACCCACTTATGTGTACTGTTTGGTGCGGTGTATCGTCTGGGAGGATCACTGGTTCAAATTTCTTCGAAAATGAAGACGGTGTTGCAATTTCCATTAATAGTGCTCAATATCGGAAGATGTTGGAAAATTTTTAGGCCAGCTGTGGAAAACCACGATTTGGTTCCAACAAGATGAAACAACAGCGCATACTGCAAGGGACTTAATGGCTCCTAAATAATACAAAACGTTCATTTTGTGTCACCCTGTATAAGACCATATTTTATAAATAAATTTTTTTTCCCTTTTGAAAACCAGCCATGCCCTTTTCTGAATAAGTAAAATATTTTTTTTTTAATCTCTGTTTTGATTCGTCCTTCATAATTATTTAGAAATTTTTTGGGAGAATATCAGAATAAAAATGGCGTCACATTTAATCATTTTATTCAAATTATTTTGAAGAGGTGGTAATACGATAAATCACACACACACTCTCAATTTTGACCGTTCAATACTAATGAAACTTTCGGGGCAAACTGTTCCCATACTGATATCGGATTTGGATCTTCTATGACTTCCATCTTTTTTGATATTACATAAAAATCTCATTTTTCCGTTCAAAATTAAATGAACAAAACATTCATTTGAAACCAAAAAAGTGCGACAACTTTGATCATGCCAACTAAAGGGTTTTTCAATTGGGACACTACAAATATTTTCCAATTGTGACGGCGAACCACGCAATATTTTTTTTGTTCTTTCGACATTTATGCTCGTGAATTGTTGCCATTTCATCATGGAGCAGTACACACCTGAACAACGTTTATAAATTATTAAAATTTATTACCGAAATTCTGAGTCGGTCGCCGCAACTTTAAGAGCATTACGACCAATTTATGGACGAGATCACCGACCTGGCCGTTCGACAATTGAAAATTTAGTGCGAAAATTTGAATCGACATACTCGCTACATAATGTTCCCGTGCCAGTGAGACAAAGAAGTGCACGCAGTGAAGAAAATGTCGCGGCCGCTGATGCTTCAATTCAAGAAGACCCAAATCGTTCGCTTACACGGCGTTCTCATGAATTGTTCACGTCTGCGACGTCATTGTGGCGAATTTTGCGAAAAGATCTTGCCTTACATCCATACAAGATAAAGCTGACACAAGAACTAAAGCCGCTTGATCATTTGTTGCGTCGCCGATTCGTAAATTGGGCTCAGACTCAATTTGAAAATGACGCCGATTTTCATCGAAAAATCATCTTCAGTGATGAGGCTCATTTTTGGCTAAACGGATTTGTTAACAAAGAAAATATGCGTTATTGGGCACGTCGCAACCCACACATTCTTTAAGAGACACCATTGCATCCCCAAAAAATAACTGTGTGGTGTGGATTACATGCTGGAGGTGTCATTGGGCCATATTTTTTCGTTGATGCCGAAAACCGCCAACACCCGTGTTCATAAACAACAACCAAAATACTAAACCAATTTTAAAAAATTATCAAGGACACTATTCTTTTGTTTTCTGTTTTTTTATTTTCTTTAGCGCTAGAATAAGATTCTATTTTTCTGTTTTTCTCCGTCTCAATTTTTCAAGATTCCGAATGTACATTCCAAGTTTTATGAAAATTATTATTATTCAATGAATTATTGACGTTTTTCTGTGTTGGTTCCCCGAAACCCTGTGGGGGGGTTACAGGTAGCCTATTCAAAATTTACATTCCACGTTTCATGAAAATCTGCCTATTGACCGAATTAGAAAGGTTTTAATATACCTCTTCTCCCCTGCGACCCCCGTCGAAAATCGAAGTACCCCATACTCGAGGAGTGAAAGACATCTACACATGTACCAAATTTTATTAAACATGGTTCAGTAGTTTTCGAGTCTATACGGGACGAACAATGTTTTTACAAACAGTTATGTGAATTAGTGTTGCCATTAGTGAATTTTATTCAATCACATCTGAGATAGGCCTACGCAAACTGTGAAAATTTCATCGAATTGAAATTGGCGTTTGCTTGTACAGCGAGTGCAAAAATAGGTTATATTGTATTTGGACAAAAAATTTTCTGAGAGAGTGTTGCCATATTCGAATATGGCCCAGAAACTGATCAGTCAAAATCCGCCCAGCGGTTTGTTCTGCACCGCGCTTACAAAATTTTGTCTTTTTTGAGAAAAAAAGAGTTACATAATAGTGTTGTCGTGTATAAATTTCACCCAAAATCTAACAAGCATTCAGTGCAGCACACAAATTGTACAAGTTTCATGACAATCGGACCATCCGTTTAGATCTTATTAACGTTTTAAAGAAGGGGACGAACGGACGGATGGATATGGATATGGAGCTAATTATTTTTGTTAAAACGGATTTTGCATTTATTTTCATCTTTCTACCCCTTCTAGAAAAAAAGATAGGTTTTCGCACGAATGTAATACTTTACACAAAACACTTGTTTGTCGGTAAAGTGAAAATTAAATTGTAAGCAATTTACATATGAAAAAAAATGTTTCCAAAATTTTAACTAACACAATTAATGAACATTTTAAGTTCTACTCATTCGTTTCAAACTCTACATTGTCTGGAAAATCCTGATCCTGTTATATTGAAGACCATGCCTTTTGTTTTTATTTTTTTTAATTTAGCGTTATCTAAAAACAGACAAGGAAATATCTAAAAATATATAAATATCGGTTACCCGAAACAAGTTCATTATTTCGTATAAAAACTAGACATTAAAACACGAAAAATCATTTTGCACCGTTGGAAAGCAAAAAAAGCAGAAAAAATCATGAGAGCAAACTTCCGCAATTCCAGTCTACACCAAGCGCACTAGTACGCGCGTTCTGTTCGCGGATATCCTTTTGCTTCACGCGCAAACCTTTTTGCGGTGTGGACAGATCGGCAATCATTTCCACGTTAAAAATGTGCGCGAGCAATATTTGCTCGTGAAAAGCAATCGCCTTTTTAGTCTCCCTCCGCTCAATAACATGTTCGCAAGTTTGTTACCTGGGGGCGCATCTGGGATCAGGCCCACCTAGGACCAAACTTTTTGCCTTTTTAGTGATTCCACAAACTTTTATACATTCAGTGATTAGGTAAAATAATTTGATATGTACTTAAGCATAAAAATTCCATTAGTTGTATTCCACTATAGCTTGTTTATTTAAACATTATTTGTTTATTTAAACATTAAAATATTCAATGATCTTTTTAAAGGATTTGTACTTCATTTCTAATTTTACAAATACAAGCTGTTAATGAAAGTTAATGAAATTCTTGGAAGCGCCCTAATTACATTTCGGAAATTCTATATATTTACACTGTTCTATAGTATACTACTAAAGTTCTAATAGACCAGCGATAAGAAGTTGTGAGACGCCATTTTAAATTTAGTAGACCAAGAAAAAATAAATTGTGAAGAACCGAGATCTGGATAGTATATTAGTTTTGTCACTAAGTGTGTAACACATTGAAATAATCATCGTATGAAGGTTTGAAGGATATGGTTATGTAGAGAATCAAAAGTTATATCGATATGTGCATGTCCGTCCGCCCGTGTACAAGATAACTCAAAAACATTAACCGATTTTGTTGAAATTTAGAATGTAATGGTTGTTCCTTAACTGGATTTGGTATTGCATTTCAACAAAATCGACAGAGGGCCAGCGAATTTATTAAGCAAAAACCAGGGTGACCAGAAAGGTTTGTCGTTTTTTTATATGGTTTTTCGGATTTAATTTGAAAATTTATGAAGCAATTTTGATTAAAATATTTATATTGGTTAACTAAATAAGTGGATGATACCATGGAATGTGTCAGTTAAATCGGTTCAAGGACAGTAGAGAAAGAAATATCTTATCATCAAGTTTTTTGATGTACTTTAAAAACTAATATAACGATTTGAATAAAAGATTATAGATTTATGCTATTAAGGTCTAAGTTACCAGCAAATTACAGGAAATTTCGAAAAGAGGAAACAAAGTTATGAAGAAAAACCTTGAAATGTTGTTAGTTTTGACAGTTTTTCTGGCCCATTTCTGTCAAAGGGCATTAAAAAATCGGCTATAGACCGATTTTTAGTTACTATATGTTTTATCTAAATTTTTTCTACCTAAATATTTTTATTACTTAGGACAGAGAACCCAGGTTTGAAAGTACATCTCCAGTCTCCAGGTTTTCTAGTTTTCAACATAATTAATAGTTTTTAAAGGAAAAACAAAAATTCGCATATTCGTTTAACTAATTCTAGCCTTCCCAGATTATACCAATATTTGGAATATTTTTTAAACATTATGAAACGAACAATATTAATTTTACAAAAGATATGCTTTACGAACACAGAAGTCAGAACAAAGTCCAATTGGAGCGTAGATTAAAGGCCAATCTACACATAGCCGACATCCTATTCTGCTGAAAGCATGGGATACACTTATGCAAAGTTTGGTTAAACAGAAGGGGCAAACAATCATCCTAATAATTTTGTCGGTGTTGGCAACCACTGGCAACCCTATTTGGACACGTCACGTTTTAACTTTTTCCTTAGGTTAAGTTAGTCTTTAGTTTTATGTTAATCTGATATGTGTGATCAGTCAATATAAATAAATGAAATAAAATAAAGTTACACTCAAGTGGTAACAGTCGGCTCCTGCATTTCTGATTTCCCCATCTGATGTTCGATCTGC
This sequence comes from Xylophagus ater, assembly GCA_963422695.1. Lineage (NCBI taxonomy): Eukaryota > Metazoa > Arthropoda > Insecta > Diptera > Xylophagidae > Xylophagus > Xylophagus ater. The sequence goes on along the minus strand of OY730482.1, from coordinate 26,483,190 downwards.
AGATGATTCCCTTCAAAATCAGATAAAAACATAAATGATAAACATGTTTATCTGATTTATATGGCACTTCATCTGCGTTTGCATACTCTCACAATAACCACACAGGATACTGTCACACACTTCTAATTTTTCTAAATTGTGTGGGGAGATTCTAATGTTTTTATTCGATCAATCCTAGCGAAAATTGCAAAAGTCCATATCTTTCTAGTTTTCTGATTTTTCTCGTCAGAATAGGATGTCGGCTGCGTGGAGATTGGCCTTAAGTGATAAATTGTTTCGAGCTAAGATAAACAATGATACAGCTAACTCGCCTATAACGCGATTAATTTGCATCGCGTTATACGTAAACCACTCCTGCGTTATGTGGATACCTCGTTATAAGAACACCGCGGTAGAGGAGGGTTGGCTGTATAAGAAATTTAGAGAACAATCATATTTAAACAAGTTCAAAAATTTGCTTCCCCAGTATACTACACGCAACTCTTTTTTACACGCTTTTTTTACGCGAGTTTGAACTTAAACGATTTAAAAGTCATTGCAGTCTTTGGTACCAATGTATCAAAAAATGCACGTTTTTACCACACGTCAAAAATTTGGCAGCACTAAAGGGTGATGTTTTTAGAGGTTTGTTTTTCGAATTGGCCAGACTTTTTCTAGCGGTATTCAATTTGGCAGCTGATATATAATTTATGCTCAGGTTGGTTTGCCATTTCATCATAAACTCATGATTGAGAAACAATCAAGGATGCTTTGAAAATCGGTCCTCTTATTTTATCGCAAAATTGTGCTCAGTGTCGAGGCTCATTTTTAGCTCAATGGGTTTATTAATAAGCAAAATTGTCGCTTCTGGAGTGGAACCAACCTAGAAGAGATTCTAGAGATCCCAATACATCTAAAAAAAATGAGGTTTGAATATTGGTTCGAAAATATGGATGACATTGATTCTGCTGAGATGTGGTTTAAATACGAAGGTGCTACGCGCCATACATCGACAGAAACTATCGATTTATTGAAATCACGATTTAGCGATAACGTGATTTGAGAAATATCCGTGTATATTGGCCTCCACGGTGGTGTGATATGACATTTCTCAAACATTTTCTATGGGTTTTTGTCTAGTCATTGGTTTGGGCTGATAAACCAGCAACAATTGGCCAACATTATTCGTGTTTTTCGTGACATATGATCGCCATTGATCGAAAATACAACCCAGAATTGAACTGACAGTATGCGCTTTGTCAAGAACAGTCACGGTAGCCATATGCCCAAAGACGTTTTTAAATATTATTGCCATGAATAGGTCTTTGGAATAAAAAAAGATTTTTGATTAAAAGTTAATTGTTTGTGTTATTTTTTTGAATTTAAAGTTCATTACGCTAAAAAATCACCCTTTATATATATGCTATAATGTAGTGTTTGCTAGGGGAATCCCCTTAATCGATAACTCTTACCTATCCATTTCGTATGACATTTACATAACATATTGCATCATTAAATTTTTTAAGTTTATTAGCTCACAATATTTAAGCAATTGTTCGTCTTATCAGACATACATAGTGCTATCAATTAACATATGTATATTTGAAGAAGTGAAAGAAGGTATTTTTGCATATCTCCAAATTTACAGTTTCCAGCATTTTTTACACGGTTTTTAAACTAAAATATAGTTCTTTATCTCATCTTACACGGTTTTCGAACATGGAACGTATCCCCAATTTTACTATGGGGAACTTATCTTTTTCACACGTTTTTTTTTTACACGAATTGCTGAGGAACATATCTACCGTGTAAAAAAAGTATTGGGTGTATTTAATTTTCAGCAGTGTAAAGTTCAAATCTATATTTCAAGGTCAAGCGGGAGTAGATAGAAAAATGCGTAAATATTGAATGCAAAACAGAGTCTATTCAATCTATTCTCGAAAACAAATATTTGGGCACCCACACTAGATATTACATTACTTAATTAATTTCATTTCATATAAAGTTTATTTTATCTTGAAATTTAAACGTCATAGCAATCAATTCCTAGAATATTTATCTGGTTTTATCTGAAAGTGTTTAGTCATTTTCTTAGTAATTTACGAAATATTTCTTTGTTAAGTGTAAAACATTTAAAAAAGTTATGCTTGATTTTTGGAAATTAAAAAATGTAAAAAAAATATCCATTTTTTGAGTTAAGCTAAATTCTACCAAAATACTGATATCTGAAAAAATGAGGAAATATGTACATAGTTTTGATTGATCAGCGGTGATTACGTTCTCCTACAAACAAATGTGATTTTAAACTGAAAGTTTTCGAATTTCTTATTTAATCAGTACGACTCCTTACAATAAAAAAGTGATTTAAATTAAAAGTGGTCGTTGGAGTTCTGCATTTACTAAGTATTATCACTTTCAAAATGCTTCCCTGTACCATAGATAAGTATAACATACGTAGTACCCTATCGAGAAAGATCTAAATTCGAAATTATTTTTCTAAGAAAAGGATTGGTGGAAATAAAGCAAATTTTTGTTAAAAGGTACATTTATTATGAATTTAAAAAGATACGGACCGAAAAGCGGCTACAGGTGATAAGATATTTTCTAAACCGTTGGGCAGCAGACACTCTACAGTTCAAATGGTTCACCTAAAGCCAAAAAATAAGAAGAGTTAATTAAGTCAATAACAACGAAGAATCGTTAACGATCGTCAATTTTCAAAAACCATTTTTATGCCCTATGGTAGGTACTACCAGAGGGTATATTAGTTTTGTCACTAAGTGTGTAACGCATAGAAATAATCATCGCAGAAAAATTTCAAGGGTATGGTTGTGTAGGGAATCAAAAGTTATATCGATTTATGCATGTCCGTCCGTCCGTCCGTAGACAAGCTAACTCAAAAACGCGTTATCCGATTTTGATGAAATTTATAATATGAGTTGCTTATTCCTTAACTGGGTTTGGTATTGCATTTGAGCAAAATCGATCCACGGGGGGCCAAGTTATAAAGGAAAAACCAGAGTGAACAGAAAGTTTTGTCGTTTTTTTGGTTATGGTTTTTCGGATGTAATTGGAAAATTTGTGAATCAATTTTGTTTAAATTAATTATATAGGTTAACTACATAAATAGACGATACCATGTTAAATTTCAGTCAAATCGATCCAAGGATAATGGAGAAAGAAATAGTTGTAGCCTAAAATAAGCCTGTTCATAAAGTTTTTCCGATGTATGTTAAAAAGTTATATACCGATATCAATCAAATTTACGAATCGTGTTTATGCTATTAGAGTCCAGCCTACCTGTGAATTTGAGCCAATTTGAGAATGTAGAAACGAAGTTATGGAGAAAAAAACCTTGAAATATTGAGTTAACTAGAAAGTTCGTGGCGTTTTTTTCCAATAGATGGATTTTGGCTTTAGAGTCGTATAACTTTAGTAGTTCTAATCCTATCAAGTTATATTATAGCGCGCTTAAAAGGTGAAATTTTATAAAATATTTATGAAAAAAATGGTGAAATTCAGGCAGAACTAATTGGGGTAATTGGGTTTTGAAAATGAGCCAAAATTCTGAAAAAAATTCCCTATATTAATGCTCCATGTTAGGTACTACCGTCCGCCCGTGGACAAAACAACTCAAAAACGTGTTATCCAATTTTGATGAAATTTAGAATGCTGCTTGGTTATTGCCATAGTGGATTTGATATTGCATTTCAGCAAAATCCACTGAGGGGCAGCGAAGTTATTAAGCAAAAACAAGAGTGACCATAAAGTTTTGTCGCTTTTTTATATAGTTTTTCGGATTTAATTGGAAAATTTGTAAAGCAATATTGTTTAAATTAATTATATTAGTTGACTACATAAATGAACGATATCACTGTAAATTTCAGTGATATTGGCCTAAGGATAATGGAGAAAGAAATAGTCGTAGGAGGAAATAAGCCTGTTCAAAAAGTTCTTTTGAAGTATTTTCAGAACTAATACACCGATTTGAATAAAATTTGCGGATTAGACTTATGCTATCTGGGTTACTTACAAATTAGAGAAAATTTTGAAAACGACAAACAAAGTTATAAAGAAAAAACTTTGATATATTGTTAGTTTTCACAATTTTTCTCTTCCATTTCTACCATAGGGCATCAAAAAATCGGCTATAGGCCGATTTTGAATTACTTTATGTTTTATACTAAATCGCGACGAACTGAAGTATAAAAATTAAATTTCCATAGCATATGTCATAATTTTTTCGTAATTATTCAAAAACAAAAATCGGTTACAAAAAAATTAGGTTGTCGAAGACCTCTTAATACTTCTTACCGTATTTAGTGAAAATTTGGAAATTGTTTATCAAGATGTTATCGAGATATGATATCAACCCAATTAAAAAGTAGTGTTTTGAGAAAAATAAATTCAAAGTTTCAAAATGGTTCTTGGACTTAGGCCTAAGTTATACGACGATCATTGTAATGAAGGAAATAATTTTAGAATGGAAAAGTAACCTATTACAAAGATTATTTCTTTAAAAACGAATAATGCAAAACATGGGAAATAGTTTAGTAAATAGATTTTAAATAAAACATCTTAGGATTATCACGTAATTTGTTTTTATAATTATTTTTATAATTTGAATGACGAAACATGTTTTAATCGATCAGCTGTTTTGTGGACTGCGTTTCAATTTCATTTGATTCCACTGGAGAACTGCCAAGTTGATTCCTTCATTAGGAATTTTTCGTCGATATTCTAACCTCAAACTTCAGCGTCCCAATAAGAAAATAATAATATATAAAAAAAATGGAGAAAATTTGTGACTCATCGGTAAAAAAAAGGAAAGCGAAGAAATAATCTAATTGGATTTGATGAAAAAAACCATTACACGACTTAGCTATGAACGAAAATCTGACTGTAAGTTTCTCTGACATTCGTAAAAGACCGCCTTTCATTGAAAGTCAAAGAAAAACGCTCGGTTTTCACTAGTTCCACAATTTCCTTCATTACAATGATCGTCGTATAACTTATAGTGGAAACAGAATGACGTATCTACAACGGATTCCACACTTTGGGTTTTCAGATTATATTAAAAATAATCCGTCGTGGATCCGTCGCGATCTGTGTAGTCTAATAGAAAACGTATATATTTAAATTTTATATGCGTCGTGAATCCGTCGCAGCTCCGTCATTCTGTTTCCACCTTTAGGCCTTACTTCGCTTAGAATTCTATGATATTACTTAGAAAGTGAAAAATTCGATTTCATTTTTTTTCTGTATTAAATTTATTTTTATATTACAACTAGATTTATTAGTCTATGAAAGTACATGTAAATTTGATTATCGACTTCACCAATTCTATGTATTTAATTATATAAAAAAAATGTTTAATACTTAACATAAGAAAGAAAGGCAACGAAACTTCCAAGGTTAACTGCGAGGTATATGAACTGCCAATGAAATAAATTTATTGGATTTCAAACACTTACCATGAATATTTCATCAGAAATATTTATTGGAACAAAAAACAACCCAAATTTTTCTTGTAATTCCAACAAATTCCCTAGAAATCCTTTTGCCATATTATGAAATTACCAAAAAGTTAAAGAAACATCGAAGGCCAACTACATATATACGCATAAATCGTTCATCTTCTTTTTATGAAATCAATAAAGTTTCAAGTTGACGTTACAAACTCAATTATTTCGCCAAGATCTTCCTTTTCTTAGTATTTATAATTTAATCAGTTTTTATATAGAATACCTGCGGGATGTATAGGTTTTTCTTATTCAACGAAATATCGAAGGCATTTCCGTTTTAAAAACGCAACATATATTGTTGGAATTAAAACATATTTTTTTCTTTTTTTTGACATGTTCTTAGTACTCGGAATTCTTTCAATTTAAATAGAAAACATAAAATCTTGAGAAAAAAAAATGTCTAAACGATTTTTATGTAATTATACCCGTGATAAAAAGAACATTAGTTTTTCAATTCATATTTCTAAGAAAACGAAAATAACGAAGTGAAATCAAACGTCAAAAATTGTGACACGACACAAATTTTCACAGAAAGCATTTCAATGGAAATAATTAGATCCAACATAAACAAACTAAATAAATATACAATATAATGCAAAACTACTATTAGAATTTCTATACATATGTATTGGTTAAAATCCATTTCAAAAAACATTGTCATTCTGGTTAGAAATGTATAAAAGATGCAAGACACAATTAACGAAAACGTGCGCCTTAGGCAGCCGCCATTTGAACCAGAGTCTCTACAAATGAAGCAACCATTCCACACTGCCCTTTTCTATAAATTCCAAATATTTATTCAAACAGTACAATAGTTATTTGTAAGAATTGTAAAGCCTTTTAATTTCAATGATAATTATTTGTATTAACTATTAAACCAACACGATTGTAACTCCTGCAATTTCAATTGGTTAAGAGGTTCATAAGATGAAATTAACGGCTTTCTTCTCCAAGCATAGCCATAAATGTATTTATCGATTGACGATTTCCATTAAAGTCTATGCAGCAACAACAAACAAAAATGCTATTCATCCACCAGCAGATCAATTCTGGTTCTTGCTTCCAGCTGAACTTCATCACTTACTTTCGACTATTTGACATAAGAAATATCGTAGTCTCATTTCCGTGATCGCTACAAAGATCGATCTTTATCTTAAATACACAAATAATATTAATGTACTTTTTTAAACGGGCACCACTAATAAGTAAAATTTTCTTGGTATCTTCACTTACTGTATTGCGAACGTAAAGTATTGACAATCTCCAAAGTAACGCCTCTAGGGGCAGAGCCTTTTTATGGCCTTTAGGTACTTAAAAGATTTGTTTACATTAAATCAAAGCTTGTGTTATGCTTTTCTTAATTTTAAGTATGTAATTAAATTTGGCTGGAACCCACGGCTTTATTCGCGCAGCTCTAGAATACGATCGTCGGATCAATGTATGTTATTTCGTGAAAATTTTCCACTATTGACAGAATTATGAACTTTTTCCGTTTTTGTAAACCAACTAATATTTTGTAGCCGGCTCTCGCCAAAGTTTTTCTATAAATGTTCGTAATTTCAACCGAGACGGAGGACCAAGGAAACCAAGGAACATATACATCCATCTCTTTAATTCCATTACCAGGGGTAATGGTAAAGGTACCACCTTTTTTAGAACAATTAAATAATTGATATTTTAAAAAATAGTAAGTTGTTTGCTTGAAATACTTGTAATTCCAGAAACTTAAGACTATAGAAGTTAAAATTGAAAGTGTGAAAATTGTGAAGCTTTTTACTATAGAAATGTGCGTCTAGTCTGGCCACAAAGTTCGTAGTTATGAATGAATTAGATTTCCATATTATATTTTTGTCGTCATTACAAAAATGTTTTCAACATGATCATTAACCCGAGCGAAGATCGTCATCCAGGGCCGAATTTAGGACATCTGGACCCCTAGGCTAGGCTGAAGCTGTGGTGCGGGCCCTACTGGGGAGGATTTTTTTGAATACAAATCTCCATAAAATCAAAAAGGAATTTAACAAACAAACAAATTTTATTTATTAGTAATTCAAATACAATACTTTCCGAAACGAGCAGACTTGAAGTTATTGTCAAATAATCTTAGTGACTGATTGGTTTGCCGCTACACTTCATATTCATGAAACTACTTTTAATATCTTCATAAGTTATACTCTAGACAGACCTCGAATTTTAATTACAATAATTATTATTTAATGATACTTCTGGATGACCCATGACACATCATCTTTTTTTCACAATGATCATTATTCTTGTCATTCCAAAATTTCATCGATTTTTTAATTTTCATTACACAATGGTTATTAATAATTATTCAATGAAGGTAATTTTTTTTTATTGTTTTTAACAAAATTTCTAGAAATATTTGGAATAAAATGAATTTTCTCTCATTTTAAGGTTATGTGAAAGAAGAAAACATGTCAAAACCGGATGAAATTTTTAAAATGTTCAAATGCCCTGTAAACAGCGCGACGCAAAAATTTAGGACCTCTTCACAATTTTATTTGATAATTAAGCAAATAATGATGCTTGAAATAGATATTAATCATATTTATCATTACATATTACGTAAATAAAGGTCATTATCCAGTTTTAATGACTGATTGGGCAATAATTATCATTAAAATCGGAGATCTGTCTAGGATATTAGTTGTTTTAAAATATCACTTTCCATGCAGAGCAAAGCCAAAACGTTGTGCCTGTCTTCTAACATGGAGTTGTTGTCATTTTAGGCACGAGAATGGGTTTGTCAGTTTTTGCTTTTTTCAGGCAATCTGTTAAAATTTTATATCTCCTTTTTGAGGCTGTAAAATGTAAGTAAAGTTCTTCCAAGAAGTCAAAAAAGCTTACAGCACTCAGAAATCCGGCCCTGTTGTCATCCAATGCCAATGTCAATGTCATGTCAAAGCTCAAAGATATTAATTAACTGAAAGAGTTGTGATCATTAGAATCGTTTTTATCGAATAATGCGATTCTTTGAAAATTGGTTATTATTAAAAATCCCCTGAAGTTGATTTCGTTTAGTCTTTAAAAAAAAATTCCCATCTCGCGACAACATTTTTTGTACTTTTTCACAACTATGTTCTTTTTTTTATATTTTTGTGATAGCTTTTTTATTTGAATATGTGATGCTATGAAATTTCGGATTTCCAGACTGTTTGTTTTTTATTTCTTCTTATTAAAAAATGTTTAAAAAACTAATTTTAATTTAATTAAACATTTTTTTTTGTATCCAAGCAAAATTTTTTTCTGATTATTTTAAATGAAATGAAAAGAAAATTTTCATTTACGATTTGAAATATAAAATTTTCAACGGAAATACAGAAATTAGAGTTGTATGGTAATTAACATACCTGAATTTTCAATCCTATTTCGAATTCCATAGACAGAATTTCTACATACGGGATAACTTGAGAGCTTCAAGTCTACTTCCGCATGTATATATGTATGTACATATATCGACTTTACTGAAACTGATTAGAACATTTTTTCTGATCTACTTGAAAACGAGAAAGTAATCCAAACTTCAGAAATCGAAATTTAACAATATTTCTAATCAACAAGTCATTTTAGTTTGTTAACAGATTACATCTTTTGCAGTTGTTTGAACTACTATATGTATTTGAATTAGTTAAAATTTTACTAGTTTGTAAGGTGCTTTAAACCAGATAAAATGCCCTAATCTGTCATTGCTTTAAGATAAACTAAGTTACTTGAGGCTGCTCGCAACGCTGCTCGCAACGCTGCAATAAAATTTTGGGTTAAAAGATATTGCTATAAAAACTGCTTCTTGTTAGCTTTAAATTTTGACAGAAAGGATAACTTTACTTTTCTTCTGAAAAAACGCATATTTTTTATTCCTACTGAAATTTCACCAGTTTATAGCTGATCTTTCCTGCTTTTCTCCATTCAGCTACGCTAAGTTTTTCACATTTGAACGGCCCTGCTGGTATTCCGGCCATCGTCCTAAAAAATGCAGTAATATTCTCGCATGTCCTCTGTCTGCTATTTGCGAGAAACCTCTTAAGTGGGGAATATTTCCATAGTTATAGAAAATGTTCGATATTATCCCGACCCACAAGAAAAACAGTAGAGGTGATGTTCGAAATCACAAACGAATTGCTAAATTATCTTGAATTCCAAAACTATTTGGATGCATCATTCAGCAATTTGTTTACTTTGGTTGTAAACCTTTTATTTCTATGAATCAACACGGTTTCCAGAAAAATAAGTTTACGATCACTAGCTTAATGGAAATTGTCTCGTTTTGGACGCGCTTCATGGAAAAGGGGAATAGTGTGGATTGTACAACTACAAACTTCACTAAAGCTTTTGATAAATGATCTCATCGAGCAATCTTAATTAAGCTTAGCGACCTTGGTTTTCCGATTTCTTTATTGATTCATTGCATTCAGCGTTTTCTTCAGGGAAGGAGTTATCAGGTACTTTTCCGATCGTCCAGATCTGTATTTTATTTTGCAACATCTGGCGTTCCACAAGGCAGCCATTTGGAATCAGATTTATTCATTCCAATGATGTGTCCTCCGTGGTTAAATACTCTAACCACACGACTGCACACGACTTATTTCAAGACTTATTTTCAGTCGGACTAAAAAAAAAGTCTTGTGAAGACTCTAAAAATTGAACATATTTTCAGTCGGACTGAAAAAAAGTCTTGTGGCGACTCTAAAAATTGGACTGTTTTGTCAGTCCGACTGAAAATAAGTCTTGAAATAAGTCTAATGGAGTCGTGGGGTAAAACTCCTAATTTTACGACTTACACAGTAATAAATAACTTAGATGACTCTTTGTATCTGGAGAAGAATTTATATAATTTTCTCAATGTGTTAGCACGTTTTTCAGGAAACAATAGATTCTTCTCTGTGTGTATAATGTTAACTACGCGCCTCTACGCAGAATAGCAAAGCGTATTTAGGAGTGATTTATGACATTGAAATTAACTTCAATTTGCAAATTAATTCACTGGTTCATAGATCCATTTAACATTAGGGTTTATTACACTATGGTCTAAGGAGTTCTAGGATCCTAATACCTCTAAAGCACTTTACCTTGGTTAGACATACACTGGAATATACCAGTCAAGTATGGTCACCCTATCATAGCGTTCAAATTAATAGATTGGAGTCTGTTCAACGTAGATTCACACGTTTTGTATTAAGAGATCTTCCTTGGAATGACCTCTTGTTATTAGCCCCATACCGTGATTGGTTAAAATTGATTGATTTGCACTCCTTATAAAATCTGAGTCTGGTGACTGATATTGTTTTTGTCCACCAAATTTCCAATAGCGCTATAGATGCTCCTTCTCTTTAAGAGAAGAAGTCCCCAAATATCAATATACGCTCCTTGAGGTCAGCGCAATTATTTAAAATAATGTGCCATAGAACGGGCTAAAGTAGAAATGTACCAGTTTCAGTCAATTTCACACACATAATTTGTTAACAATCGTAATTATTCGTAACTATCGTAAATATTTTGAGCAAACCCCAAATGTTTCTTAGTGAAAACTTCTAAATGGAAATATTTCGTCCGGTTTTTTTAAATCAAGAAAATTGTTCGGAGAAGTTATTTTTTCCATCTTATAATAGCAGTGAAATTACTTTTAACTACCAATTTTTACTAATTTGTTTAAGTATCCACAAGTAAATTTTTCAGCAAATAAACCAAATCATTTTACTTGCAAGTATAAATAAAAAGCGCCTTGGTAATAATCATCGAAGTCGGATATATCGGTGGCCAAGTTCAATACGGAGGTATTTTGAAAAAATTGATTTTAGGGAAATTGGATTTGAAGTTGTTTGATGAGTAGATTGAAATGTAACTTTTCTAGTTAGATAAAAACTATTTCCCCTGATAATAGTAATAAATTTGGTTTCATCCGGCAATGTGTCTCAGCAAGTGGAAAATTATGTAGTTTAAAGTTTTTTGTTCGAATTTATATTCGCAAATCCCAATTTAAACTACCGAATATTATAAGACATTTAGAACAAAACTATGTATTGTACTTAACTCCAAACCTTAAAACTTTAAGGTATCTCTTTATTGAACTGAACCTGCAGTATATGTATTAAGGTTAAAGATAATCCAGGAAAATAAACTGAGGGTGTTGCAGAGTTTTATAATGCTAGTTGTTTCCGCAGAGGGCTTCTTGTTTATATATAATTATATAACACAGAATTATTTCATAAAATCACCATAATAATTATGAGTTTTATTTAAACTTCCTTTTTTTGTTATAAAAATTCGAATTTTGGACCAAAAACATGAAAAAAACATGTAGTAACTTAAAATCGGCCTATAGCCGATTTTTTGATGCCCTAAGGTAGAAATGGGACAGAAGAATTGTCAAAACTAACATTATTTCAAGGTTTTTTCTTCATAACTTTGTTTCTTCTTTTCAAAATTTTCTCTAATTTGCAGGTATCTGAGACCCTACTAACTTAAATCTAATCTGCAAATTTCATCTAAATCTGTGGATTAGTTTTTAAAGTACATCAAAAAAACTTTGTGGACAAACTTATTTTCGCCTACGATTATTTTTTTCTTCACTATTCTTGGACCGATTTTGCTGAAATTTAACATTGTTTCGTCTATGTATTTAACCAACATAATTAATTTAAACAAAATTGATTGACAAATTTTCGAATTAAATCCGTTACAGTGTTACACACTTAGTGACAAAACTAATATACCCTCTGGTAGTACCTACCATAGGGCATAAAAAGACAGCGTGACAGCAATCAGTTCAGGGTTTTTAAAAATGGCACTACACGCGAAAGAACAACGCGTTTTCATTGTTGAGCAATATTTTAAAACTAATCAGTCATTTCGTGTAATTCTCCGTTTTAATGATCAGAATTGGCGGCCAGATCATGCGATTTAACGCCGTTGGACTTTTACTTTGGGGTTTTTTAACGTCTAAGGTTTATGCCAACAAGTCGATGACCACCTACGCCTTGAAGGAGGAAATTGAGCGCTGTATCAATGGAATTAAGCCACATTTATGCAATTATGTAAAACAGTCAAGGAAAATTTCAACAAAATAGTGTGTATGTTCCAGCAAAGCCGTCGAGCCATTTACCCGATATGCTATTCCATAACCCTATGCTGTATACTTTATGAATCAATAAAAAAATTACAATTTTTAATTTGAAACCCGTGTTTTCTATCAAAATTACTTCTTGTGTGATACCCTTTATAATTAAGAATTCGTTTTATAACAGAAATCCACATTGTTAATTATTGTAATGTAATTTGTTCTATTCATATTATTTTAAAATGTCTCATTCACGACTTTTTTAATACTAGTACACTACTATACAAATAATAGGTTTTTTAGAAAAGAATTAATTTCGATATACCTTGGAAAAAATTTCACCTTATGGTTTGGTTAAACGTATCCAATTGTTACGATTCGGTGGCTCTGACTAAATAATATATAATACAGTCAACCCTTGTAACGGGTGATCCATCGTGAGGTACTTTTTTCAATCAGGATTTTTTTCCACATCACGTGTGAAGCTGTCATTGCAGTTTGACTTAGTAGTAAATACCATTTCAACATGGAAAAACTTACACCGTACAGCTTGATGATCCGCTGTTTTATGGTAGAATTTTCTTTGGTGATGAGGACCATTTCTAGCTAAATGGATACGTCAATAAGCACATTGCCGTATTTCGGCTGATGAACAAGAAGAGTATCAGAAGATTCCATTACATCCAGAGTGCGTGGTTTGATGTGGTTCATGGGCTGGCTCACCCATGACGTAACCGTCAATGACATCCGCTATCGCGCCATCGTAATAGAGTATTTGCTACCTGAAATTCAAGCACGTAATGTCGGTGACGTAATGATGGCGCTACGAGCCTTACAGCGCATGAAACAATAGTCATGTTGAGAAATCATTTCGGTGAATGACTGATTTCACGTTTTGGACCAGTTAGCACACCTCTGGATTATTTTCTTTGGGGTTACGTGAAGTCCAAAGTCTACGCGGATAAGACAGATACGATTGATGCCTTCGAAGCAAACATTACTCGCGCTATAGCCCAGATTCCAGTCGTAGTGCTCGAACAAGTGGTTAAAAATTGGACCTATAGAATGGACCACCCAAAGCGTAGCTGGGGCCAACATTTGAATGACATAATCTTCAAAAATAATGCCGGCGCCAGACGATGCTACTAACACCTTCCAACGTTGGACGCTTGATGGTTGGACGCATCGTGTGGCCGATGCGCGAACTAAGTGTGTCCAATGTCATGTGTCCAACGTTCGTGTTGGAATATGTTCGGGCTGTTGTTGGTCTTTTGACACGCGTCAAAGGGATTTTTGTAACCCCACCACAACATTTGGTTCACATTTCATGCATTTGAATTCCACTGCTACACGAATCGTCCAACATTGGAAGGTTTTATAATTTGACATGTTATATGTTTTATTAAAATTGGACGAATTTTCATTATTGCTGTATAAAAAAATGTTTTTATAGTGTTTCTTTAATTATAATTAATCAAACAGGAATTATGTTAATTTATAATTTATAAAAAATATTGTTTTTTTGATTTAAGGTTAATTCTGGTCTATTTAATCAATGGTTTTATGCTTGATTTGGCTACATTTTGTCAGGGTAGATGCCATAGGTTTTAAAAAAAATAAATTTATTATTCATTTAAACCACCTCCTTTTACGTCTTTTAAATTAATTTTTTGCCTGCAGTAATTTGCAACAAAACTGCTGTCGCGGCAGCAGCGACAACATCATCATCATTTTCCATTGATTAAATAATTTTAAATTATTATTAAATATTATTATTTTTAATAAAAATATTATAATATATATATATATTATAATATATATATATATTGCATTCAATTTAAATACACAAATGTCAGAAAAAATTGAACCAACATTTGAACCAACCTTTGAATCAAATGTATTGGAGCAAACATTCGTTCCACCGTGTAGCAGGACACTTGCCATGTCAATCGTCCAATATTTGACTCAAACTTTGGAGGCAAACATGTGAATCAAACGTTCACCCCATCGTCTGGCGCCGGCATAAGACGTATCGATTCTTTCGGTTCTTAATAAAGTTGTATGTGTTTTATTTCAAAATATTTTTCTGAACCTCACGATGAATCACCCCATATGATACGGTGAATAGGACCTATGTCGTATTGAAACCGTATTAATGGAAACTTAGAGCTAAGATGTGTTATATCGAAACTGGTTTCTGTGTTATATCGAAGCCGTGCTAAGGGAAACGCAGGTGAAATGGAAATCAGAGAAAAAGTTCCGTGTTATATCGAGGCCCGGTACATTCTTTGCATCTTCATTATTATATCTGATTGAATTAGATATGAACGTCCGTGTGTTCTTACTTTGTATTTCTGCCAAAATTTCATGATAAGGAGCTTATGAATATAAAAACGCGAAATGAATAAGAAAGAAAACGGAGCTACAAACTATGCACAGTAAATTCCCTATTTATTTGACATATAAGAGTGGAATTACAAGAATTAATTAGTGTGACATTGTGTCTATATGACAATCAAAATCCTGTGTTTTATTTTTCAACCTTCATACAACCTAATTCTGAATTCAATTTTAAATTTCAATGAATCCCCGAAAAATTCCCTGCATGATATCGCGGTTGACATAAAATGAAATAGAGAAAAACTGCAAAAATATACAAATATATAAAATCAAGAAAGAACAAAAAGAAGGAATCCGAAATTCAAGTCGTACCAGAAGGAAAATAGAATAAAGTTAGCGAGTTTGAAACAAACAAAAAAATATCGCATGATCTCTAGAACAAAGAAATACATACCGTTTTTTTATATACAAGGTGGAGTCCAAAGTAATCAGGACTTTAAAAAAAAAACAGAACAAATGGCTTTTTCGGCAAAATCAATTGATTTTATTCAAAATAGTCTCCTTCTGCTTCAATACAGCTTTTTGCACGGTCCAAAAGCATGTCGAACGAGTGTTTTAGCTCGTTGGCCTGTATGGCCGCCAGTATGCCGGTGCAAGCCTTTTGAATGGCCTCTACGTCTGCATAACGCTTTCCTTTCATCGGCAAATGCATTTTTCCGAAAAGGTAGAAGTCGCACGGTGCCATATCCGGTGAATACGGGGAGTGGTTGATGGTTAAAATGTGATTTTTGGTGAGATAATCGGTCACAAGCGTCGATCGATGAGACGGCGCATTATCGTGCAACAAACGCCAACTTCCATCTTCGCGATATTCGGGCCGAACACGTCGAATACGGCGCACCAAACGCTTCAAAACTCCTAGATAGAATACCGCATTAACGTTTTGACCGGGTGGAACAAATTCTTTGTGGACAATACCCTTGGAATCATAAAAACAAATCAGCATTGTCTTCACTTTTGACTTCTCCAGGCGCGATTTTTTGGGTTTCGGCTCGTCCGGCGCCTTCCATTCAGCACTCTGGCGTTTCGTTTCGGGATCATATTGAAAACACCACGTTTCGTCACCAGTCACAATGTTATAAAGGAAGTTTTTGTCCTTTTTGACCTCTTTAATGATGTCCTTCGAATGTTGAATTCTGAGCAATTTTTGGTCGTCGAAGCTCATTTTCGCACCGATGACACAAACATACTGCACTTAAAACGCAATAACTTCACTTTCAATAGATGAAATGTCATGAAATTCTCACAGGAAGTCGATAAAGGATAGCAAATTATAACGCACCAGTCGGCATATAGATGGCGCTACTAGGGGCGCTAGATTCAAAAAGTCCTGATTACTTTGGAATCCTCCTTGTAGCCTGATTTTTTAAAATTTGCTTCGAATGGGAAGAAAAATTCTTGTTTAGAGAGTGAGTTTTAGAATGTGGGAGATACAAGTTGATCCTTTTGATCGTTGATAAGAAAACTCGTAAAATTGAGTGACAATGACAAAAAAAAGAAAAAGGAGGAATTTATAAAACTTAAATAGTTTTTGATTGGAATGAAAGAAAATTTTCAAAATTAAAATTTAGTTCAGCTAGTTAAAAGGAAAGAAGAAAAAAATAAATAAATGAATGATAGAAAAATTCATGTTTTAAAAAGTGCTGGACTTGAACCGAAATAATCTAACCTAATATTATAAAGAGGAAAGGTTTGTATTTTTGTTTGTAACGAATAAACTCAAAAACTACTAGACCGATTTCAAAAATTCTTTCACCATTAGAATGCTACATTATCCCTGAGTGACATAGGCTACATTTATTGCTAGAAAAAATTAGGGATCCCTACTAAAACTTAAATAATGTGCGAAGCCGGGACGGGCCGCTAGTATATTTATAAAGAATTTAACGGTTCAATGACAAAATTAAATTTAGTGTTTGCGTAGTTTGTACAAAAAATGCGTTTTACGAAGTCGAAAAAAAAGGAAGGAAAAAAGTTTACCGTTACACAAATCACGCGGTAGATTTCCATGCTTTTTACATGGAGACGCCCTGAATCTTGTTTTTTTTGTGTTCGATTCGAACAATAATTTTCTTAGGTTTGTTTAAAACATTACTATGAAAAAAAAACCTCGTGTTTTCAAAATTTAAAAATTAAAAATAATTGAAAAGAAATGAGAAATTAAATTTGACATTAAGATTTCGAAATTAAAAATTTGAAAAGAAATAAGAAATTAAATTTGAAAATAAAATTTAGAAATTAAGAATTGAAAACAAATGAGAAATTAATTTAAAATTAAAGTTTGAAAAACCCAAGTTTAAAAATAAAACTAGAAAAAAAAACAAGAATTAAGCAAGTCAACAAAATTTTCTTCCTTTTTTTTTATTTTAACGAAGAAAAGAATAAAAATTAACGAAAGAAGAAAACTTTGAGAAAGATGAAAAAATATTAAGATTAAGGATAGGTATAAAGATAGGGATGTAAGTTGGCCTTTATACGTCTGTAACTTCGCTTGTAAACAACAAAAATGTCTCAACTTTTAACAGCTGTCTCAGAAAAGGTTGTACATTTGTCTCTGTCATCATATGTACTTATCAGTCCATGTAGTATATAGTACTTTGTTTTTAAACAATTTAATAATCAATTATCAAAATCACCGAAAAATCAAAATATATATGAGCCGATTATTTTGAAAGTGGCGTAAGTCCCTTTTCCAAAAAAATCGAGTTAATTACCTTAATAGTTACATTTTTACATGATCTTTTCATTCTGCCGCAACTTGTAACTAATATATTTAAAATCATTAAGATTTTGTAACACGAAAGTTTGCTGGGTTAATGAAGTGAAAAAGTTTATTTTGAAAGTGGCGTAAGTCCCATTTGTGAGAGTTTCAAATGGATATATAAGCTAAAAAATACTGACGGTGAAAGAGTAAATTAGTTTAAAATATGTTGGAAGAGATTTTTTAGAAGCAATCCATGTAAGTTATTTTTCAAAATAACAGCAAACGCGGATGCACCATTCAAAACATTGGATTTATCACCGCAAAGGGAAAGACCGAAAAACTTTAAAAATATCAAGTTGGCACCACTATACAAAAAAAACGAGACCATTCACAAACCTAAAATACAAGGACTTAATGTTATTAATTATTACATTATTTTCCTATAGACTTGTGGTTTCTTAAGAATTAAAAAAGTCATTTCATTGATTTTGAAAGTGGCGTAAGTCCATTTATAGCCATCAAAAACATATTATTTCTTAAATAATGTTAATTATGCTAATTGGGATGATAATTTTGACACCCTTAGAAACCCATAAAACATTATTCTACTATGTTATCTGTTACCCATATTTTTTAATTTTAATCCAACGCAAACCCTTCAATATCTCGATTCGAACATAAATGGACTTACGCCACTTACATAATAAACGGCTCATATGTATGAAACAATTTGTATTAAAATTATTTTGAAAAACTTCCCATATAACTCGAGAAAATCAAACCATATCTCACTTCTAAGATGAACACCTCAAATATATGAGGGGCACCAAAGCTCTAAAGTGCACACGGCACCATAAAGGCCAATCTCCACACGGCCGACATCCTATTCTGACGAGAAAAATCAGAAAAGTAGAAAGAGATGGACTTTTGCAATTTACGCTAGGATTGATCGAATAAAAACATCTGAGTCTCCCCACACAATTTATAATATTATGGGAAAATTATGAACATTCCCTTCCATTTTATAGGAAAATGTAGTACCAAATTGTGTTTACAGACTTTATCATAAGGCTTAAATTCCTATCACATCTAAAAACAAACTGTAATGCAAAACGACGAGACTTCTATACGTATGTTCAAATCACTTTACCTTCCGAAAGCCTTTCTAAAAGAAAGCTATATGAATATGGAAATTCAGAGTGAACGTAGTCCTTAGTTAATCACAACATTTGTTGTGATATACAGACAGATAGACATTGGATAAAAATTATTGCAAACCATTTAGAATCTTATAAAACGTGAAGATTTGCAAAACAAATTTTTTTATTTTTTATATACTTCGTATAGAAGTTAAAAATTTAACTTGCGTATTTCATCACTAAACCATAAAAATCAATTCGTCATAGAAAAACTTCCTATAAGAAAATTTGGTAGTGTGCGACGATATCGTGTATGATTATTGTGAGAGTATGCAAATGCAAATGAAAACCCATAAATCAGATGAACAAGTTTATCTGCGTTTGAGGGGAATCATCTGGCAGATGAAGAATCAGATGGGGAAATTTGAACTGCAGAAGACGACAAAATTCGTAAGATGATTGTTTCTCCCTTTCTGTTTAACTAAATTTTACATAAGTGCATCCTATACTTTTATCAGAATAGGATGTCGACTGTGTGGAGATTGGCCTTTAAGCGTGAATCAGCAGAACTGCCCCGAGAGGAGAACGTATTGCTTTCTGGTTCTATCATTGGGCATACAAATGAATAATGAAAAAAAGAAAAGTCAAATAAATGTCGAATGTCTTTAATAATTATCAATGCGATAAATTAAATAAACATAATTTTCAGAAACATTTTTGTTGTTTTAATTTTTATAAATAATAATAAATGTAAAGGGGATCAATGAATTTTATGATATATTTTGTTTTTTTTTTTGTTTTTTGAATAAAAAATGAAACAGTATTATATTTAAATGTGCTTTTTTTTATCTTAGATAAACTTTCAGTTGTTTTTTTTTTTTTTAATTCAAGTATTCTTTTTTTTTTTTTTTATATAGACAGAAATTATTTTCTTTTAAATTTAAATTTCCTTTTTTCTTTTTTGATTTTTTGGTAAAAGAAAAATTATTTCCAAAAAAAAAAAGAAAGTTTTATTCATATAACAAAAATTTGAACAGAAAAATTTGTTTTCTTTTTAATGTTTTCATATTTTTTTTTTATTTTATGTTTATAGACTAGATTATTTTTAAAAAATATTTTATATAAAAAAGCTAAAATTACATTGTTTATTATTTTTTTTTTTTTAGTTTATTTAAAAGACAAACGTCATCGTGTAACTATAAATGTGTAAAATAATTTTATTACATTTATTACATTTATTATTTCTATATTTTCTTTATAAATACTTAAGTTTCAAAATCTTAAAAAAAAAAAAAAAATAATAATAATAATATAATAATAATTATAAGTAAATAGTAAATAAACTTAAGAAAAAGAAAAGTATGTCGAAAAACAGTCTATTAATGGTTTTTAATTATAATTAAAACAAAAAAAAAAAAAAAAACCAAAAGCAAAAAAAGAAACAAAAATAAAAGGTTTTGTTTTTTTTTTTTTGTTTAAAAATTATTAACCCTTTATTTATGACGTTTGCCTAAAACTACTTAATTTTTAAGTTTATAGAATGGCATATATATAAACATATATAAAAATGAAACATATATATATATATATATGCGCCACACGAAAGAAAAAAGGCTTCACTCCAAGCGGTTTTTTTTTATTTTTATTTTTTTTTTCAAATCAGCCTGATGTACTATTTCCATTTCTAAATAAATGAGAATGATTGGATTTTTTTGATGTTTTATAAAAAAAAAAAAAAAAACATTGTACAAAAATCTAACGACACGTTTATATTAGTAAGTAAATCAATTAATTAGTCACTATAGTAAGAATACGCACACAGCAAAGACTTTTTAAGTTAACACAATCTCTAACAAATAAGCATGAAGTCGGTAACTAATTCGGCTTCATGCTTATTTGTTACAGATTGCGTTCCTTTAGTCACATTTTACGTACGTCCCCGAAGACCCTAAAACACATACATATAACCGGCGGCGTGGAAAGCAAATGAGTCGTCCGAAGCAAACCCTCAGAATGCCGCCCCAAAATTTTAAATCACAAAAAGGCTTGAAAATTCATTGATTTAATGGAAATTACCTTTAGCTGCATTTTTACTTTCAATTTTTATACAAACATGAAACATAAATAATTTTAGTTCACAACATAAAAAATTGAGCGATTTCAATATTCACTTCTATTTATTGTATCAAAATCAGTTGTTACAACTGAAACACGTAAAATAAGCAGGAAATATGAATTTAGCATATTAATGATAAGTTAATAGTTTAAAGACTGAATTAAATTTTAACTTTGAAATGATCAATAATGTTTTAATTTATTACAAATTTAACTATGACTTGTTTAGTGTCAACTGTTTAATTAAAAAAAACCTGTCGCGCTTTGGCATTTGCGAACTTTTCGGTAGTTATCTCTTTTGGAATTGATTCCAGTAGCTCAGATTCAATTGAAAGTATAGCCAAATTGTTCAATAGTTCTTGGCCCATGGTTGTGCGCTCACAATTTTGCCGCCCCCCAAACGTGCCGCCCCCCAAACGTGCCGCCCGAAGCAACTGCTTCATTTGCGTCGTGCTTTGCACGCCGCCGCATATAACTTTGTGTTTCTGATCTAACGCCATACATTTGAGTTTTACGTTCAAGCATCTTTAAACATAACAAGACAGAAATCAAATTTAACGAAAGCACGTCTATGCATATTATAATTATAGTATAAGATTTAGTACATTTCCGTAAGTTCGATTATTCCTATTACAATTCAGCCTTAAAAGCTGTAAATCCAGTTTGCTATAAAATTTTTCAACTGCCGAATATAAAATTCTTGTATTTAAAGATCATAAAAATTGTGAAAAGGTATATAAACATTGTAGTAAACAAGAAAATGAAACTTTACAGTTTTTAACAGTTTTAACTGCTGCCATTTTTTAAACTTTAAACTTCTCCATTAAAATTTCTACAAATTTCAAGCTCTCCCCTTTAAAATCTTGAAAATCGCTATTTTTTAATTACACACACACTTAGGTAGATCGCAAAAAATCTATTTTTTCAAATATTTTTTTTTTTATTCGAAAGTACTATCCTTAAAACATATTCTGTCTTTTCCAGCCAGCCAGCCGATCGACCAGTTTATTTCAGTATGAACCACACTTGAAACTTTAAATGCGATTTTCTCAAAATAGTCTTTCTAAAATCTAATATACTCTTAGTAAGTATAATTAATATTAATACAATTATTTTGCCGTGTTTCGGAGGGCATGTATCGTCGTCGTAAAAAAAATACAATTATGGAGAATTGTCTTGATACCGGTGGTGATAGATTTTCGGTCTCTTTAAATAAAACTCAAATGATTTTGAGGTCAAAAATAACTGTTCTGCTGAGTTCAATTGACTGCTATTTTTCGAAAAATGGGAGTTTGTAAAATTAGCTACGAAAAACTCTTGTTTCCTTTAAATATAAGTCACGATTAATCGAAATACTTTTGATTGTTGTATAGATCACATGTAGCCCTAGTTTCATCCTTCCTAGGTGTAAATAACAACTCCCTAAGAAACGAAATTAAACAAAACACAATTAAGAGTTTCTATATCTCTCCCCCGCACATACTAAATAGACAATAGCTAAAAAAAAAAAAAATATTTAAAAGTTATGTACTTTGTTCTTTCAAATTATTTTGGAGAAATGACACATTTTAATATGTATAGTAATTACTTGTTTTCCTTATTTTTGCATTAACAATAATTTTATACATATGTATATACATATATATTTTTAGAATCTCGAAAGCTTATCACAAAAAATATAAAATTTCAAAAAAAAGTTTAACTTGTGATAAAAGCTTTGAAATTTTTTTAAAAAAAAATTTGTATATCGAAACGATAGGATAATTCCCAGCTAAAATTGTAGGTGGCCGCTACTTTGCCTGCTTTTGTATTTACAGCAGGAATGTAGCAAAACAGAAATTTATAACTGGGTTCAGCAATTTGAATAATATTTTAAAGGAGCCTTTTTTAATATATATATTTTATGTAAATTTTTGTTTTTTTTTAATATAAATCCAGTCTTTTAAAAAAAAAAAAAAATATATATATAGGAACATATTATAGCACAACCAATTTCAATTCAGTTAGATTTAAAATCGAAAAAAAAGAAATATGCCATTTCATAAAAAGTACATAAAATATTAATAAATTTGAATAATACCCGACGTCGTTTTTAATATAAAATTACGGATGAAATGTTAATTTTAAACAAAAAGTATTTATTTATTAAAGAAGCATTCTAAAAAACGAAAGTATTTTTATTAAATAGCAATTTTACTCCGTGTAGCTCAAATCCTTTATTTTATAGTTTTTGACAACTCCCTACTTTTCATGAATCATCCTTTTGATTTTTTTTAAAATCTTTAGCCTACTATTTCTAATTGTTTTTTTTTTTAAGTTTTTTATAAAACTAATGGTTGGCTATATCAAAAGTTAATTTGAATAAATAAATATGCTTGTCGTGTATAAAATACTCTCGGAGAAATCTATTAAAATTTAAGGACTTGAACTTCAGACTTCTCAACTGTAGAAATAATTAGCATTTGTTTAAAAATATACAATAAATATCAGGCAAATGAAAAAAATAGAAATGAAATCGTCGCTCGATTGTAAAAGTTTAATTACCACACTGTTCTATGCAGTCGAATTTGGGTTTTTAGTTAGAATAGCTAACATTCCATGAATTGCGTTAAGTTAAAATTCCAACGTTTAAATACAGTGCTTAAAATGTTAGATTAAAATTTCAAAGAAATCCCAACCTAAAAATATATACGAAACTTATGGAAATTTGTGTTGCGTTTATCTATAAGATATCAGCAAAGAAATATGAACACATAACTAGAAAGAAAAAAAATAGTATACAACAATGTCAATTTATGATCCCAACTCAACCCAACTTTAAGTAGAACTCACATTGATCAGTTTTCTATCAACTTTTGAGCAACTCAGAGAAAACTGACCAGTGTGAATGTAAAAAACTGATGTTTTGTAAGTCAAATTTAATAATAATTCAGAATTTTCGTGAACAATCAGCTTTCTATCAAACACGACTAACAGTTATGACCAACGTTCCCTCTAAGCCGGGCGCGGGGGCGGCCGCCCAGGTATAAATTGGTATTAGCCCACTAAAAATATTGCAAAAACTTCTTTTTCGCGAAAATAGTTTGAAAATTTGTCACCATTTTCATTGCGAAAGCGCCCACATTTTATAAATACGTGTAGATTTCCACACTGAAGTCATGTTCATGGTTGCTGGCTTGTTTCTTTTTATATGCCGTAGTTAGTAACATTGAAAGTAAATACCAAGTGGCACTTCTTTGGATTGTTTTTTTTGTTAAATTTTGCCCGACTTATTTTAAATTTAAAACGGTTGCCCACATTGTCCTTTATACTGCCCATCGATTTTAAAAATTAGAGGGAACGTTGGTTATGACTAATCAATGTGAGATTTACTTTATTTTCCATGCGATAATTCTAACACAACCCAATAAATTCCTAAGAGTTTTAACCTAAACTCGATCGTAACTGGAAAAGCGCTAATTCCCAGTAATAAGAAGTTTATGAATCGATGGACTTGACAATTTCTCACATATATTTTTCCTTGCATCAAAAACGTTTCATCTTAAATAATGCAGGTTGAATTCAATGGAACTAGATCTTGAGTTGGAGAACATATTAAAAAATTTCATTCCGACTTCATTGTATTTAGATTCTTAGTAACATAAGAAGTATTCAAAAAAAAAAAAAATGTTAATATTGATTCAAGTGGAAAATACCTGAACATACTAAAAAATGATTATTGTTATTTGATAAATATTACGCAATTTCTCTATTATTTAGGGGTTTTTTGTTTGTTTCTTGTGTTTAAATATTAATCTTAATTTAATTTAATTGTTCTAGAACATTACTGTGTTTAGTTTTCTCGTTTTGTTTTTTTTTTTTTTACATAGAAACAATTTTCATATTCTTTTAATTACGCAAAAAAACCTATATACAACTGAAAAACATGAGAAATTGCCGAAATCATGAATCGAACAAACTCTCGACTTCCAGTCTTAAACAACTAAACCAACGATAACAATTCCTTATTCTTTTCTATTAGGAGTAATGCATTTCCAACGATACAAAGCTATTTGTATACAAACGTTTAGAACTTCTACACCATGTTTTTCTTTCTTTGTGATGATATCTAATAAATTTGTATTTTAATGGAACATTTTACTAAATTGAGCTTTGATTCGTTCTATTCCATGCGTAATGTATTTATAATTTTTTCCTATTGTAAAATCTCTAAGTATAGGAAGTACCTATTTTTAATTAAATTTTGCTGTAGCACTGAACACAAGTTCAAAATGATTGTAGGTATTTCTTTTTGTTGTGCTTAATAAATCCTCATCTCTCATTTATATTTAAGGGCTTCTTTCTCATTTAATTATTTTATTTTATTTTATTTTTTTTTCGTATTTGGTAACAAAAGCTAATATTGAAGTTATTTATTGTTAAGCAAATTTAGCTATATCACAAAAAAAAAAAAAAAAAAAAAAACTGATTGTGCTTAAACAGAAATCAACTTCAATAATAAAAGTAAAAAAATGAATTCGTCGCATATATATATATTTTTTTTCAGTATTGACATCATTCAATACGTTAACATTCTGAAGGAGATTCCAGTGATAATTTATGTAAATCAGCATAATTCGCAATTGCACGATGAAGAAATTCATACTGCGACTATAAAATATAAAAATGTAATAAAGTTAACAAAGTAAATTTTTGTTTTTAGCTTACAAATGTGTCTAAAAGCAAACTTCGTTGGGATCTTAACTTTCTTGTTGTTGTACATATATCAATTTTCTTTTCTGTACGTAGCTGTTGTACTAAAATGCACATGGCTACAAATATTGAACTTCGATCGGTTCCAAGGCTAATGTTTGAAACAAGGAAAAAAAATTCATTACAAAATTTATTTTAGAATTTATTAATTAAAAAAGAAAGTAATAAAAATTTTATTTACCCGCAATGTACAGCAATTGGACTTGGTGTAGAGAAATTATTTTCAGTTGTATGATGTTTTTGTGCTTGATCAACAAGCTCAATAATTCCCCTACAAACTTCTGGTACTTCACCTTCAACTGTAGGCCATCCATTATATTGGAATTGTGTTACTTTAAATGTATCATTAATTTTACAATTTGTAACATTAAATTCTCTTCGAGTATAGTATGGACAACTTTCACTATGCATATATTTCACTAAAATATGATCATATTGAGCTTCATCATCTGCCCAATAACGTGGGCATTTTCGTGATCCATCACCAATCTATTATGATGAAAATAAAATGATTTTATTAACATTAAAAAAAAAAAAAAATACATATTAGTATATATTAGGTGTATAAGAAAGTTCTGGACTCTAAAATTGATGGGTTTAAAAATCATATTTAAAAATTTATTTTCTCCCCAATTTGTCAGTTTGTAGTTCTGGCATTAATGTTTGAATTACATAAGTTTCAGTCGGTTATAAGTATTTATAGGGTATGCATAAAAATTTAATGATATGGTGTCCGACAAGCAATATTTGCGGCATCGTGTTTTATTGACTTTACAAAAAGAAAAAAGAAAATAATTCTGCTGAAGCTATGGAATTCATTAATTCAACTCTATGCACTAACTTTGTAACAGCGTGTTAAAATTGGCCTGCCAATAAGTACATAATGCTCTGTGTTTGGTAGGTTATGGAAGGAAGCATCTATTACAACCTGATGATACTGTTACCTAGATTAATAACGAGGTGAGACGTCATAGGCCAAGGAACTTGATTTCTGATTTTGCTTCACTACAACGGTACCATGCTGCTTTGAATAAAACTGCTGATGTCCAATATCTTCCGGCTGCTGGTAATTCTCCAAAAATGACCCATTCAGGCAATCACTTGTTCAAATAAATACAGGTAGAATTGGCAGTAGATCAGGTTTCCAAAGTTTAAAACATTTGAAAAAGGCTCGATGAGTATTTTGGCTCAAAACGGCCAAGTTTCTATCGAAATGAAATCCGAAAAGTACCTGATAAATGGCAGAAGATCATAACGGCGATTATTTCGAAAATTATAATTATTTTAATTAATTTTTAAATAACCTAGAATTTCATCTAAAGAAAAAGCCCAGAATTTTTTTTTACAACTAATAATATTTACCTCGGATAACATTACAAGTGTTGTGACACCTTGTTCAGCTATCATTCGCCAAAAATCACATATTGTATTCTCCATTGGATCTTGAGTAATTATAAATGATTCTGAATTATCATAGCCTTCAATAAATGAAGCATTAATATAAGTCGAATGTTCTCGTGTGGGAATTGGTGTTAAAATAACCTTGCGAAAAAAAACAAAATCAAATATTTACCAATTTAATTTCGTCTATATAGACCAAAAAAATAACTTACTCGATTTCGATCGAACGGAATAACTAATTCACTACGATTTTTACACATATTTTCATCACCATTTCCAACTGCACAACTTTTATTAGTCTCATCAGATATAGATTTTATTTTCTAAAATATTTTACTTGTTCTGCATTTATACAAACATCAGAAATTTATAATTTACCTCAAACTCTAGTTCCAATTTACTTTTCTCTTTACTATCATTTGGTTTTAATTTCAAATTTTCAATTGTTGCAGTGAGATCTCTTGCTGGTAATTCTGTATTGCCATATTGTGCTATATCTAACAAAGCTCGATATAAAAATATGTATTGTTTCTATAATAAATATAATAATTGAGTAAAACACATATTAATTCGAAGAAAAAAAAAACAAAAAAAACTTACCAAAGATTGCACCAAAAAGTTACGTTGGTGTCTCAAATCGCACACTGTATTAAATATAGAAACATGTCCTTCTTCATCAAGTTGTTGCATTAACGAATCCAATGCAACTAATGTACCAGTTCGGCCAACACCGGCACTACAATGTACCAGGATTGGTCCACGTTGAAGAGAATAAACTGAATTTATTTGTCGTATAAATTTTATGATTCCATGTGGATGTTCCGGTGCCATAAAATCTTTCCAAACCAAATAATGATATTGTGTAATTTGACGACGTTCTTCTTCGTCTTCATCATTTCCATTTTTCTTAAAAATATCTAAATTTCGTATTAGATAATCAGAATAACGATTTTCAGATGCAAACGATACAGTAATATCTCCAAATTGTTTTATATCTAAAACTTTTTCTGGCCAATATTTAGCACATTTAGCTTTATTATATTCTTCTAGATTTGTTAACATGACAATTATTTCTAAATGTTGTTCCCAAATCAAACGCCAAAAATCATTTATTGTACTATCCATAGGACCCTATATAGAATTTAATATTATTTATATCACATTCAGTTTAAATATAATGATTTCAATAATAACCTGTGCACAAATAAATTTTTTCCGTTCCTTATAACCAATAACAAAATTTGCATTTATATAATCTGATCCTTGTAAAGAATTTGTCATAGATAATTTAACACGTGTTTGATCATACGCTTTTATATCTGGATAACGATTTTTATATGAATTCTCTTTAAGATCAGAATTTTTTGTGGTACGATCATTGAAACGATTCGGTAACATTTCATATTCTCGTAAAAATCCATAATCAGTATCTTTATGACGATTTATATAAGCTTGTGGTAAATCATTTTTAGAAATTGGTGCAATATCTGTGGGTTTAACTAATGCTGAACCAATTAAATGGCGATGATTATTTGTTCGTCCTCCGCATAGGGCACGACTAAAAAATGAAAAAAAAAAAAATATATATATATATATTTATTGAAAAACCAGATTATTTTTCTTTACAAAACTTACCTTAATG
The DNA here is from genome assembly GCA_963422695.1 of Xylophagus ater. Taxonomy (NCBI): domain Eukaryota; kingdom Metazoa; phylum Arthropoda; class Insecta; order Diptera; family Xylophagidae; genus Xylophagus; species Xylophagus ater. The sequence goes on along the minus strand of OY730482.1, from coordinate 26,454,455 downwards.
AATCTCGTAAACTGATTACTTCCTCTCCTTGTTCAGAGTTTTTACTATAATATCGATGCATTAAACAGAGTACAGTTAATAACACCAAAACAAGTAATATTAGACCACATAAAACTTGTACGACAATATTTAATATAAAAGACATACTATCATCATCATCAAAATTTTCAGCAACATCGGCGGGTGATATCATATCAAAATAATTACTATAAGCTAAAATTACTTTGTTTTCTCCTTTATTGTTAACCCTCACTGAAACAAAATTGTGCAAATAAATAATTTTTAAATTTCGTTCTTGGTTAAATTCAAAATGCTAACCAGCCAACTCAATAAACCCTGTATAATTACTGGACATATCAATTGATCCATCAAAAACTTCTGGTAAAATTTTATCTCTGGTATTATTTAATAAACTTGCTAAAACTTCATCGAAAGTCTTGTTATTTTGTTTTAAAAGTTCCTCCGCCGACTGACGGCGTCGTCGTTTATTTTCAAGAATTTTTGAAGCAGCCAACGTTAAATTTCCAGCTTTTGTTAATTTCTCTCTTTGTGTCAGTTCCGGAATTATTGGTACTGTTTCTATAAAGATAATTATTACATATATTATCAGTTTATATAAATGAAATGAAATTACCATCTCCGATTTCAGTAGTAATTGGTGTTGTTGATTTTGTAGGTTTTATTTTTCTTTGCCTAAATGGTATACCTTCAAAACATTGTCGACATATTGAATCTACATTAGATTGTTGATCTGTTTCCGAATAAATTCGTTTTCCATCACCAAGAAATATTTCTTGTTGATATTGATTGCCAGGAAACATATCAACCAAATATGCGCCACCTTTTGTATTATCAGGAGCATGAACTTCATGATATGTTAAAATATCTAAATCTTCTGGAGGTGGTAAATGTTTATTATATTCATTAATTCGAACAAGAAATATGCGATAACAACAAATTGGTCCATTTCGTTCACTTATCCGTGGTAAAATCATTTTAAATACACAATTATCATTTTCAGTTTTAATTTTTGTCCATAATACTCGACCAATATTATCGGGAACCGTTGTTGGCATTGTACATGAAGCTAATGCAGGTTCACCGATTTTTTTACTCCGAGTTACAGCTGAAACTTGAACCGAATAATTTGTATTTGCGAAAACACCTTCTTCGACTGCCTTATGAGATTTTTCATCAACACTTTTAATTTTTGGACCCCAAGTTTCATTTCTCAAGGAACCATCATCCGAACGATAAATTGCAATTCCACCGAATGTAACTTGATAGGACATAATTTTACCATTTGGTAATTTAGGTGGATCCCACGTTACAGTAACTGAATTCCGTCGTGATATATTAAAATGTGAACAAACAATATTCACATTTAATGGTTCACTTGCCGCTCCATCCATTGTTGTTCCATTAACAACTTCTGACCATGCACCACATAATTTTGTGAGTTCACTACAAGCTCTAACTTTAAATTCATATTCAGTTGCTGTTTTTAAATTATCAAACATATATGGTAAATTTCTACTATTTTGTGGATGGACAGCTTCTTCGATAATTCGTGGATTTTCACCAACTTCTGATACAATTAATTCATAATATTGAATATAATCTAATAATTCGCTAGGAGGTGGTACCCAACCTATTGTTATTGTTGATGAACTACTTCCTTTAACCGAAATAGTTGGTATAAAAACTGGATCATGTTCTAATGTTTTAATCCATTGTGGTGTTATATGTGATGGACCATTACCATTACCATTTTTCGCGGCAATTTTTAATTTATATTCTGTATTTGGTGAAAACTTACCAAATACATACGATGTATTTTTTCCATCTATTGGATGATCATAATATGCAAAAGTTGGTGTACCTTTTTTCATATATTGAACGAAATATTTTTGTATACTATCATTTCCATCATTTACAGTCCAATTTACAAAAATTTTATTAGCTCCAACAGCTTTAACAAAATCTATACTAACTTGCGGTACATCGAGTACAAGAAGTGCCAATTCAGTACTTAATATTTTTTCAGTAATTTCTGATGAAACTGTACAAATATAAGTGCCATTATCTTTCTTTACAACATCGATTATTTCTAAGGTTGCATTCACGTGTGTCTCATTTACGGCAACTATTTTTGTTTTATTATTAAGATGAATTATTGACATAGCATCTTCTTTATGCCATGTGATATGCTTTTTATATGCTTCTAATGGATAAGCTTCTATTAAACAATAAAGCGTTACGGACTGACTTATATTAACTTTTGTTTTTGGAGAATTATATCCAATTATTTTGGCAGTTATTACTGGTTGTAGAAAGAACGATGTTTCGGCATAAGCTGGAGTATCGAAAGTATTACATGTGAAATTTCCTTCATCTGATAATTGAATTTTTAATATATTTAAATGATGTGAATATTTTCTTGCTTCTGTAACTTCTGTAAGAATATTTTCATCAAAATCAATAACAGGCACCGATGTTTGAATATATCTGAAAAAAATAATATAAAATAGTTTCATTGTTTTTTTTTTTTATCAATAATTTTAGTAATTTTCTTTGTATTCCTTCCGGTTTAGGGAACTAAGAAATTTAACTTATGAATTATCTATTTTATAAACATCTGGGATGTCTCATGAAAATGTACATATCGCAAATTATTGAAATAGTAATAATTATGATCAGTTTACTTGCACAAAAACGAAAATATTTAAAAAAAGAAATTCGAAATATCTCATTCTTTTTTATATATTTCTAAACAATAATATATATTTACTTACCTTTTATCATTTTCTGTTAGATTTTTTCCCTGAAAAGTCCACCATACATGATTGGTGAATGAAGAACAAGTGATTGTAATATTTGATCCAACTTCCGCAAATAGTTCTTCTAAAAATAGTAAATATTTCCGAGTTCATTAATTGTTTTTATAGATATGTAGAATTTTATTTAAAATGGATTTTTAATTGAATAGAAAAGAAAGTTTTATTGATCCTAACCTCACTCATTTACTATATAAACAAATTTTTTACTTCTTTATGAATATTTCTTAGTGAAATTTATATAGAAATTAGTAAATTATTTAAGGAAATACCTTCGGCATAGATTGTTTTATGCTGGAACACAAAAATAATGATCACAGCCAAAAATAAAAAACACCGCCCAGCTTGGGTTGTTAAAATCATGGCGATACTCCCACACAGAACAAGTTATAAATTTTACAATAAGAAATACGTTGTATCACTAATAATTATGATTAATTATGATCATTTTATATCTTAAGATTAGTTTAATTAAATGAAAGAAAAAATGTAATTTTTTTTTTAAACAAGTGTCTAACAAAACAAAGATTCTTTTAATGCACTTCTACACTTCACTCATACACCGCAAAACTGACAAACTCTCCCATCCTAAAGCAGAAAACAGAATGTACGAATCAACGACGGATACACGACGTACAAAATTAAGCGAAAATCAAATCTAAATTAATATGTGGAATTTCTGTAAAATACTTTTTAATAAAAACGAGGTGTTACAATAAAAAATGATAATAATTTAAATCCATCAAAGAAATTTCGATAATTCAAACTTTCTAACAAAATAAAGTTTGTCATTCGATTTTTTTTTTAAGTTCAAATCAAGCCTAAAAATGACATTTTATAAAAAAAAGTTATGGATTGGTCAAATATGAGATTACGAATTATCACCCATGTTCTGCAATTCACATGAAAATGAATTCGATATGAATTTTAAATTCACTCGAAATGTAAATTGGTGTTCTCAATTTCACTCGATTTCACTCAATTTCATTTTTTTCGAAATCATTTCAAATCCATTTTCGAAACGTCAAAAGTATCAGCTGATTGTCTTATTATTCAATTTACATAAAAAAATATTGTGAACATTTTGTAATTGCAATGGAAAATGAAAAAAGAGAATAAAATAGAAAAGAATGAATTAGAAAAAAAATCTTAATGGACAAATCGAATGTGTTAGATTATGGGTGACCATCGAGGCCGAGAGTCATGTTGCAGCCCGCAGAGCTAGGTTAAATGATCATAAATGTTAAGTTTATTGTACATATCACGAAAAGATCACTACATCAAAAGTCGTTCGTATATTTTTAATTTATAGCTAAGAGAAATTTGAAATATCTCGCATTTTTGGAAAAATTCGTTGGTTTTTAGAGCTATTTTAAATATCCCGCATTTTCGGGAAAATTCATAGATTTTCGCTATTTCAAATATCCCGCTATTTGAAACTCAAGGTTACTTAGTTTTTTTGTCTGACGCTAGCTGTTGATAAAATTTAATGAGAGACTTGATACTTGATTAGTATGTTTTGTGGTCTTCGACGTCTTCGAGAAGCTCATAACACTGTCGGGCTCATACTCATAAGTACTTGACAACATTCCGTCTTATTCTGTAGTTTCGTTCTATTATCGCCGCTGCGTCTGGAGAGATTTTGCGATTGACGTTAAAATACATATTTATCATATTTATAATAAGAGTACAAAGTACTTTAACCAAGTATCCTGTCTACCATAACGATTCTGTAGGCAAGTAAACCCTGTAGCACACTTGCTTGTTTACTTTAATTAACAAAAAAAAAATTAGGTACGTGGCCAGGCAGGAAATATTATTTATGAAATTTGGCCCGCCTGCTGAAAGGGTTCGCCAACCATGTGTTAGATCTTCCAATATTTCAAATATTTTTATTTCCTAGGCATTTTTTTTAGAAAAGAATTATTTGGCGCCTTTATAACGACATCAATAAAATGTATTCAATTGAGTATTTCATTTAAAAATAGATTCGTTTTATGAAAAAAATATTAGAAATATTTTAATGGCATTTTATTGAGGTAGATTTTAGAAAAACCCTGTATTACATTACCGTAATGCATTTTTCTAAAAACATATTCAAAAAGTCTAATGGAGTCATTGGGTGAAGAAAACTTAATTTATTTTAAATGTTTTCCTTCGTTTTGTAACAATTCACATCAATTTCACGACATCAACTAACAGTGAATTCATTTCGATTACCATTTCGAGTAAAACGAATTTCAGAACACCAAAATTTCATTATCGAAATTTCAATTCACAAAATTTTCGTTTTTCATTCCGATCGAATTTCAGTACACCGATTTTCATTTTCACCATTCCATTTCTGCCGGATTACACGCGGTAGAAATCTACCGTCAAGTTTTGGGCAGATCTACCAAACCGATTAGACGAGGTATATTTATGCCATAGTCTTTTATACAAGCTACACAAGGATTGTATTAGTGTGTGTGAGCACAGCATCAGTCGAACTTAAACCGTCAAACTGTTAGGATCTACTATTTTACTATTTACTATGTACTTTTAGATTATGAATACCTGTTGACGGTCAGTAATCGAATGGTGCGCCTGAACTTTCAATTTTATTCGAAACCGACACAAACAGTCACTCTTGTTTGTGTGCGTAAAAAACTCCGTTGCACCAGTACTTCTAGGAGTAGATCTTCTGCCTCACCTCCAACCCACCGATACCTATGCCTGCGGTAGAATTCTACCCAAAAAACACCGCGTGTAATCCGGCACTTTCACAAAAAGTGAAATGCAGAACATGGATGTATGTCATAGTTGTTTCATTTACTGCTAGGAAGTCAAGAGTTCAAGACCTTCTATATTTGCATTTACCATGCACAACATTCGAGTAACAAGTAACAGGTCCATTCTTCCCGTAATCAGTTGAGTGGAAAGTGGTAACTGATTTTAAGTAACTCCACGAATCTCAACAAACCATTGTTCAGATTCATGCATTTTGTCCAACATATAGGGAGCATCAATGTCATCATTAAAATTTCGACAACATCTGCCACTTTTCCAGAGAATGTAAACCTAACTATTTTAGACTATTGTTATAAGGCGGCGATTATTCCATGATAGGTTCCATAAAGCGCAACGCAAAAATCTACGTAGAACGAATTCCAACCTATTGACATGAACTTTTGCGATGCGGTGGATCCACCTAACTGTCATATTTCATTAATCGTTCTCCAAAAGTGATATAGAGAGATTATTTTGGTTTTCGCAATGGTTTTCAAATTTCAACAAACTGATCCGCCGTAAATCCATCGCATTTTATATAGCCAAATGAAAGCCATAAACATTTGAAATCTATTTTGTATTTTATTCGTTGCGCTTTATTCTGTTTAGGCCTTAACCAAATTTACAGTATGCATTTCCACAATGTCGATAAACCGAATTGGAGTTATATACCCCGTAAAATATGGATGGGCCTTTCGCAGGGGAAATTGAAGCACTTTTGGAATTCACTTGCATTTTTATTGCTGATGTGTGCGGCGTAGTGGTGGCGTTAAAAATATGTATTCAGAGGGGCAACATTGCAAATGGGCTAAAAGCGTTTGTTTGCTACAAAAATCAAGTTTCTCTTAAACATACAAAATTAAATTATTAAATAATAATTATAAACAAGTATGTGCCTATATATTTTTTTCCTGCGTAAACCAATAGCCTCATTTTTTGGAAACTTTAAAACCAAAAAAAAAAAAATTTAAAACTGAAAATGTTGAACTTTCAAAAACTTTGACAAATTTGAAGAATAGCCCCCATTTTAACCAAAAACATGACTGTCACTGGCAGTTTTAATTTTAATTTAAATTTCCCGCTTGGATTTACGATTCATACTTGATTCAAAACAACAATTTTTTTTTCTAAATAATGAATTAACATAATTTCTGTTTGATTAATTATAAGTAAATAAACACCATAAAAACTTTTTTTTACACAGCAATAATGAAAATTCGCCCATTTTAATAAAAAGCATGTCAAACTTAGTTGTGAAACGAAATTCTAGGAATTTTTCGATGTTGTTTGTTATTACACCCAGAAATTAAACGCTTCATATTAGAAATTTTTTAAGTTTGATTATTTAATTGAAATGAATTTGGTTTGGAATCCGAAACGCACTAAAAATTAGAAATTAGAAAAATGCAAATTTTTCCCCTCTAAAATTTGACAGTGCGATCTAATCATAGAGATACATTAACTAGAGATATTAATTTGCTGTGTCATGTGGGCCGACAGAGGGGAATATGAAACTTCGGTTTATTTGTATGGAAAATAAAAACAACGCAAATTTTAAATGCTAACGGAGCAGAAACCAAGTTAAATTATTATATCGTATTGGTTGAGCGGCTACTCGTTATCTCCGAAACTTGGGCTTCTATCGCTTGGAGTAAGCGAGCGAGATAAAATAAAGACCATTTCTCCTCCATAATTTTGTATGAAAATGAGGTAAACGAACGACGAACGACCAGTTAATGTAACTCTATGGATTGATCGAATAAAAACATCTGAGTCTCCCCACAAAATTTAGAAAAATTGGTAGTGTGCGACGATATCGTGTATGGTTATTGTGAGAGTATGCAAACGCAGATGAAGTGCTATTAAATCAGATGAACATGTTCTACTGCGTTTGAGGGGAATCATCTGGCAGATGAAGAATCAGATGGGGAAATGAGAAATGCAGAAGACGACAAAATTAGTAGGATGATTGTTTCTCCCTTTCTGTTTAACCAAATTTTGCATAAGTGCATCCCATACTTTTATCAGAAAAGGATGTTGGCTGTGTGGAGATTGGTCTTAACGCTGCTTCAGACACAGGTATCGTAAAAACGAGTTAATGCCTACGCTAGCCGTATACATGGAGAGTCCAAATCAGGTTTGAAGTTGGGCTGAAATCATAGAGATGCATTACTAGAGATATTAATTTTCTCTCTCACATGGGCCGGCACCGATAGAGAAGAATATAAAAACTGGTGTTAAATACAGTGGTGTTCAATGAAATCCGGACACTTTGAATTCCTGGAAAAAATGCATGGTGCAGGTCGAAATTTAATCCCCTCCCATTTTTTTTTTCAGTATTTAGTTACTTGATTTATGTAGTAAGTGTATATTTCAAAAAATAGTTTAGTAATAATCGATAAGTCAAGTTATAAGCATAAACATTAAATAAATGAAAAAAATGTCGAAATTAAGTGATGCTGAAAAAAGTGATATTATTGCATTATGGCATGAAGGATTGTCAGTATGGGAAATTAGTGATAGAGTATCACGGGGGAAGTACTCTGTTGCTGATTTAATAAAAAAATTTAAAAATACCGGGACCACAGAACGCTCCAAAGGATCTGAAAGGAAACGCGAGACAACCATAGTAGAAGATCAATTTCTGGTCCTTCGTTGCAAACGAGGCCGCTTTGAACCTTCCACAAAATTGAAAGCGGAGCTTGCTTTAGCTAGTGGAACTGAAATTTCTGCGGTAACCGTGCGAAGGAGGTTACTTGAGGCAAATCTAAGGTCACGTTGCTCGCTCCAAAAGCCATCTTTAAAGGTTTCATCAAAGATCACTCGGCTTCGGTGGGCCCAGGAACATTCCAGTTGGACCCGAGAGATGTGGAATAGAGTAGTCTTCTCTGACGAAAGCAAATTTAAGCTGCATGTCGGGGATGGGCGGCTACGCATCCCAAGGAAACCAGGAGTACGCCTCAGTGATAACTGCATTCAGGAAATCCCCAACAAAGCTTAAGGAGTAATGGTCTGGGGATGTTTCAGTGCAAGTGGTTTAGGTCATCTGGGGTTTATAGATGGAAGAGTAACAGCAGTTGTGTATTTAAATGTCCTAGAGAGTCATTTGAAAGCGTCAGTTTTGGAGCTGTTTGCTGAAACTGAAAGGTACATCTTTCCGCAAGATGATACGCCAGCACGCACTTCAGAAAAGGTATTTATTTGTTTTTTTAGAACCATTGGACAATCCTCAAGAAAATCCAGTTCTAACATTTTGTGAAATTTTATTCACTTCCGTTTTTTTTCCATTTTCAGGTAAAAGACTACCTAAACCAAAACGATATTCAGACATTGGAATGGCCTCCGTACAGCCCAGATCTTCATCCCATCGAAAATATCTGGGCTATTATGAAGAAAAAGTCTTTAAAGGTACTCCCCAAACACAACAAGACTTAAAGCGACAAATTCAAAGTGCTTGGGATGAAATTAATGATGACGTCACTGGAAATTTGGTGAATTCCATGAAGCACAGGTGCACAGCGGTTATTAAGGCAAATGGCAGTCATACTAAATATTAAATAGGAGGTCCCAACTAGTGTGTACAAAATACAATTGATAAATTTTATTGAATCTATTTATAACATGTTTTTTTTTGTATCTTAATAAACGTAATACTTGTATTTACAAAAAATCATCTGAATTCCTATTAATTTTTTTAATTTTCCAATAAAACCAAAAATACTGATTGAACCATATAATATTTTTAGTAAATATTACCTGAGGTAATATAAAAAATTATTTCACCGAATGAGCATCACTGCTTCTTTGGAAAAAATCGCTTCAAATCGAAAAATGATAGGTGTCCGGATTTCATTGAACACCACTGTATATGTGAAGCAACAAAAACGGAAATTTTTAATGCTAACTGAAGCAAACCCAAAGTTAGCTCACTGGATGAAGGAGTTTGAGAAGCCTCGAAATCCTATACATCACTATAACCTCGTTCGCCCATTTGAACGAAATTGATTTGAAATGAGTTTGATTTTGATATTTATTTAATTTTTCCAATTTCAATTTATATGCAGGGTCAAAAACCATACATAATTGGGAGAAAACAAATCAATATAACAACAGAACGAACAAATTCTTTGTGTTTTCTCCCACTACTAAATTTTCGATCTTTGGATCTGGGTTTTCAATCTCACTTCAAATTCATCCGAGTTTACATATATTCGAAACGTGTTTGAAATCGATTTCCTATACGCCTGTAGACGGTGCGTCTGGGAGGATTGGCCCTTATTTTTACTTTGTAATTAAAGAATCATGACCTTTTGACGGTTCTTTTTGAGCGCAAATACTTCCAATTTTTGGAGTTTCAAAAGATATGCATGTTTTGAGATTCCTGGAATCCAAATTGCCTCTTCACTCAAAATGTCTGTGGTCACTTTTTCGTATAGGCGATAGCTCGAGAGCGGCCTACACAATTTTGTTTAAATTTGGTTCAAATATAGGTATAGGAATGAACTGATTAAATTTTATCCGGAAACAGCTCTTGTAAAGGGTGATAAGTCAGGAACCATTTCAGCAATTTCAACAAGATTTAGTACACATATATGCTAGACTAGAAGAAATGACCAATTAGATTTTCAACGGAAGTGCCTCGGGCTAAAATCTAACCGCCAGTCTGATTATAATGAAAGAAGGTGGTGGAATAATTAGAATAATTGGTTAGATTTTCAGCGGAATCGCTTAACCGGAAGTGGTTCATTTTACGGTTGTATGGTCACCCCTTTGAATGCACGAAAACTTCAGAATGGTTTACTCAATTTTATTGAAATTTGGTACAAACTTAGGTTGTAATCAGATGATGAACTAATTCGATGTTATATAAGTTGAGTTGTTTGCTATACTTGATATTTCTTTATCGCACTGACATGATTTAATCATTTTATATTTTAACCAAATAAAAATCATTGAAAAATGATACGTTAATTAATACTACAAGAAAAAACAAAAGATTAAATGATAAATAAATGAAATACGATATATAATATTAATTATTTTCGTCGGAACTATTGTCTTCAATTAATTTTTCAAATTTGTCGGCAAAATTTTGAGCATACGCTAAACGTTCATTCCGTGATAACGAAGAAGTTGCGTTTTTAAACATCATAACTTCTGTTAATAATTTTTCAAAAACTGCTAACTCAGCTTCGATGACATTTTCTGTAGTACCATCATTAGATCCATGTTCTGTATTTTGATGATTTGAATTTGACGAACATTCAATCCCAGGAATATTAACTAAACAAAATAATATATATATTGCGATTTATTTAATATTGATTTTGTTTACCATTTCCAACTATAGCATTTGACCATAGGAAACTTTTTAAAGCTTGCAATAATTCTTTATAACCAACAGCATCGTGCGGATCATCATCATCTTCGTTCTCATCTTTAGTTCGACCAAGCTCAATTACATCTAGAAATTTACATTCTTGTTTCGCTTCCTTATAGGTAATTCCCTCGTTTGAATCATCATAAAGTGTATCGCACAATAAAATTCCCAGTTCTATATCATTTTCTTTAATAAATTCAGCATATTTTGGAATTTTACTACAAAAACTTCTCTGAAAGCATAATTAAGTAAAATTATATAATTAAAATTTTATTATTAAAAATTTACATCTCCGGAATTGAAATAAATTAAAACACCTTCAGTTTGTTCTTGGATTTCACCTGGTACAAGTGCAATGTCTTCTTTGAACGGGACCAGAAATATATTTGTTTTGTAATATTTTGTCGTTAAATGAAATACATAGCCCAACAGTTTTGATGACGGTTCTGTTTGTAACTCTTTTACATTCTCATTTGATGGTAATTCACGAATTCCTTTGAATAAAAAGAAAATTTTCCGTAAAATTTTTGTATTAAAATTTGCTTATCAAAATCACTTTCAATAATATTCTCCGGCGTTTCACTGCCTTCTGATAAAACTAACACAATTGGATATTCAATCATATTTTATTTTATTTTTGTTTGTAAATTATTGGAATGAAAAATTTTAATCAGGATAAACCCGGAATTCATCAACTCCGGTAAAAATTTGTTATGAATCAATTTTCAGTTGGAAAGTTGACAGTTTAACAGCTGTTGGTAAGAAGAGATTTATGACAATTTCATATTTTAGACAAGAACCATAAAGAATTATTAGGGCAGTTTTCAATTTCAAATAAAAAAAAAAGAATTGACAGAATTTTGGTAAGCAGTTACAATAGAATTTTGTCAATTACTTCGTTTACATGGCGATTTCAGAATTGACTTGAGATCGACTTGAAATTCAACCCGAGTTTTTTATCTTTACCGGATTGATAAATTGCAGAGATGCAAACCAAGACTTTTTTACAGTTGGTTCGGTTTTGGTTTAAGCATTAACCCTATTTTTGGTTTTTGGTTTGGTTTTGGTTTCTAAATATTTCAAAATTTGGTTTTGGTTTTGTTCTGGTTTAAAGACTACATAATTTTTGGTTTTGGTTTTGGTTTGGTTTTGGTTTTGGTTCAGAACAAATATGTCTTTTTTCTTAGTTGTTGTGACAGAAATGAAGGAAGCCAATGTAGATTTGCTTGACAAAATTTTTTCAGCTGTTTTATTTGTTATTACGTCGTAGGATTCGGAGTGCTTTTGTTAAGATGCCGCATTAAATTTTCTGGGTGATAATTTGTCATAACAATACTGCACTAATTGCACTTACTGCTATTTGTTATTGAATCACAAACAAATTTTTTAAAAACCGGGTATTTTCTATCTTTTTTTTCTTTTGGGTAATACTAAAAAAATTATTATTAAACTCAAAAATATACAGACTTGCTTACATTTGTCATTTAGATATGAATTTTATATCTTTTAATTTTAAGTATATTCTTCCTTCTTGTGTTTGTTTCTGTTTTTATTTTAATTATGATTTCACTAAATGAAAAACTATGTCGTGTTTGATTACTCGTTAAAAACAAATTTGAAAACTGGCAAACTGTTGAATGTTGATTAACCATCGTTTTTATAAGAAAATGTAGTAGACTTTTTTAGTTTTTTTTAAAAGGAAAATGTAAATTATAGGACAATTTTTTCTGTTGAACCGAACCAAAAACTAATAGAAAAATTTCGGTTTATGGTTCGGTTCAAGTATTAATTTTAAAAGTGGTTTGGTTTTGGTTTGGTTCGACCGAATCATTTTAAAAGTGGTTTGGTTTTGGTTTTGGTTTTTGTTCGGAAAATTTCGATGGTTCAGTGGTTTTGGTTCGGTTCAAAGTGGTTCAAAGAAACCGGTTTGCATCTCTGATAAATTGACTTGAAATCGATTTCAAATCAACGTCAAAAAATAGACGCTGCCAATCAAATTTTTTTTTAGGTTATGTTTCCCCTCTTTTCGTAGTTCATTTCAAATTTTCAATTCGATTTGAAGTCGATCTGGGTTTACATGCAAATTTCAAGTCGATCATAAAAATTTTTGTGATCGGATTGACTCAAGTCGATCTGGGTATACATCCACGATATTCGGATTGAAGTCGACTTCAATCCGGTCATGTAAACGAAGTAAATGTTTTTTTCTAGAAAAGTATTCCCTCCACAGAACATTAATTTCATTTTCCAAAGGTCAAAGCTACAAATGATCCGTTTATTTTGAAAGTGGCCTAATTCTACTTTTTTTGATTTCGAGTTATGAGCAGTTTTGTAAAATGATTCCAATACAAATTGCACTACAGAGTTCAAATATAAATTATTTTTTAGGTATTTTTGCGATAGAGAAATGGCTATTAAACTATTTAAAAGAAGGTACTATATATCTATATAACTATAAGGCGCTTAACTATTTTCTTTCAAAAAGTGGAATTAGGCCACTTTCAAAATAAACTGCTCAAATATAGCTTTGAAAAAGTTAAAAGTGGAACATATTAATCCTTATAAACATATTTGCATCTACTTCCCCCTAGATGGATTTATTTTTGATCATTTTCGACAATTTATGGGAAAATAAAACATCTAATGTCACGTACACATAGACGCGGCTCTACCTTAGGGGCTGATGGGGCTAAGCCCCATCAAACAAAACTTCCGAACTACTGAAATTTTTCAGTCAAAACTTATTTAAAAAATATGTTGGAAAATTAAAACATAAACGAAAAGCTATATTATTATAATGATGAATCTTTAAGCTTTTTTAAAGATTGTAATGTAGCGATAAATGCGAATTAATGAGTTGAAAACAATTAGGAAAATATTCAAAACCAAATGAATATTTAAAAATGCGATATTTATTTGAATGAACTATATTGAACAAAATGCGAGAATTGAATGAAAAATTATATAAAACAAAATAACATATTGAAAAACAATGAATACTAGATTTAAATTTAACAAAAAAGTCGGTTCAAAATTATAGTAGTATTTTATGCAAAGTATATTCTTGCAGTTTTAAATCTAAACATTCCGCCCCACTTGAAAGGATCCACTTTCAATGTTGTTCAGTTTCTTCAGTTTGCCTTGGAAGCAAACATATATTGGAGATGGCTTTAGTAAAGGTTCCACCGGCGGTTTTAACTGCTACCACTCGAACACGATTATCTCTTCCGTGATGTATTTTGACGATTCGGCCTAGATGCCACTTTAATGGTGGAAGAAGATTGTCCTTTAATAGGATTAGATCTCCTACTTCGATGTTTTTCTCTGGAAGATGCCATTTCGATTTTTGTTGTAAGTGATTCAAATAATCACGCTGCCAGCGTTTCCAAAATTGTTGTTGCAAAAATTGTAGTGTTTGATATCTATTTAGACGATGTATGTTTAAGTCGAGAATATTTGGCTCATTAAACGAATTGAGTGGTGATCCGATCAAGAAGTGACCAGGTGTGAGTGCTTCTAGGTCATTAGGATCGTTAGACATAGGTGAAATTGGACGTGAATTCATAATTGCTTCGATTTGGCACAGTAGAGTTGAGAATTCCTCAGATGTTAAAACAACGTTTCGTGTCGTTTTAATTAAATACTGCTTAGCGACCTTTACAGCTGCCTCCCATAGTCCACCGAAATGGGGAGATCGAGGTGGGATAAATTTCCACTCTATTCCTTCTTGTAGACATGAATTGCTGACAATGTTGTTATGCGTTTGACTAAGGAAGAGCTGTCGTAACTCGCGAAGACTGTTATTAGCGCACGTGAAGTTAGTAGCATTATCAGAATATATTTTACTACATTTGCCGCGGCGGGATATAAAACGTTTTAGCGCCAGTAAAAAGGCATTAGTTGTAAGTTCTGATACCAATTCAAGGTGTGAGGCCTTCGTTGAGAAGCATATGAATACTGCAACATACGATTTTATTGGTGATCTACTACGAATTTTTTGAGTGATGTAGAATGGACCACAATAGTCTATTCCAACGATAGAAAATGGTCGTGAAGATTTAATGCGATCAGGAGGAAGGTCCCCATTATTTGTCTGCTGATCAAAGGTCGAGTTCTGACACATAGGATACATCTGTGAATAATTTTCTTGAGTGCATTTTTTCCGTTTATTATCCAAAAGCGTTGGCGCAGAATATTCAAAAGAGTTTGACAACCAGCATGTAAGTGTGTATTATGAAAATGATGGATCAAGGCAGTAGTAAATGGGTGTGATTGAGGTAGGAGCATCGGATGTTTCTTGTCAAAAATTAAATTCGAATGTGATAATCTGCCTCCTACTCTAAGTATACCTTCATCGTCTATAAATGGTGACAAATTTCGTAAACGGCTTGTATGTTTCACAGATTTCTTCTGACACAAACTGTGATAATCTTCCTTGAAATAAATTCGTTGAATATGCAGCACAACCATATTCAAGCTTTCATTTAGTTCTTTTGGACTTATTGGACCATGATATTTGATATGAATCTGTCCCCTTAGTTTAGATATGAAGCGACGAACGTATGCAAATACTAGAAGTAAACGAAAATATGTATTAATAAATTTGTTATTTATTATAAGATCTTCCAAATTGTCAGCTGAAGTGATGAATGAAAAGCTAATCGCTTTCATTTCTGGTAGTTCATCATTATTATATCCCTTTTGAAGTGGCCAATCTGAATGGTGCTGCCGCAGAAATGACGGTCCATTGAACCAAAATGCTGAATTCTTAAGTTGACTAGGTTGTAAGCCTCGAGAGACATGGTCAGCAGGATTATTTTCCGACAAAACGTGATTCCACGTGTATGATTCTGTCAGATGTTGGATTTTGGCAACCCTATTGGCGACAAAAGTGGTAAGATGATATGACGCAGTGCCGATCCATGCCAATACGATTGTGGAATCCGACTAGCAGAATACCTTATTGATCTCTATATGAGTAGATTCCAACGTTCTCACTAGAAGTTCAGATAGAAGAAAAGCCGCGCACAGCTCCAGTCTCGGAAGAGATGTCTGTCGAAGCGGTGCAATTCTTGATTTCGCACATAAAAGATAGGAATTGTAGTTTCCTGATAAATGTACGCTTCGAAGATATAAGCAAGCTCCATACGCCTTTTCACTAGCGTCCGCAAAACCATGAAGTTCTAGATTTGATCCAGGTACAACTGCATATCGAGGAACTCTAAGATCATTTAGAAGCTCTAATTGCTGTCGAAATGAAGTCCACTGATTCTGCAATTGCTCAGGCAAACTTTCGTCCCAAACAAGTTGAATTTTCCACAAATGTTGCAAGAATATTTTTGCCAAAACTATCACAGGATTTATAAGCCCGAGTGGGTCAAAAAATTTGGCAACTTCCGAAAGAATGGAACGTTTGGTGAATGATTGACTCTTTGTGCCCTTTTGAGAGTACGTGTTAGAATTGTTTATTAAAGCTAAATCTATTTTTATCTTTGTTGCACTAACATAATGTAATCTGAAAAAAATGATAGATAGCTAAAGAGAATCATATGTATTTTTAAGAGAATATTTCTTATTTTCTTTTTATTTCTTTTCCTTCCATATTGAAATTGGTACATTCGTTTTTAAAATACTTCGAGAAAACTTTATGAACAAGCTTTTTTTTTCATAGAATTTTTCTTTTGAACTGATTTTACTGAAATTTGAATAGTATCGCATTTACCTAGGCAACGTCTGTAAATAATTTAAACCAAATTGCTGCAAAGAAATCAGGAAAACAATAAAAAAGAACCGACAAAATTTGCTGGGGCTTTTCCTTTATAACTTCACTGCCCCCCGGCCGATTTAGCTGAAATGCAATAGCAAATCAAGTTAAGGAACATGTAAATTGTAAATTTCATCAAAACCGGCTGACGCGTTTTTGAGTTATCGTATATACGGACGGACGGACATCCACAACCCGATATAATTCTACATTTGATCATCATTTGATGGTAAATCGAGAACCACTTCAGCGATTTCGGCAAGATTTGATACACATATATCCTGGGTTAAAAAGAACCATGACCTGTTAACAAAAATTAAATTTTTTTTATTTAATTGTCATTGCTGTTTAATTATTTATTATTAATTTGTCATGCACAAAAAAAAGTTTTACTTCTGCATTGGAGGAAAACAAATAAAACTCCAATCCAACCGAACAATACCTTTTTCAGGAAATTTTTCAGTTGGAAAACAGAATGTTGGTAGTTTTTTAAAAAAGTAAATTTTGGAATTTTGCAACTAAAAACATTCAATTTTAAAATAAAATATTATAGCCGTATTTCCTTACCGATGTAAATCGTGGTGTACTGTGGTATCTGTTGTATGATTCGGTTTTTTTGTATAGGAAAATAGGGAACAATACAACTATGCAATGATAATCACGTTTTACAACGATAAGGGAATACGCATATTCGCCGGCGTGCAAAGCACGACGCAAATGAAGCAGTTGCTTCGGGCAGCACGTTTGGGGGGCGGCAAAACTGCGAGCGCACAACCATGGGCCAAGAACAATTGAACAATTTGGCTATATTTTCAATTGAATATGAGCTACTGGAATCAATTCCAAAAGAGATAATTACCGAAAAGTTCGCAATTGCCAAAGCGCGACAAGTTATTTGTAATTAAACAGTTGACACTAAACAAGTCATAGTTAAATTTGTAATAAATTAAAACAGTGAGACGGATTATTGATCATATTTCAAAGTTAAAATTTAATTTAGTCTTTAAACTATTAACTTATCATTAATATGCTAAATTCATATTTCCTACTTATTTCACGTGTTTCCGTTGTAACAACTGATTTTGATACAATAAATAGAAGTGAATATTGAAATCGCTCAATTTTTTATGTTGTGAACTAAAATTATTTATGTTTAATGCTTGTATAAAAATTGAAAGTAAAAATGCAGCAAAAGGTAATTTCCATTAAATCAATGAATTTTCAAGCCTTTTTGTGATTTAAAATTTTGGGGCGGCATTCTGAGGATTTGCTTCGGGCGGCTCATTTGCTTTGCACGCCGCCGCGCATATTGTATTATTATAAATCATTTACTAATTGTTATTTACTGCAGCCAAGTAAAGCATGTTCGATTCATCATTCGTTTTATTAAATATAGGAATCTTTTCTGTATTTTAGTAAAATGATCGATTTTCATTAAAAAAAAGATTAATCCCTAAAGTAATAATCCCATGCGTTTTTCACTTTATTCAATGCACAATTACTAAATAATAGTAAAAGTTCAAGAAATCTTTCTTCGAAATCAGTAAGCGATTTTCTGGGCATACATTTTATGAAACTTCATACGAAATTTCTTGTATAAAAAAAACATTCACTATACGAGTATAACACAATAATTACCTTGTCTATATTTCTTTTATATTTATATACAGGACATTTTATAAATTGCTGTCAATAAAGGTGTTTGGAGTGATAGTAAAGGCTCAGTATAATAAACAGACAGTAATTTGACTAGGAAATGCAGAGAAATTAGACGCGATCTTATATAATATAATAAGGAAAGAAAATTAAAATTTTTCATTAGAAAGAAAGAAGTAACCTATAAATCAAATATATTAAATTTTAACACGTGCTCCCTATAAGATAATTGTAGCAAGGGAGACAAATAATAGTTTTATTATGGTCTTATGCGTTTTCGGCAAAAGAATGGATGAAACGAAGAAAGCAAAAAACCCCGCGTGCTTCTTAAGCGCCTAATCCATGTCCTGACACTTTTTTCAAATTGTACTAAAGTTTTTTTCAAGTGTTAGTGCCTATTTAACAGCAGTTTTGATAAGCACGTGGGTTTTTTTAAGTAGAAGAAATTTTTTTTTATGTATTTTTCAAATATTTTTGGTGTTAGTGCCTGTATGAATTATTATTTACATAAATGTTAGAACTGTTTATTAAAGCTGAATGCATATTCATCTCTGTTCCACCAACATAGCGTAATCTAAAAAAAATGATAGAACATAAAAGGATAGCGGTTTTTTTTTATATACATTTTTTATTGAGAAAAAGCACACATGCATGGAAAATAACAAGAATGGGTGGCAAAAGCGGGTGTAAAATTCTAAAAATAAACGCAAAATCGGCGAGGTCATTCGTAATTTTTCACATTTTGTTCGCCAGTTTTCTTACTGTTTATTATACTGTGGTAAAGGGTTGGGATTCGTAGCCCCGTACTCCAGGGTTCAAATCTTAGAGTGGGTCGGCCAAAAGGGTTTTCCTAGAAAAATAATAATAATAACAAGGGATTTCCTGGATTTTTCCGATTTCTTTCGGGAAATATTTCAGGGAAAAATGGATTTTTGCAAAATTGAATAAATTTATGCAAAAAAAAAAATGGTGCAATCAAGGGGAGTCGAATATATAACATATCCCTCTCGATTGATAGCACTTAGCTGTAACACCGTAACATAATATATATATAGGACATTTTGTAAAGTCCTTTTAATAGGAGTGTTTGGAGTTGAGTGGAGTGATAAGGCAATGGATTCGTAACCTCTTTTTTCGCTGGTTCGAATATCAATGAGGGCGGCCTAGAATTTTTTTTCTAGAAAAAAATTTTCAGAAAAAATACGATTTCGCGTTTCTGGGAAAAAATTTCAGGAAAATGAATTTTTTCAATATTTTATAAATTTACTACCTCCATTCCGAATTCAGTCTCTCATTTACTGGAATGTAGAACAGATTTCCTAGATACTTACCAATTTTAATCTTAAAATGTAATTAAAAACAATAAATATTTTTTTGTATCAAGTAAAAGGCATGGATCAATCTAGTAAAACATTGCCTAATAACAGAAAATAAAGTATGGCCTAACTTTTCAAATTAAATGATCCAATTGTGCTCAAATCAAGTAAATTCTGGAGTGGCGCAAAATGATTCCTAAATTTTAAATTTTTCTTTCCGTGAATGGTGTAAGCTGACTTTCGCTAAAAAATTAATTTAAAGTTAATTCGGCATAACCTAACATGTACTTTTAATCTATTAACAATTTACAATCTAGACTTTAAAATATCTTTTTATAGTAAAATACATATGCATTGATCTATATAAATGTAGGATGGCCAAGTTAAGATGAATAAGATGTAACATGTAGACTCAGTTGCATGATAAAATAAGGCCTATGTAAACATAAGCCATGTAGATAAGAAATCTACATGATAGTCTTATGCTAACCGGATGGTGACTTAACATAAGTCTAAGAAAATGTCCAAGTCAAATATGAGTAATGCAGATAAGAGGTTTGCATGATAAATAAAAGAAGGAATATGATGTTTGAAGGCAGTCGATACTCAACCGCGAATAAAACGGGGACTAAAAACAAAATAAGAAGAAATAAAGAGAATTTACAAATATAAATCAAGAAAGTGTTTTTATTTTATAAAGTAATTATCGTTTTTCCTACATAAATTTGTAATTACAAACTCATTTAACTATTCTTATGAAAGTCATGGCAGGTCCACTCTCCTGATGGCTTAAGGAAGACATTTTCTGCTATAAATTTTTCCGTTATTGCCGTGCGAGGCATAATAAAGAGGGAACCCATGGTTCCAGGCAAAAACCCTTTTGGTTAAATTCGTTTTCAAATTGATGAAAAGTGCCAATTTGTCCAAGCGTGATGGAGTCGGTGGGATTATGGCTGATGATATGAACATTCGTGCGTCCTGAGATTACGATAAAAAGTATGATGCATTGACGATAAGCATGGCTTCGCTATTGATAAAAATATGCCAAATATGACGCAATCAAATCTATAGCTGGATTTAAAGCAAAATACTGAAAATTATTCAAATGTATTACGATGAAAGCAATACATCGGGATTAAAATGGACCGATATTATAAGTGAAGGAGGACTGCATAAAGTAATTAGATTAATTATAGAGGAATTGATAAGACTCGAGAACATTTTTAATAAACACTATATTTTCTCCCAATTATTGGAGAAAATAAAAAAAATTTATCAAGAACACTATTCTTTCGTTTTTTTTATTTTCTTTAGCGGTAGAAATAAGATTACATTTTTCTTTTTCTTTAAATATCTAAATAAAGTGTACAAACTTTATTTAGACATTATCGAAACTGAATTACTTCAAGCTTTCAAGTCAATGGCTTGGTGAGGAAGCGTGTTATTTAGTAAAACCAACTGCATGAATTCGAACCCGGTCGATGGCGAATATTTTTTCAGTTTTTTTCTAATACAAAATTTATAAATGATTTGCGGAGAAAACTTTTTTATATAATATATAGATAATGGCGAGAACAATTTCTTGAAAGCAGGTTCTAATTATATAAATTGCTACAATGTTTTTTAGATAGTAATTTAAATATCGAAATACATAATTAAAGTTTATTTTTCAATTGTAAAATTTTTTCTAGAATAAGAAATAAAATTAATGAATTGTTAAATTCCGATTAAAAGAAGGGAAAAATAAGCAATTAATTAAAACTATCTCATATTTTTTATAATTACCAGTAAAATTTCTAAAATCCGTACAATATCAGAAAATAAAATGCAAGACTCACTGCTTCAAAAAAATTGCACCAAGGTAACATCGTAATAATTAGGGATCTCAGATCGATATTTTCGATAATCGATTTTTTAAGGAAGGGAATATCAATTTTTGTTCGATTTTGCAGCACAAATAAAATTCATTCACTAAAGTAACCTGAAGATGAGGAAACCTGTTATCACACCGTTTGCAAACTGTCGTCAATTTTCGTCTCTCATGGGTTGTATTCACAGCGTCCGGGTTGTCAAAAAAGCAAAGCGTTTTGAATACTCGGAGGTGTGGTCAACAACACGTTTTACAACGTGTTTGAAGGCAGGTTTCCGTGTTTAGGGCCGGCTTAACACAATCTACAAAAGAAATTTGGACTATATTACATTCTTTATGACAATCTTAAAGAGCTGATTTTTTCATGAAGTTTGTCAATTGTTTCCGTTTCATTAAATTGTTCAAAATCTTTTTATTTAAAAACTGTTTAATTGTTTATTTCTTTTGTTATTTTATTCAAACGGCACGTTTTCGCGCATATTGAAACGGTACGATTGAATCAATAAATTTAGTCAACGCCTAAATAGAGACTGAACCGTTCCGATTTGATCTTTCAGTATAGACCGAATGAGACCGAATTGGTTTGGTAATCACGCTGATATTGTTCTTTTTCTTAATTAGAGGTATTGTTTAATAAAAAAAAAGTACCAATCTCATACAAAATTGACGAAAAATGAAACTTCGCATTTTTATAGTATATTTAGCATGTTAGAACTAAATTTGGTCCTAATTCAAGTGTGTAATAAAATCTAATAACAAAAGTTTCTTTAAATTAAGTAAAAACCGCTGTTAATTTGGTTAATGCCAATTTCATATACAATGCATACCGTCGAGTTCATAAGAGGATATCTACCATTGATATGCGACCATTCATTTACACAAAATAATTCACTTCAAAACTATAGTATATAGAAAGAAGTACTGGCGTTGAACTATTTAAATGTGATCAATGCGATTATTAGACACCAAAGCAGCCTTCAAAGTTATATAAGGATACATGCTGATAAATAGAAATATAGTAAGCACTGTAGCAACTAAAAATGATGAAAATATGTACATTACAATTACAACCGCTCGATTGGAACTTCGTTCGTATTAACGTTGACCGAATCCATTACATCAACAATCTTATAGCCTTTAAAAAATGTTTGTGTTTGATTTTGAATTGTCAATCAGTGGTTCAACATAATTGTTAAATTTTACAAAAAAATACTTTGAAATAGGTAATCTTTTCCGCCGTAATTTTTCGTTCTTTTCCCGAGAAACCAAAAACCCTCTAAACGTTGTTTATCTTCCAATGGGATCGTGCAATTCGATTGAACTAAATCATGTCGAAAAAGCGTTGCAACTTTCATGCCTTTTCGTTACGATTTGGTTCAAATTGAGTCACACGATTCCACTCTATGTTAGATATGTAAAACTAAATATCGCATATCGATAAGCGGTGAAAATCTGCCTAATTAATAGTCGGTAACCACACTTGAGCTCGAAGTTAACATTAGTGAGCTAAGCTTAAACTGCAAAACAAATTTAGCATTAAAATTTAATAAATTCAATTCATTTACGTTTTAACAATTATGTTTTTGTTGAACGAAAAAATAAAATTAATGGAATTTTTTCTAATAATATCAAATATAAAAACATCTCTGATTCAATCAATATTCGTCATTATTCGTATTTTCATGGAAGTTTGAAATTTATGCATTTTACATTTAAATCCAGTTTTCTTCTATCTTTTAATGTTTTCTTAACTTAGCTAGAACATTTGTAAAAAAATAGAATATTTGACTTAATTTTGATAATGAATTTTATTCAATCTCACTTTAGTTTCAGTTATTATTATGCCCTATGGTAGGTACTACCAGAGGGTATTAGTTTTGTCACTCCATTTGTAACACATCGAAATAATCGTCGTAGAAAGGTTTTAATGGTATGGTTGTGTCGGGAATCAAAAGTTACATCGATTTCTGCATGTCCGTCCGTCCGTCCGTCCGTCCATCCGTCCGTCCGTATACAAAATAACTCAAAAACGCGTTATCCGATTTTGATGAAATTTAGAATGTGGGTTGCTTATTCCTTAACTTGGTTTTGTATTGTATTTAAGCAAAATCGATCCAGGGGGAGCAAAGTTATAAACGAAAAACCAGGGTGACCAGAAAGTTTTGTCGTTTTTTTGTTTATAGTTTTTCGGATTTAATTGGAAAATTTGTTAATCAATTTTATTGAAATTAATTATGCAAGTTAACTACATAAACAGACGATATCATTTCAGTCAAATCGGTCCAAGGATAAAGGAGAAGGAAATAATCCTAGGAGAAAATAACCCTCTCTATAAAGTTTTTTTGATGGACTTTAAAAACTAATACACCGATTTGAATAAAATTTACAAATTATATTATAATTATACTATCAGGGTCTAGGTTACCTGCAAATTGGAAGGAATTTTGAAAAGAGAAAACTAAGTTATGAAGAAAAAACCTTGAAATAATGTTAGTTTTGATAGTTTTTCTGTCCCATTTCTACCATAGAGCATCAAAAAATCGGCTATAAGTCGATTTTAAGTTACTATATGTTTGTTATTTAGTTTATTTGTTTAAATGACGGCTGAAAGATTTAAATCTTGGTTAATTTTATCCTTATTTTTCATTAGTTAGTGTTCTAATTTAAAGTAATTACTCATGTAAAAATTATAGAATTCACAAAGTCTCAATAAATGAAATTAAATGATTTATTTAACTTTTTTGTGATTTTTTAAAATTTATAGAGCGCCGATTAGAGCTGATATTTTGTTTTAGAAAAATGTATATGAATTAATTTTTTGGTTTCCGAATCCTGACCGATGATTATGAAAGATACATTTGAAATAAAATAAAAAATATTGTTATTTATTCAAAAGTAAACGTAAAATATGAAAATCTTTTTAAAAAAAAGTTGTTATAGCTCTCAAAATTCTTGCCCAAAAAATCCGTTATTTATTCGCACACAAACACAAAGAATACAATCCGATAAGGGTTGAATTTGATGCCATCATAAAATAGGGTTGATTTTTTATTCTTTTATCTACAGGAGATCCTCACAGGATTTATAACCCTCTGATTTAAAAATATATAACCGGTTTCTTTTTGGGTAAACTTTTTCGTTTTTTTGTCAAATGTTCCGCCCGTTTGCAAAATGCTTTTTTTTTTTAAAATTTGAAAAATTTTTATTTTTTTTGATTGTTTATTAAAATAGTGAAGAAAAAAAAAATTAATAATAATAATCTGCGATCGCGCTAGATTGGATTCTTTCTCCTCTCCGTATTACTACATCAATATTCGTGATTTAAGATCGACGGGGAATTCCTTTCGTTTGGATGCACTTCAATTTCATATCCTTTTTTTTGCTGCCTTTTTGTATTTTGTATTTTTTTTTTTTTGGGAAAAACTGGAAAAAGATCATTTGAAAAAGGGGCATACTATATAATATTTGTCAGAAATCCTTCAATTATTTCCATTTAAATGAATTTTATTGAGTTAAAAGGCTAGAATGTATATTTTTTTTTTATATTTGTGACATAAATATTTGGGGTCCATGTACGTTAATGATTAATTATTATACAGAAGCAAATTGGAAGTTTTAAATTTATGTGTTAGATATAGAATCTGTTAATGATTTCCTATGTTTTTAACAGCAATTCATTAATAGGATGCTATTATCTACTATAGTACTTAAGCTTACCTCAAACTCGTAAAAACATGTTGTTCGCTTTGAGCTATATTTCAGGTGTCGTTTTGAATTTTTCCGGTTTTTTACATTAACCTCTTTATCTATTTTTTCAAAAAAAAATTAAACTATATAATGGCAATATTTCAATAAGCTCCTTTAACTCTATTTATTCCGTAATATGGAAAATTGTTATAAAAAATCCCCTTTGCCATATCACAAAATCTCCACCGAAAAAATAAGAATTTAAACAAAACCTCGTCTTTCTCAAATTAAAGTTGCAACAATGGATTTTAGAATGGATTTAATTTATTTTTAGCTTTTATACTGTTAGTATCATATGTCATCATTAAAAATTATTGTACGTTCTAAAAGGCCTCATTCAGCACGTTTATACGCATACCGTAACTTCCGATTTTGTTTGCAATGATCTTTATTTTGGTATGCCCAAACGAAACCGAACTGGTTTCGTGTTGCCACATAAATCCTTTTTGGGAGCAAAACATAACCCTAATTGTAATTGTTAATACTTGTAGTTTTCAACAAATTAGAAATTTTAAAATCTCAATTTTTTCTTTAAAATGTCATAGTTAAATCCAATCAAATCGCTTCGTATATTATTGGCGTTTTTTTGGGAAAAATAGGCACGGTTACCACATATTTAACACGTTCAATCAAATAATTTTTATGAAACCAACATCCGGAATTAAAAGTTATAAGAACATAGATTGTGGTCGATAGAATTCCCAAAAGAACACAGTATGGTAACCGTGCCTTTTTTTCCTTAAAAAACACGCCAACTATATAGTATACCATACAATAGAAGCCCAAACAGAATGCTTTCATTTTGATCTGATCCGATTCGTTTCGGCACGCATCAAATCATTCTGTTGACGTGTTCATCCGGATGGATAGTTTCGTTTCCTTTTTTTGATATAATTCAGAAAGTTTTTGTTTTTCTTCAATTCCATTTTTAATATAAGTTTATGATTTTTCACTATTTGACTTAATTTTAATAAAAAATGTTGAAAAATTACATCGGTAATCTGACTTACAATATACTAATAATACTATTTTGAGGTTAACGTATTCGTTAATAGTTGCAATTTGCTCAACTATTTCGTTTCGTTTCGTTTGGATTCAGAAAGATACCGGTATATTGTGTCTACTTTTTCGTTTTTCATTTATTTTGACATTTTCAATTTTTACGAGGCGAAGCAGTCCGAAACTGTCTGTCTGGGCTTTTAGTTTTCTGCGCCAGAGAGTCATTAATTTTATGGCTTCTGAATATTTTGTTTAATAATCTCAGAAACTACAGAATGTATCAACTGACAGCTACGATTTGTAAAATAAGTAATAGTGCCCACACACGATAAAGTCAAGCAAAATGTACGTTTTAGTTACAGCCTGCGCTACACGGGCATTTTTCATTGAACGATGTTTTAACATAGTACATCGTGTATCAATATTTGCTATTATGTATTTTGTTTTTCTGTTTTTTGTTTTTAATATAGCAGCAAAAACCATTATTTATGTGGCGATTTGAATGAAACTTGGTAAGAGCAGTTTCTATTGCAAAGAATCTATAGGATCAGCTCAAAATTTCGGGTAACCGAATAAAATTATGAATTTTCAATACATAAGTTGTTAATAAAACATTGCCTAAAGATTGTGCTTTCTCCAAAATTTAACGTAAATTTGCGCTCAAAATTCTAATTTTATCTTTATTTAAATTCTGAATCTCATTTCAATACAAATTTAATTTTGTTTTTAGAAAATCTTCCAAATTCACAGAAACATGGAAAAAAGTGAATTTTGATTCGACCGTACTCAAATCTGGCATCGCTTTTGCTTCCATAATAATTTCAGTACTTCCAGATTTTTTGAGTGAGACGTTTATATGTCAGTAATTATTTGGTTTTCGATTAAACATTTTCTCGAAAAAATTTGTTTGCAAATAATGCATCTTGCTGAAGTGAGAAATTCGGATATGCTTCAAATGTAAATTGTTTGTAAAGTTAATTTTCTCCATGCGAGTTGAAAATCAATAGTATTCACAGTAATAGGTTAGCAAACAAACAAAATCCAAAAATCTTTTATAAGTAAATATATTTAATTTAAATCTAGTATCAATATTATATGAGGATTAATGGGGTGCATCTAGCTGGTGGATTTTCAAAAATTAATGTTAAGAATATTTTAAGATAGCGTAGATGAGAAGTTTCGTCAATTATAGAGAAGAATCATACAATGTGCACCGCATCGTAACATTTTACCTAATAAGTCAACATTTTAAACGAATTTTTCTGATGGATTGAATTGAAATTTTAACTGCATATTCTTAAGATACTCCTTCCTCCAGATACTGTCGTGATACTTGTTTGTAAACTGGTCCATTCCTTTTTTCTATCTATTATATATAATAGTTTTTCTTCGCAAATCATTTATAAACAATTGTACGCATACTTTTAGGCGAATCCCTCTATAATATAAAATAGTTTTTTTCCGCATATTTATAAATAATTAAAGTATGCATACTTTTTGGCGAGTATATTCATTCAAGAAAATACTTTTATAGATTAAGTTAAATATAACTCATTCAAAATGAAGAATAGAAAATTTAGCATCTTGAAAAATTGTGACGGAGAGAAAAAGAAAAAGATAATCTTATTCTACCGCTAAAGAAAATAAAAAAACAAAAAAAAAAGAATGACCTTAATAAATTTTTTTAATTGGTTTAATATTTTGGTTATTGTTTATACACATGGGGGTTGGTGGGTGAAGCGAGCAGGTGCGAAGTACCCTAGTATCTTTAAAAAAATGTATCTTTATCCGTCGCTAATTTGGAATTAAGAAAGTACCAAAGTACCCATTAATGATTTAATATTTATTTAGAATTTTTAATTTTCGTTGAATGATTGTGTCACAATTTTTACCACCGAAAACACCTTTTTTAAAATATATCTTTCAGGAATAATTGTCTGTCTGCAACTAGTTTGGAGAAAATTTTTATAAGACGGGCTTATTCTTTAACTGTAGCGACAAATTTAATTAACGATACCCACAAAAGTTTTGTGATGGTTATGCAATGACGCTAATCAAAAATGCTCTTCTGCAGTACAGCACTTTTATATGTAATATTATTCGACGACAGATTTGTACATTATTATACTGGAATGGTATCGCGTAACTCGATTCGAACCAAATCGTATCGAAGTGGCATAAGAATGGCAATGCTTACTCTCGATCGAATTACACGCTTCCACTCCTGCTTCTTAAACATCAGATTTGAAAATACAATATAAAGAATTTCAATTACCGACATTTTTATATGAGAATATCAGTTTTTTTAATATAATGACAAAAAATGACAGTATTTAAGGACGAAAAGTAGCCGTCGATGATATAATTAAAATATAAACAATAAATGGCATAAATTCGTGAATAAAAATTCCAAAATAAAATTTTTTTCGACACCATAGGTTGCTATATCCCTTTAAGGTTTATGTTTCCAAAAAAATAGTTTGTGATTTCTTATCATAGGATAAAAGTAGAATCTTACTTGATAATAACTTAATAAAATTTAGAATATCATATCGAATTTCCGAGACCAACACGTTGCTTACATGATTCCAAAATATGCCGCCGTTCTTTTCAACAACCACAAGTTCGCAAACGGCAAGATATTAATATCGAATTATCCAATATTGTTTGTATAGTGATCGTCTTAATTAAACGAGTTATTAAAAAATTTCTGTAAATTATAAATTTTCATATTGTGCTCGGATCTTTTTAATCTTAGATGAGAAGATATGAAGACCGGATGACTTCTTCAAAATTTTTGTAAACTCATTCAAAAAAAAAATTTCTTTAATTCAAAAAAATACGCGATCACTTTTTTGATCTGAACAGAAAAACAATCTTTCGCGGCATAACTTCGTTTTATATGTATAGTTTTTTTTCTTTTTTTATTAATTTCATGACATTCGAGATGCTTACTTAACATCCTTTCTGGCCATGCAGCTGATGTTCTATTCTTTACAAAAGTAAACCCCATTCAATAAAAAAAAAAGTAAAAAGAGGAATCAACAGAATCACAAAGGTGCGTTACCTCACCTTATTTCTTTTGTACCTTATGTCGGAGAAATGTATATGTGGAACCGAAAATAGAGGATGATGACGCAGTGAATATATGCCTATACCCATATATGTACGTATAATATAGGGATCCGGTTGATTATTATATCGCGACCTCGACACAATATACTCATCTTGATGAAGGGGTGCGTGAACCTTTAAAAAATCAAAATTAAAAAATTGTATATAAAAAACGAATAAAAATGTTACTGCGTTTGTTCTGAACCCGTCCTTTTAAAAAAAAAATAAAAAATAATAACAAAACACATATGAAAAACGGACAAATCCTTTTGCGGGGCTCAACACATCGGTTACAGATGAACATTTTCTACAACAACAACCCGTTCTTGTTCTTTTTTAGTTTTTATTTAATGTTTTTTTTTTTTTTTTAGTATTTTGAATTGAAGATGAAGGGATGATTTTTGATTTAGTTGAATTTCGCACCCCTTAAAAATCGGTTCTAAAAAATTGTTTCGAATTGCGTGCGCAATATTCCGAATTAGATCAGAAATTTGCCAAAAAATTTTAAAGACTTTACAAACAAACAAAAAAAAAAAAAAACATTTTCTATTTTCATTTAAAAAACCGATTTTTTCGAACGAAAAGTTTGTGTTCTAATATTTTTTCTTGCCTTTGGAATAACTTTGAATTGTTAACTGTGCTTGTTTTTAAGAAATTAAGATTTTAAAATTGTTGCTAAAAAAATTAAAAAAAAAAAAAACAAATGAAATTGGCACCACCACGTGTGTGTTCCTGTATATATAAAATTTGCGGCGATTTACATATATATATGAAAAAAGAAAAAAAAAGACCAAAAGAAAGCGAAGAAATGGCGTCCAAATTTATTTATGCCGCGTAATTCATAAGGAATAAGTTTGTTCGTATTATATTATTTATTTATTATAATCGCTATATAAATTTTAATTATATAAATTTCTTTCTATTAATTATAATAAACAAAACGAAAAAAAATGAAAAACACAAAAAATTGTTGGTTTTTCAAACGGTTTAAAATTTCGAAATTATGTATAAAAAAGTAATTGCAAAGACAAAAAAACATTCCCGAATTATATTCCAACATTTAAATTAATTTTATGAATTGTAATTTTAATTTAATAATCAATTTAAAAAATATAGTAAAAAAATTCATATTGTTTACATTTCTAGTTAATTTTTTTTTCCAATATGGCGACCAAATATTGATGCGCTTATTTTCTCTCATAGAAACTTTTATAAATTTTTTGTGTTAAATCGTAAAATTTAAAGTTTCAAATTATATTAAATTATTTTATTGAAAATAATAATTGTTTTTAAAAAATTTTATTAATTTAATATGTTATCAAAATTGAGAAGTTTTTGTTTATCGAAAAAAAAAGAAACAAAAAATTGATTGGTAAATACAATTTTTTTATTTTCCAAATTATTTATTTATTATTAATCTTTTTATTAAAATCTTTAAGTGAAATAATTTCGTTTTTCTTATAATCCAGTTTCTTAATAATTCCTAACAAAATGATAAAAGCAATAAATTCATATCAAAATGACAAGTTTAGGTTAGGAAAATATTGATAAAAAAAAAGAAGAAAACTTTTTGTTTTTATTTATTCCAAAGAAAAATATATTATTCTAGTTTTTGAATAAATATTTAATAATGATAAATTTATTCTTAACACATTTTATAAGTAATAAGTATTATTCCAGAAAGATAAGTAATTAACTTTTCTTGGTGAAAACAAGCATTTCCGTAAAGAAATAATTTTCCGGAATTTGTATAGTTTCATTTTCTAATTAGTAAATTTGTCAAATTTAAAGTTAATTCGGTACTATTGCATTATTAAAAGAAACAATTAAATCAAAATTTAAAGAATATAATAATTAATAAATTCATTTTTCATTTTATTAAATCAAATAACAGAATTTCGATGTAACGAAGGTCTCTCCTTTAGTTTGGTATGTACATTAAAATAGAAAATCCCAAATTGAAGAAGTATGCTAATATAAACTTGAGATAGCCGATTTTTTGATATCATGATAGAAATGGGACTCGTAGTTAATACACTTCTATAAAAGGTTAACTATGAGAAAAAAAGCTATCAAAATGAATAATATTTGAACGATTTTGGTTTCATATAAAATTTCTTTTATCTTATTAGATGAATTTCGAGAAAGATAGAAACTTAATAACATTTATCTATTGTAAAAAAATTTCATTAAAATCAGTCAAGTGGTTTCTGAAAAAACGGGAAAACTTTTGTGGACAAGCTGTTTTTGTCATCGACTTTGCTCAAATACAACACAATACAGTCAAATCTCTTTTATCCGGAAATCTTTCATAACGCGAAAAATATACAATTTTGCACTACAGATTATTTTATATAATTTTTATTTGCACTTTCCGCACAAATTCTATTATGCAGAAACGTTTGTTTTTTTCATGTACAATATGTGCTTCTATTCAGTTTATCGGACTTTATTTGGTCTAGAGCAAGGCTGTCCAACCCGCGGCCCGCATGCGGCCCAAAGCAAGTATCAATGCGGCCCGAAAATATTCAAAGTTACTGAAGCATGTCCATTTTTCTGAGGAATGATTGTGTGTTTGCACTCTCGTGCTAAAGCTGCCAAGTGACAAACAACAGAAACAGGACCAGAACAGAAAGCTCTTTCGTTATGTAGTAAATTCTCTTTCTGTTTGCGTTGCTCACTCAGCTACACTGTTCTGTTGTTTGTCACCTAGTGAGTTAAGTGAATAATGAAACATACTAAGTGTAAAATTAGAACCAACATGTTGGATGAACACCTTGGGAACTGCCTGACAATTGCAACCACGTCAATCGAACCAGATATTGACGGTTTAGTTTCTCAACTTCAATGCCAAGCATCACATTCATTTTATGATATGGATTTACACATAGTAATATACTTGCGGCCCAAAACAATATGTCTTCTTCCAATGCGGCCCAGGGAAACAAAAAGGTTGGACACCCTTGGTCTAGAGCATTCTGACCATATTTGGTTTCAAGTGTATACAAATAGCTTATTTGTGTGATTTAAAAAATATTCAAAATTAATATTATGACAAATTTAATACACAGTGAGTCCAATTGGTTTTGGATTCACGTTGCTAGTAACTGACAAGGTATCAAATTTGATATCTAGCTGTTCGGCTCGTGACTATTTGCGGCGGTGGGGCTAATTCAATATTTGCCTAAAAACATGGTCATGTCATATTCTAATATTGTAAAAAAAAGTATGGAAGTTTCTATTTCATCCTAGAGGTATTGCAAACGAAGTGGTCACCGACTTTTATCTAATTGGTTTCCCAAAAGTCTCTAATGATAGTTTAAGGTACATATAACATACATATACGTTGACGAATAGTTGCAACCGATTACGAAACAACAAATATTTTTCAACGAATGTATGGAGCCAACATAACATTATCGAAAACAATAGCCAACACATAGTAACTTAAAATCGGCTAATCGAAATGGGACGAAAAAACATACTATACAAGTATATTGTATTATGTAACTGAAAATCGACCTATAGCCGATTTTTTGATGCCCTATTGCAGAAATGGGACAGAAAAGCTGTCAAAACTAGGAATATCTCAAGGTTTTTTCTTCATAACTTTGTTTGCTTTTCTCGAAATTTCTTTTAATTTGTAGGTAACTTAGATCCTAATAGCATACATCTAATCTGATAATTTTGTACAAATCGGTGGGTGTATTAGTTTTTAAAGTACATCAAAAAAACTTTATTAACAGGCCTTTTTTTTCATAAGATTATTTCTTTCGCCACTATCCTCAGACAGATTTTACTGAAATTTAAAATGGGGTGGTCTATTTATTTAGGTAACCAATATAATTAATTTAAACAAAATCGTTTCACAAATTTTCCAATTAAATTTGATCCGAAAAACCATATGAAAAACCGACAAAACTTTCTGGTCGACCTGGTTTTTAAAATTTTTTTGCAAATTTTATTCTTAATCGGTACATTCGTTTTAAAGGTACATAAAAAAGCTTAATGAACCGACTTTTTTCCTACGATTATTTGTTCCTGCACAATCCTGGATGGATTTTATTGAAAGTTTTTGTTAAAATGCAATACCAAATCGAGAAATAATAAACTCATATTCATATTTGGATATTCAATTTAATATATACAGAAGAATGAAATTTAAGTATTCAGCTTCCAAATAATTTTAGTATAATTGAAAATATTTCGCCGGAAATTTTAATAAATGATTGAAAATTACAAAATTTTAATTTAAAATGAAAACTTGTTTCGAAGAATTTTGAAGGAAATTCTTCGAAATTTATGAAATAATTAATATTTTGTATACCTATGCTTTCATTATAAAGTAAGGCGTCAAAATAAACTACGATTTCTCATATTCAAAAATTTTAAAAAAATTATCAATTTCATTCAAAAATTTCAAATTTTGGCTGGCAGTTTTGATAAATGTTATCATATCATCTGTGTAAACAATGAGAGTTTGATTTCTAAACAGAGAGAGCAAAGAGAGATATAAATATGAAGATATGCATTAATATGGTCAAAATTTGGACTACATACTTTCTTACGCGAACAATACTTCCACTAATCATCTCTTTGGGGCTGATTTAAATTAGCCCAAAATGTATGCAATTTTAATAGACAAAAAAGAGAACAAGAAAAAAAAATTGAGTAGTGTATAATGATTTTATTGTTGGATTGGGACTAAATTTGTTCTAGCCCTTTTTCGTATGATTTTTTCTTCTATTCAAGCTCATAGAAATTTTCAATTCTGATGGTTTTCTTGTTTAAGCTAGAGAGATTTTGCGTTTCTTTTCAATGGTGTTTTGCTGTTTGTGTTTACGCTAGTGAGAATTTTGTTTCGGTTTCTTTTAAATAAGAAAATAAAGGAAAGGTTTTAACCTAATTTATTTTTGTATTTAAAATAATATAATACACATACATATATAAAAATATGGCTTTTCGTTTAGGTTTTAATTTTCTAATCTATTTTTTAAAATAAATTTTAACTGAAAAATTTCAGTACCTCGGTGGATTTGGTAGGTGGGACTTAGTCCCATTAGCCCCTAAGGTAGAGCCGCGCCTGGTTCGTCTGTTCACATTTAATTTTTCTTTGCGTACAAAAATATTTGGAAGTTTTTTTTTGGCGCATTTATAAATACAAATGATTAGTTTTGAATTAGCTTTGTTTAGAATAAATCCAAATTATGCTCTTTGCATAAACAAAAGTGGATTTACGAGAAGAAATATTGACAGAAAGTGTATGCGGTTAGTTAACGGGTATCTTGTTTAGGACTCGAGCTCAAATCTAGGCTTCGATTGTTTTCCTCTTTTCTTTTATTTTCTACAAAAGTTTTAAAAATTGCATAAAAATTAATCAGTGCAGTTTTGATTTATCGTGTAGTTTTTCATTCCCTATTGTAGGCAAAGAAAAAATAAATTGTGAAGAATTGAGATCTGGGTTTAAACCAGACTTTCATTAGTTTCTAGAAGCGATGTCTAAACAGACTTGACTATTCCACCCTGTACTTATAATCTGATCAATTTGTTTTTTCTATAAATTCTAAATATAATTCAAATAATACAATTATTCTGAATTTTCAATTTAATTGCCAACTATTTAATTCACTCTTTAAACCAAAACGCCTATAACTCTTGCATTATTACCATGAGACCCATGGGTTTCAGTCAGTTCTGTGAAACGTTAAACATAGAAAAAAGTATAATTTTCAAAAATGTTTTTTACAATAACTAACTAAAATAAAATCATTCTAATTTCCCTTAAAGCTTAAGCTGTGATATTGAACAACTGACTAATTAAATATTTTTACTCTGGTACTGCACTAAAAGGTTTAGATGTGATTCACATCCGAATTAATTATAATCGTTTAATTGAAATCAAATCTATTTTTATATGAGAAAAGTGTTTGAGCTAGTTTTGTCTCATTATTAATGTAAAGTGAACTTTCTTAAAAATTTCGACTTCTTCTACAGTACGTAAAGAGAAATTAAACCATTTGCTGTATGTCGTCAGGATTGCAATTCTTTGCTATTTTCTAATTTAATATAATACCTCCTAATCAACTTTCTTTCTTTAAAAAAAAAATAAATTCATAATAACTTATTTTTTTCATAAATTTTTGATTTCTTAATTTGAAAAAATAGAAAAATATTCGGTCAAGACCATTGTTATAAAAAAGGATCAGGTAAACATTCGAGTAACTAAACACCACTACATAAATTTATATGAATACAGGAAGGCGGTGGTCTAACCATGCGATTCAGAAAACCTTCCAAACAGATCATTTCGAAATAATAAGGGTCAATGAGCCAATGAGGGTGATTTTTGTTAGCTCTTACCCTCGACAATTGTCCATGCGTAGGGCTGTTTCGTCCACTTATGGAATATTTTTTTTGTTTTTTTTTTTTAGACAAAATGGTGGTGGTCTATTTCCATTCCCAAAATAAATATTTTTTGTTATTTAAGGCGTGTATTTTTTGTATTTTATTATCATATATATATATATATTTTTCTTAAAATTTTATAAGAAAAAATATTTAAATATGCACTTTAAAGAAATTAGGTCTATTTGTTTATCCCCATATCATTGCAAAACGGCTCTTAACAGATTTTAATGAAACTTTGTAAGATACAATCCTAGATTTGAAATGTATGCAATATTTTATTTCAAAAATTCACGCGCGTTTGGGGCGGTCTTAAGGAAGCGTAAGATAGAAAGTCGTTTTTACTTCTTTAATACTGCTTTTACAATATAAGAAAAAATATTGTTGCAAATAGAATTTAGGACATTTTTATATAAAACTTTTTGTATGTTCGTCATAACTATAAAACTAAAAGATTTCGGCTTTAATATAAAAGATATGGAAACTAAATTCTGCTAATAGCAAATAATTTTTCGCTCCAACTATTTCTTTCTGCACGATCCCTAATTAAAATCAGACAACGCGACCAGAAAAATTCTGAAGTTGTCATTTTTTAGACATACTAACGGATGAACGAATAGCCATGCAAGCAAATATTGATATTACTTTTGATTCTCTACACATTTAGTTTGCTTTGTATGGGTATGGTTGTGTAGAGAATCAAAAGTTATATCGATTTCTACACGTTCGGTCGTACGCCCGTATACAAGATAACTCTAAAACGCGTTATCTGACTTTGTTGAAATTTACAATGTGAGTTAGTTCTTTCTTAACTTGGGTTGGTATTGCATTTCAGCAAAATCGGCCCAGGAGAGCATAGTTATAAAGAAAAAACCAGGGTGACCAGAAAGTTTTGTCGTTTTATTGTTTATGTTTAATTTAAAAATTTGTGGAAAAATTTTCGAGAGAAAACGAGAAAGAAAACGAGCGATACGCACTCACTTGTCTAACGCCGTATTCCATAAAAGGCACTATTGTCTTATAATTATGCACGTGACCATGAGCGGTCAAATTGCAGTCTTTGGTATTAATGTACCAAAAAATCAGGTTTTTCCCACACTTCAAAAATTAGACAGCGCATAATATAGTAGCAAAAAGCATACAATAATGAGAATTTCCAATTTGGATTCTATTTTGGGCACGTATGCAAGCGTCATCTCATTAATAGTATTTGTTAAAATGACTCTGTGTGATATAGAAATTTTTACAAATACTATTAAAAAGGAGGCGCGCTTTGTAGCGCTGTAATCGTACCAAAAATTTATACGCAAAAAATTACATGTGTTAGTAGTTACCGGGAAACCCACTTATTCGATAGCCCTTAACCACTCATTTCGTATGACATTTACATAACATATTGCATCATTAAATTGTTCGTCTTATCAGCCATACATAGTGCTATCAATTATATTTGAACATTTCTGACCTTAAAAAGTGGAAAAAGTTATTTTTATCTTCAAATTTACAGTTATCAGCATTTTTTTACACGGTTTTAAAACTAAAATATATTTTTTTATTTCATTTATACGGTTTTCGGATAACCTGCAACGTATCCCCAATTTTACTATAGGAAACTCATCTTTTTTTACACGTTTTTTTACACGAATTTCTGAGGAACGTATCCTACCATGTAAAAAAATATAATTTTTACTTAAAAAAAAAAGCTTTAGCTTTAGTGTATATTTTAACCGTTTGACGGCTATGCAGCGCTATCGCGCTTCCAGATTTCAAGTCCAAAAAAGCTACGCGGCGCGATAGCGCTGCCATTTCAGTGCGAGTTTGTCGGTCGCCGTGGGAGGTTGTTTCTTGCCGCTCGTGTGTTTTTTAAATAAAAGTGTTCTTTCTCAAGCCTAAAAAGTACGATACATCAGTTTTTATTTTATAAATATTTTTTTTTAAACTTTTTTTTCGCATTGAAAAACGTAGCCATGTCGAGTGATGATAATATTTCGGACTCTGAATTGAGTTCTAATTTCACATCTAAGGATGAATCTTTGGACACGATTGATGTAAGCAGTGATGACGATAGTGTAGTTGGTCATAGAAGGAAAAGATTGAGAGTGGAAAGTGAATCTTCAGAATCGTCTTCTTCTTCTTCTTCTTCAGAAACGGAAGATCTAACATTCATACCCATTCCACCAACAAAAACATTTTCCAAGGCGACAGATGATTTTTTTGAAACACCTGGACCAAGACGCGCTCCTCCATCGAA
This sequence comes from Xylophagus ater, assembly GCA_963422695.1. Taxonomy (NCBI): domain Eukaryota; kingdom Metazoa; phylum Arthropoda; class Insecta; order Diptera; family Xylophagidae; genus Xylophagus; species Xylophagus ater. The sequence goes on along the minus strand of OY730482.1, from coordinate 26,416,347 downwards.
TGCCAGTCCTATTGATTACTTCAATTTATTTTTCACAACATTACTTCTTGAAAGCATTGTTAGAGAAACCAATAGATATGCATCGCAGTTCATAGAATCATAGAAATATGGACAATGAAGTATCAACTTCAAGCCCAAAATTTGCTTTGGAAAAACTACCTGGACGCAATTTACGGCAGTGTGCGGTCTGCAGTAATAGGAGGACTGGAATAAAACGTTCCAACCTTATCTGTTGCCGTTGCAAGAAGGGGTTACATGGAATTTGCGCAGCAAAACATAAATGTTAAACTTTTTTTTTTAATTTTTATTTGGCTTTCCATTTTTTTTTATAACATACTACTTGTATATCTTTTAATTGCCTTCAACAGTTGTTTCTATTAATTCTTTATCTACAAAATGTTAAAAGTTTTATGTAAATCGATGTAAAATTGGAGAAGTTATAAAGTTTTAAGTAGATATATATTTTTTATTTATTTTATACCCAAATTTTCTATAGCAGTTTTAGAATGTATTAGAATTTTGATAGATAGCTGCCAAACGGTTAAGTTTCTGGAGAAATGTGACTGTCCAATTTATCGCAGTCAATAGCATTTCGGACGCGGCAAGTGGGATACTAAAAAGAACTATATATGTTCCAAAAATTCATAAAATATTTATTTTGTTTACAATATTCAGAATACAATGCTTCTTCATGTTTATTCAATAAGAATTATTTGTTTTACTGTATTTAACAAAATTTCAAGGAACTTTTGCAATAAAATAAATTTACCTCACTCTAAGGTTATGCGAAAGAAGAAAACATGTCAGACGAAAATTTAACGCTAGATGGCTTTGTTCACAAAAAAATATTGATGTTTAAGAAAATAATGATACAATAGTTTAAATAATAATATAATCATTATGATGTAAATAATCATCGGTATCGACTTTTAATGATTGATTGGACGTTTATGATACTTAAAATAGCAGGTGTGTCTTTACTATTAGGCTTAGTTTTAGCTATAAATGAAAATCTTTTTCAACTTCAATAAATGACTATTATATTTTATATAACAATAATTTAATTTAGAATCGATATTAATTCAATCAACCTTCTACTAAAGTTTTTTTTTTAACACAAATTTAAAATGACTTTTTTTCTGTCATTGCAAATTATTTTGGCCAAATGGGAAAAAATCAAGAAGTCAATTAAACGTGAAGTTTCTAATTGAAAGCTGATATAAAATAAACAACTGCAATTTGGAAGTCAATTAAGCCTTTATGCACTTTCCATGTCCTTTTGAAATTTGCTTTTAAATTATTCACTAAACTGAAATACGTTTTCGAATTGAATTAAAAAATTTATTATATACAATTCCGGATCGTAACAGATATGGTACTCGAAATGACTTTTAAATTTTAGGAAAAATTTAAAAAAGAAGGAAAAATAAATACATGTCTCAAATTTCGAGATATTTATAAAATTACTCTTGATATGTGCCAGGCAGGAATTTAATTTTTTTATGAACATTTTAATCAACATCATAAAGAATAAATTTGAGTAAAATTTCCACGAATATCTTTCGAAAATTCAAAAATTGTATTAAGTTAAAAACTATTGAATTAATTAATTTAAAAAGCTTTTAAATTTGATCCGAATATTTGGTACTGAAATAATATATAATCTTTTCATACATGTCTATTGGACAGTCGTGACCGAAAAATAGCACATAAATAAAAACTATAGTTTGTTTTCTAATTATTTGTGCATTTTGGGAATATTAATTCACCAATTTATCTATAAATTAAACAATTAGTGCCACCTCTCCCGTATAAAAATGTACAGTGTTCCAAGAACGGCTTATACACGGTCATAGTTTTATAAAATAACACATTTTCATAGACAGATTTGGCCAAACGCACATTTTATCTAAGAACTAAAGAATTTAATCGCGTTTTCTTCGAAGCTGTATTTTCAAAATCGGTGGGCAATCTAATTATAATACTAGTATAGTACATATATTTTTTTAGAAAAATTAATAAATTTCAAATGATTAATGATAAGTGCTCTTAAGCACGGCGAATTATGGACGAATCAGGCATACCTGACAGAAAATCCTAATAATAAACCAATCAATAACAATTCAATATTGCAAGTTTCTACTTGGCTGTATACTAAACCGGTATAAAACATATATGTATACTGAAGGAACATAATGACCATCTAACTTCATGATGTTGAACATAAAGAAAATAAAGATATCTTAAAAATAGATGAATATTTGAAATTTAAAATCGAAATAGAAATTTCTGTTTGGTTGTCATTTCAATCAAGATTTTCTATTATTCAAAATAAACTATTGAAAAACATATTACTGTGAACTCATTTCCTTTCCAGAAGATATTTTTCGATATTATTACACTACTCGTAGTACTGAACTGAACGGAATAAATAGAATATGAAATATTTAAAATATTAAATCAACTAAAAAGGATCTGATATATATATATATATATTTACACACTTTCAAATAATACGGTTTACAGAAAATGCATTTCTTTGATTCACAAAATTGCATAAATTTTAGATTCGTGTATGTTCGAACTGATTGATATTACATTTATAGATTCATTTATAATATTTGTCTGTATGTCATATGTTTTCTTTCGAAATAAACTTTGATGAATTTCATCTCTTGTATAGAAGTCATGATAATTTTACTTAAGGTTAACCGACTTTAATATATTAATTATGTACGTCCTGTATGGTAGTATACCTATTAGGATATATTATGTTTGTCACTAGTATAATATTAGTGTCACACATAGGAAATTCATATCTTTGTATCGATACTAAAATATTGCCTGTACTTTTATAGGTAATGGTATAGAAAAGGATTGACACACATTAAACGTGTAGTATCGAAGTTTCATTCACCGATAAAGTGTTGCGTTTTTCACTTTACCGACAAAACGATTGTTTCTAGATAAAGTATTACCTTCGTCCGAAAACCTAACTTTTTTTTCTAAAGTGTATAGAAAAATGAAAATAAGTGCAAAATACGTTTCATACAAAATAATTAGCTCCATGTCTGTCCGTTCGTTCGTCCTTCTGTTTCTTTAAATTGTTAATAAAATCTAAACGGCTGGTCCGATTTTAATGAAACTATCACAGTTTGTGTATTGCACCGAATGCTAGATGATATTAGTTGTTAAATAATGTTACCATGTATGCACCCATGGTAACATTATTTTGTAACCCTTTTTTGTCAATAAATGACCAAATTTATTAAGTGCGGTCCAGAACAAACCGCAGGCGGATTTCGACAAAATTTATACAGCTTATGTACTTGATCCTAACCTAGAACTGAATAGTTTTTGTGCTACATTCATGAATGCCAAACTGGCAACACCTTCTAAGAATACTTTTGGTCCAAATATAGTCTATTTTTGCACTCACTGTACAGCCAAAACTGTGCGTACGATTTTAATGAAATTGCCACAGTTTGTGTATTTAGGCCCAACTCAGATGTGATTAAATTTTCAACGAAATTCACTAATGGAAGGACTAATTCACAAAACTATTTGAAAAAAGATTTGTGTATTCAAAATTTGTAGTCCGAATGCAATGGAATTCTGACAGTTTAGATTTTTCAACTTATCAAGAGGCGATTGGATTTTTCGTCAGAATTTCTTTTGTATGCTTCATCGAAGTCAAACTACTGGAGCAAGTTTGATGAAATTTATACACTTTAAATAATTGGAATTGAGGAAAATCTGCACCGAATTCTGAGGAAGACGGGACGGATGCGAGATGAGAGGAGTGAATTGGGGCATTGGAGAAGCATAGGCAGACGAGCGGAGTGACATGAGAGCCGAGCACACAAAGTGTAAAAATTGTGTCAATCGCTTAGGTCAGCTACAAACTCCGATTCATTATTTTTCACTCCAATAAAGAAAAGAATATATCAAAGTATATCAAACTAATTAAAAAAATATACTTAGTTTACATTTTCTAATTTGAAATAGTATTACGCTAGTATTCGGTGACACATATGTGGTATATTCGGTGATATTTTTAAATATAGTATGAATACCCTATGAGTGTCTCTATTATTACAAAGCATTAAAATAATCATCACTGAATAATTTGAAGGTACTAGGATCTGAATAGAAGGAAATAGGATCTGGTTTTGAAAAAATTAAACAGTTGTCGGGTATGAGTTATAAGAACTGAATTTTTTTTTACAGCTGAGCAGCTTTCCAATTAGCTTAAGCTAAAGGACATTTATTGAAACATCTTCATTTGAGTTTTGGTATTACTTTTCAAATATGCTTTTCGTATTTTGATTGTATTAGATTTTTTATTGATAAAAGAAATTATTCTGCCGCGTTTCGAATAAATACATGAAAAAATTTGGAATATTTTTAATCGATTTATTTGAATAAAAATTATAAATAAATATATATTTCTATTTTTATTCATTCCAAATAATATATAAGATAAATTAAGGCGAAACAGATAGTCTGAACGGGTCTTTAAGGCTTCATTGATTCATTAACTGCCAGTCCAATTTTTACCATATGATATCAAAACAACAACATACTTGTAGACCGATTTCAAGTTTATATACTTATTTCATAATAGTTTAATGGTTTGAGATTTGAAAAGTTCATCGATAAACTTTATTCAATGTTTTGTAGACATTCGTGTGTGTGTTTTTCTTTTGCCATAGAATAGAAGATCAACTTTTTTCAAACTTATAAAAAATTAAGAAAGAATTTTTTTTTTTGCTTGTGCATAAAATACACTTGTTGCATTTTATATGAGCCTTGCGCTTTGCTTAGAGTTCGTGACAAAATTCAATTCTAAAAACAAAATAAAAAAAAAAACGAACACCAAAAATCTTAAAATGTCTTTTCTGATTGATCCCGACATTATTTAACAATGTTCCTGGGGAATTATACATATTCCTATATGTATACGCTGCAAGAAATGGAATTGTTTCGTTCTTCAAGACTATAACAAAATACTTTACTCAATTGACTTTGACATGTAAACAATTAAGAAATTGTTCGAAATTTTCAATATTAAATTTTTGTAATTTGTTGCTTTTTTGTTTTGTAAAAGTAAGAAAAAAGAAAGCTAACTTTAAAAAGAAACTTATATCTAAGTTCTTTTCTCTAGAATTGGTAAAAACTTCTATTTTGAATCCAGACAGATATATGCACCGAAAGAAAAGATTCCGATTGCAATTACATACAAACATCTTAAAAAACTAAGTTCATGACATATTTTTCTCTATGCTTTCCCAAAAGAATTTATCCCCGAATTTCATATGTTGGTTACAAATATGAAATATGTCTGTGAAAATTTCCTATTTTCATATTTCTTTTGAATGCATGTAACATACCGATGTAGTGTTATAAATGCAAACCATGTTTTATGTAACAAATTAATGATTGTCGTTTAAAATTCTGAGTTCTATGAAAACAAAGGATTGTGGTACTACTATTCAAAAACTTTGTCTAAATTCAAATCAGAAGCATTATAAATCTTAAACAAATTATTAATAAAAGTATTTTAAATAATAATATTTTTAACGGAAAAATAATTTTCATATTCTTTTAAAGATTTTTTTTTTTTAAAGAATTTAAAAACAATTAAAAAATTAAATCTCAACTATATAAAATTTAGGATTTAAAACCCAAAACATATAAATTTTTAATGTAAATTTTGTTTATTGTTTTTTTTTTTCTAAAGGTTTCTCATATCCTTCTTTACTCAAACCGACGTCTGTCTTAATGTCTGTCCCCATTTCAACAGCCACACAACCATTATCTATTTCTTCCCCTTTCTGGCATATCCATTAACTATTTGACAATAAGTTGTCAATGTCATGTCAACCTATTTCACACGTGTTATGTAAGTTTATATACATATATATAGTATAAGAAGGTAAAAGGACAATTTTTTTTAGCACGGTTCTATCGCGGAATGTCGAATATTGACAACGGATTTACTAGATTTAGTTCAAAGGTATCCTCCAATATTTCTACTATTTTATTCTTTAATATGAAATTAATGAAAAAGATGCATCTAAATTTATCACAAACTTTCGGGAAAATACCTAAATCTATATTTTTTAAAAAAAAATTATAACTGATATATTTGATAAGAAACATTAGAAGCACATTTAGAAATTATATTCCATTAAATTTAGATATATGAATAAAAGTACAATACATATTTTCCGAATAACTAATCATTCGATTTATTTCCTTATTTTACATATGACAACGGTTTTAAAAGGATTTCTATTATTACCATATTTTGCCATATTAAAACAGAAATTCCAATTAAATTGGTCGAGTTTGTTAAATGGAAGATGTCCATTCGATTTATGGGAAGAAATGAATTTTAGTATTTTCATTAGAATTTACACAATCGGAATAAAATGAAATTTTTTAGTGTTAAATCAATTAAATTAAATTTAAATTGCTTTGTTCAATATGTCGAATCTAAGAAAAATATTAAACCCATTCAAGAGTTAATTTAATAATTTTGAAAATTAATATAAGTTATTTAAAGGATGTCAAGAATTTTGATCTTATTTGGTTGTAATTTGTCCATGATATACTTTCTAACAACTCAAATCAAATAATAATTTTGTCTTACATTACATCCTTATTAAATTAGACAACGTCAACGTATTTTTAGAAAACTTAAAATAAGAGAGATGTAATCATGCATACTTTCCATACAAAAATAATGTTCCTATTTTTGCCTTCCTTTCGTTTTCCCAAAACCAATATTCTTCAGCCAGCTCTTGCCGAAGTTTTTCGATAAACATTCGTAAGAAGAAAAGAAACGAACGACAAGGAGACCAAGAAAGATCCGATCCATCTATCTTTTTAATGCCAATATCAAAAAAGGGGCTGACCACCTTTTTTTTTTTTTTTTAAAACAATAAATAGTTAATATTTAGAAAAATAATAAGTTGTTTTCAAAATGGTTCCGGTGCAAAATTTTTTTAAATCTTTTTTTTTATTCCCCTACTTTTCACATTTATAGGAATTAGATTAAAATTAAAAAGTATTATACTACTTGTATATAATATCTTTGGTTAAGACCGTTGACTAAAAAAGAATTTAGGATTATACCAATCTAGGAGCAATATTTTTTTTTAAAATTTTTATTTTCATTAAATGCGCTGGCACAGGGGCTTCTAGTAATACGATATTTTATAACGATATATTGTAATATGTGTAAATACAATATGCGAAAGTTAAACTACTCTTGTAAAATCATATTAAATTAGAATAGTTCAAAAAATGTGAAACTGTTATGCTTGAAAAAAAAAATATTAAATTATATCCTCGTTATGCTGACTACTGACTCTGTTAGCTCCTAGTCGTAGACATAAATTGGGACTTATTTTCAACAATGTTATATTTTAAAAACAAATATAGATCAAAATTCATATAATATTTAATGCTAAATTTACTCTTAAAGCTAAGTAATAACACAAAGAAAATAAACGGATAATTCTTTATTTATACGTTTTTGGTATCATTGCAGGACTGCTAAGAAATCTAACTCGTCATTAGTGTTTATAAAAATACTGGTAATGCATATTCACTTATTGTATATCACACAGAGTATTCTGTTTTACAAATGCTAATAATGAGATATCTTGTTAACAGGCTGAAAATCTGTGCCACAAGAGAATGCAGGATGATATCTCTAGTGTTATTGTTATGCTCTTTACTAATATCAAAAAGCATACAATAAACATGAAGTTTACTTTGGGCAGAAAATTAGATATTCTATTCAAAGAACACATAAGATACATTAAAATAATGAACCCGACAAATCAGCGATTGCATCACACACTATAAATACCGACCATAACATATTCAGAGATGATGGAAGCAGAACCAGCATGACACGTAAAATGACCTTTTCCATACAACTCTTTAGGGTTCAGTCACTCTCACACAATTTTTTAAATGGAAATTTCTTAATTATTTAATAGTACAAAACAAAATACTTTTTAATTATCTAATTTCCGAGTAATATACAAAATCAGATTCAGAGTCCTTTATACCAACTTAAAGTTTTCAATATCAAATCGAAGCATTTTCTGCAAATGCAAATGCAAATCAATTAGTTTTATTTCCTTTGAAAAAAAATATAATATAATTTTTTCAAAACAAATCATTCCCGTGATTCCTCGGGGGTTTAAATTTGCAAAACTGAAAGCTGGGAATAAAAATTTCTGGGATGTTTGCAAATCTGAATAATAGTTTTGTCGCGACTTTCGAAAGTATCGATGTTTATGTGCCCATCAGTTGTGGAAAATTCAAAAGTTTGCAGCAGAAACTATTGGTTTAATGAACAATTTTTATATCCCCGCAAAAAACTTTTCTAAAGGAAATGTCTGAAAAAGGCTAATTCTTTATTTTCCGCGAAAATTATCATATTTCTCTCAATCTGTTTTTTTTTCATAGCTTTCTTGTGGCGTTTACCTTCAACTGCATGAAAAATGGAAAACATATGTAAATAAAAAATTAATGAGTACCATATAAGTAATGCGAATTCAAATTGCAGACATTTCATACTTTCAGTGGATAAATTAATTAGACGACCAGTACGAGCCCAAGCAATTGCCCCATAAGTGATAATAGGTATTATCATCATGGTATACATCCATCTCAGTGTGTCTGGTCTACACGCCCAGCTCTTTCTTGAAATACGTTTGCATACCATTATGACCCTTGTCGCCTTGCTTGCCAGGTTGTCTAAATGTTTATTCCACAGGAGCTTACTGTCAATGGTAAGTCCCAGGTATTTTACTTCTTGTTTCATATTTATTAATGCCCCATTTAACCAAGTAGGATGCATATGTTCTAATTTTCTCCTATTGGTGAATGGTACCACTGTGGTTTTTCCCAGGTTGAGCCTGAGTCCCACAGACAAGCACCACTCATGGGTGATTCTTAGACCCCTTTGTAGTATATCACAGAGGGTTTCTTCAAATTTACCTCTTACTATGAGGATAATGTCATCCGCATACCCTTGGCATTCTATGCGCTTCCTACTTAGTATTTCTAAGAGTTCGTCTACAACAAGGCTCCACATAAGAGCTGATAATACCCCTCTCTGTGGGCAGCCCCTCGTTGTTTTGATCGTGATGGTGTTATTTCCCACCACGGTCTCCGCACTCCTTGTTCTAAGCATCTCGCACATCCACTTTGAGGTTGTGCGATCTACCTCTCTTCTTTCTACTGCCTTTCTTACCGCCTCATGTGAGCTGTTGTCGAAAGCAACTTCGATGTCTAAGAAGGCGCATAGAGCTATTTCTTTATAGTCTAATGCTTTTTCAATGTTACTTTTCAGTTCATATAGAGCGCTTTCTGTAGATCTGCCCACTCTATATGCATGCTGATTCTGGTGCATAGGTATTCTCTTTAGAACCGTAGTTCTTATGTCGTTTTATATTAACTTCTCCATTGTTTTTAACAAGAAGGATGTTAAGCAAATAGGTCTGAGGGCTTTAGACCTTGCAGAAACGGCGCGAAGTAGCTGACATAGTCTTCATTCATCAAATTCTTGTTGGTGCCATTGAGTCTTCGAGCCTTCTCGAACGCATACAATTTAAAGTTAACGCGCACTCACTAAGAAGTGCAAGCCTATTCATGGTCGACTTTCATCGTACTGACTATGGAAGGTTTGAACCAGTTGCTAGAATGTTACAGAGTGTAAACAATAACTCTGCACACTTTGACTTCTCGCTAAGTAAGGAGAAACTGAAGAGTCTGTTGGTCTCTAACTCTGCTGTATTATCGGATATGTAATCTCTCCGGCTCACCTTTTTGTGTTCTTTTGGTTGTTGCCCACATGAATTAGCAGGGTGTGACTAACATAATAATTAATTAGTTATATGTATTATTTTATTTTGTGTCGGTGAATGGGTGGTGGGTTGAAGGTGGTGGTCGGTGATGGTATTTTTTTTTCCTTTCCATTAACTGACCTCTCTGCCGTACTAATTATTCCTCAAACCCCTCCTCCCTTCCCGACACTAATGATGAGATGATAGCGTATACATTCAATTTATCGTTTATTCGATATTATTATGAATGATATTGCTGGCTTGTAATAAGCAAACTGAAGTTGCAAAAAAAAAAAAAAAAGTCTGTATAATAAGTTATAATGTTTTTTTGATATACTTTAAAAACTAATACACCGATTTCGATCAAATTTACAGATTAGATTTATGCTAGTAGAGTCTCAGTTACCTGCAAATTAGAGAAAATTTTGAAAAGGAGAAACAAAGTTATGAAGAAAAAACCTTGAAATATTGGTAGTTTTGACTGTATTTTTGTTCCATTTCTACCTCAAAAAATCGGCTATAAGCCGATTTTAAGTTACTATATCTTTTTTATAACATTTTGTATAGAAAACGATCAATTTGTGAACCAAAACGCAATGTTTGCAATATAGAGACCAGTCGGATTTCTTTTTCAATTAGCCCTTGAGACCCGACTGGGTTTCTTGATATATATATATACTTGTATATCCGTTTTTTACAGTTTTTTCTTACCTTTTTTTTTTAATTGTAACAATTTTTGACGTGGAGCCATTTTAAGATGAAACCAAAAAATACTTTTACCAGGCTTTAAAATAACCGTTGGGGTGAATAATGATGAAAGCTTTTATCTTAAATTTACAAAAATTGAGCTCTTTTGGACTTATTCCGACTTTAAAAATTTCATCAGAAGCACCTGTGGTATTTTAAAAACGAATTTTATTAAAAAAAATTTAAAAAACGAAGTCAATTTTTTGAGCCCTATGATCGAAATGTGACTTGTAGTTAACAAAGTTATCAAGTTCAATCAGGTAAGTCTAAGAAAAAAACATACACTAACCGAAAATCGGCCTATAGCCGAGTTTTTGATGCCCTAGGGTAGAAATAGGACAGAGAAACTGTTAAAACTCACAATAGTTCAAGGTTTTTTCTTCATAACTTTGTTTCCTTATTCCAATTTGCTCTAATTATACCCTTTAAATTACTCATTAATTAAAAAAATTTTAATAACATTTTGAAAATAAATTTCTAAAATATATCTTATTTATGATCAGGAATAATAGAAAATCCCTATATTTTATATATAATAAATTTTTAATCCGAATGTGTGAATTTACTGTCAAAAATGAGCATACAAAGCCGATGACAATACCTCGAAAGTGATGTTGACAACTTGGTTGCCAACATTTCGTTTCGTCTGTGGCAAAACCTGCCAACCAGGTTGACAACAATGTTGGTCATTTATGGGCCCCTTTAGAATCTTATTTTAAAATTCTAAATACTTTTCATAAACTATTCTTATCATAGAAAATATGTCGGAATTTCTACGATCGAGCTAAAAGTAAATTTATCAAATTTTGAACTATATTAAGGCATTGTTCCCATTATGTTTATTTATTTCGAACTCTAAGTAGTTTGCATAATCATAGGCGAAATCTCTATGTATGCAGAAAAACTTTCCTAATTTTAATTTTTAAATTACAAGAGAAAAACAAATTCTATTTAATATTTCTCGAAATTAAATTATTATTTTAGAAGCAATATGTTTTCTTCTTCAATTTTTACTTTCCCGATAAACGAATGTTTATAGGAAAGTACTATAATCGTGCGAAAACCTAACTTTTGATCTACTTGTAGAAGGGCTAGGAAGATGAAAGTAAGTGCAAAATCCGTTTCGTCAAAAATAATTAGCCCCGTCCGTCCGTCCATCCGCTTTTTTATATCGTTAATAAAATCTGAATGGATGGTCCGATTTCCATGAAACTTGCACCATTTTGGTGTTGCATCAAATGTCAGATGGTGTTAGATTCTGGGCGAAATTAATATATGGTAACACTATTTGGTAACGCTTTTTTTGTCTAAAAACGACAAAATTTTGTCCGCACGGTTCAGACTAAACTGTAGGGCCAATTTTGATAAAATTTACACAGTTCATGTATTTGACCCTAACTTAGATCTGATTAGTTTCTGGGCCATATTCGACTATGGCAACACTGTCTAAAAATACATTTTGTCCATATATAGTCTATTTTTGCACTTGTTGTAAAACCGAAACTGCACGTCCAATTTGGATGGGGTTTGCACAGTTTGTGTACTAAGATCGAAGTCAGAACATACTTACTTTTCAACGGAATTTACATCTGGCAACACTAATGCGCAAAACTTTCTTTCAAAAATGTTGTGGTGGAAATATGGAAACTTCCCTAATTCGGTTAATAACAGTCGAATTTTAATGAAACTTCGAACGTACGTTTGGGATGGACCAGCCGAAAAAATAAAATATGTCCCCCCGCGGTGGGGGGTTGTAGAGGGCTAAAAAAGAAAAACTTCAATAATTCACTCAATAATAGGCAGATTTTCTTTAAACTTGGTGTGTACATTTTGGATAGGGCAAGTGAAAAGATAGAATGCGTCTCCCCTCGGTGGGGGTTACGGGAATGCAAAATATGAAAATGAAACTTGGAATGTACATTTAGAATAGGAGAACTGAAACGTATATTTGATGACATTATCGGGAAAGTTCCATAGTGGTCCGGCCGATATAGAGAAAATGTAAATTCACTACTATGGTTTGCTTTGCTCATTTTTAAATCTAAGAATAATAAATAGTGAAACGCTAATTTTATTTCGAAAATATACGTAAAGTTTAAAATTTTATTTTTAAACATGCCAATAACAAATTGTCAATTTCAAAGTAAATTGTTATTTGTTTTAAAAAAGTTTTCGAAAATAATCTAAAATCACTTCTTTTTGATTTAACTCCAATGATATTTTTTTAAACAACTTCTTTGGGTGTAAGCATTACATAAAATTTCTATTTTAGTTGATGAAGTGACGTAATCTTCCGTTTCAAGTTTAGATAAAATAGTTACTTAATTTCAACTAAAATTATACCCCAATACCTATACAATTAGGTAATACTTCCAACCCACAAAGTTTCCTTTTAAATCTGAAAAACCATAACAAAACTAACAAACTTTCTGGTCACCCTAGTTTTTGAATTATAACTTTGCCGATTTGCTGAAATGCAGTACCAACCAAGTTAAGAAATAACCAACTCACATTGTAAATTTCATCAAAATCGGATAACGGGTTTTTGAATTATCTTGTATACGGACGGACGGACGAACGGATATCCAAAAATCGATATAACTTTTGATTCTCTACATAACCATATCTTTTCTACGACGATTATTTCTATGCATTACACACTTAAGGTCTGTTTTATTTGCCATACCCTACACCGGAGCAGGGTAAGTGGCAAATAAAGCGAGCAGGAGTAGGAAAAAGCTTTAATTCAAATGTTTGTAGCGCTGCTTAGCAACCATATTGTAATTAAATGAGAAACTTTTAGCTAATACACTTTTCATGGTAGAAAAGTGAACTAATTTCGTTGTGGGAGCTGCCCCTGGTCTGAAAGTAGTGTAGGATTTGCACTTTTGTTGTTTTTGTTTTCAATGTAAAAATTTGCTCTACCCCAGAGCAAGTGGCAAGTAAAACAGACCTTTAGTGACAAACTAATATACCCTCGGTTAGTACCTACCATAGGACATGAACACAAAAAAAAACGACAAAACTTTCGCTTTGGTTTTCGGTTTATAATTTTACTCTCTGGCGACCGATTTTGCTGAAATGCAATACCAAATCGCGTTAAATCATAGTATGAACTTCGAGCGAAACAGTATTTTCCATACAAAATTAAATTTAGCGAAATCCAAAGCGAAAAATTCCACTTATGATTTCGTTTAACAGTACGCTGTTTATGCTGAAAGCTTGGGATTCATCTAAAATAATAAAATATAAGTTGATGTACAAAAATTCTCAAGAAATTTCCGTTAAAATTTGTATACTCAGAACATTAATTTAGCGCCAAATTTTTAATATTTCCATATGATTTTAAAAACTCATGGGTTTTTGCGAAATAATTTTCTTAAAAAATGGATTTTTCCCGTGTAGTAGAAGAGGAATAAAGCAAAAATTCGACAAAGCGTTTATAAATTAAAATATTTTCCTTGCCAAATTCAAAGACGGCTTCAATCCAAAAATTGTACATATAAACCCGGATCCACTTGAATTCGACTTAAGTTATTTTAAATTTTTCTGATCGACATGAAATTTGCATGTAAACCCAGATCAATTCGAAAATTTAAAAAAGGATATAAACAGACGCGAAAGCTAACATAGAAAATAAAAATTTGTGTGCAACGTCTGTCAATTTGAAGCTGATTTGAAATTAATTTAAAGTCATTCTTTCAGTCTGGTGAATCTAAAAACCGGATTGAGTGTCAAGCCAATCTCAAGTCAATTTTCAAGTCGCTATGTAAACGAAGTAATACAAGTAGACTAGTATGCCTACATATTCAACCCGTATGGGTAATGTTCAGTGTTGTTTCTGTAGGTAAACTTGAAGAAGAATACTAGGGTGTCCAATAATTTCTTAACCTCGACAAGAGAACGCGCTGGTAACAGGTCAATTTTTTGTCTTATATTGGTACAACCTTCATATGAACACGTGTCAAGTTTCACGTCGATAAGTCAATTCAGTCTTTGTTTAGAAGCTATTTGAAGTTGGCGTGCCATTGGATTTTTTTTAACATGGAAAAAATTGAATATCGTGCAGTGAATAAATTCGTTGTTTTGGATGGTTTACCACCTACAGAAATTCATCTAAAATTGTTAGCAGTATATAAGGATGCCCTTTTTAAATCTAGTCGTACAAGCCTAGAAGATGATCCACTCGAAGGTCGTCAAAAAAGTATATGAACAACAGAAAACATACAAAAAATGCGGAATATTGTTTTGGAACATCGACGAGTGACTGTTGATGAGATAGCTGACACCATAGGCATCTGAAGTTTTAGTTTTCCAAAAGCTTTGTGCAAAATGGATGCCGCATTCGCTAACAATGGAACAAAAACACCTTCGAATGCGACTTTCTCAAAAACGTTTTAGGAAGGATAAAATGGATTTCGTACGACGCTTTATCACTATGGATGAGACTTGGGTCCACCACCATGATGCTGAATCGAAACAAGAAGAGAAAAGGGGTCAGAACAGCTGTAGAGGCGTATTTTGGAGGCCTACCGGATTTTCAGTTCAGGGATGGAATCCTTAAATTGGAGAATCGTTGGAACAAGTGTATTGAAGTTCAGGGATATTATACTGTATAATAAAATATATTTCATTTATAAAAATAGTGTTTTTCTTGTCGAGGCTGAGAAATTGTTGGACATCCAAGTATATTAAAAGTGCTTTAACGTAAAAGAAAGAGAATAAGAACCTATGATGTGTAGAGATATTAATATATAAAAAGAATCAATTAAACACACAATCGTTGGAAATCTTTAATATTAGTCTATGGTCCCAGGATTTAAAAAAGATATTATTTAAAAACGGGCTGTTAGGTCTGCCGAAACCGCAAAAACAACAAAAATAATGTATTTTAGATGATGGCGAAAACTAAAATGCAAGCAAGTGAAATTATTAAGTGATCCTTTTTCCCGACAAGAGATTACCGCGAAAATCGAGTCTTAAACAATATTTTTCTTGGACATTTGTAGATTTTTATATAAAAAAAAATAATGAAGTAGCTAAGTGGAAAAAGGTTATACATATATCAGTTGAAGGAGTTAAAATCATGCATAGTGAAAGTACCGTATTTATACATTGTTTTCCTATTTTTATTAGCCACCAAAATTATGTCCAAAACAGCCATAGTTACGTTCTCACGCGAAATAAATATATGTAATAGCAAATGTATCTTAATTAATTAAAAAAAGAAAATAAAAAAAAAATATACGTTTCTTGTTTTTATTTTAATAAATAATTATTTAAAAACACTTCACTTTGTGTAATAACTTATTTGTATACAATTCTCTAAAAATGCGATTCTATTGGTCATAGGTTTAACAAATAGTAGGCATCGGAACTATGCGCCTGGGCATTAAGAGTACAATATAAGCTTTCTTTGTTATTGTTTCCTTTAATATATATATGTAACACAATAGTATAAACATACAAATTTACTTTCTGGATGCCGGTGTTTTATTATAATCATACTTTCCATATATTCTGGATTTATACAAGAAAAACATAAAGAAAAACAATAACAAAATTATATACTCGTATTAAGTATAAAATAAAAAGCTTGATGTATACAATCCGGAAACATAAATCCACCAAGTTCCAATACATTTTGTTATATAGGTACTTACTAATTGAAGAAAAAGCTTTGATCATGTGCTAGCATTTCGTAGGATTTATAAACGGCATACTTTGATTAAAGAAAGTATACTCATGTCCTGAGATTCCTCTTCTAGTCACAGTATTCGATAACAATTCATTGTGAACGGATCTAATTCCTAAGGAATTTTCGGATATTTAAAAAATATATATTTTATTTTATTTTATAAGTGAAAAATATTTTACAGTTTTAATATTATATATATATATATAAATATAAATATTCGTATATGTAGAAATATCAGTTCATATATCTTTTTGATTGTTGCTCAGAAAGCCCTTTTCGTTAGAGTTGGCTTTCGGGCAATAATTAAAACTAAATATGTAACTGCAACAGCTTTTAATGAATTTAAACTTGCAATATATAAAAACGATTAAAAAAACAGTCTTGAATGTGAATTAAAGTTGATTTGATTTTGTTATGTTTAGTGAAAGAAACTTCTATTTTAATAAAATTCGGTAAGTCTAAAAAGTTTTGGCATTTTCGTAAGTATTAAATATAATAAATTATATAGATAAAAAAAAGAATTTTTAAAAAATATTTGCCTTAACGAGAGTTTCGAAATTTTCAAAAATTAATTTACCAAAATCACATTGTGGTAAATGAGGCAAATGAGGTAATATTTCCAAAACAATAGAAAGGAAATGTTCTTATTTTAAAAATATATTTCTTAGTGTATTTTATTTTATGACAAAAATTATTTTAAGAATTATTTGGTGTTTTTATAAACAAAAATTTCCGCTAATTTCTATAAAATCTGCAAATGAAATTTTTTTTTATTTTCTTTATAAGCATTTCTACTGAAGTTTTCATCTTAATGTAAATTATTCTCTTTTCTCTACATTTTTAAAATTTTAATATTAAGTCAGTTACAAAACTAATTTTAAAAAATGTTTGTAAACTGAGTGAAATAGACAATCGCTTACGCAAAAATCTATAAGAGTAAGGAGAGCGACAATATTGAAAGTAAAAATTTGGTTCAGAATTTCGCATATTCCTTCTTCTTCTTCCTCTACAATAAATTTGAATAAAACTATCGCACTCATTTTACAACCAAACATTTTACGATTCAATGTTGTAAATCCAGCTTAGTTCTTTTAAAAATGCATTAAACATTAAAGTAAAGATCGGACATCTAACTACTGAAAAGTCATACTAAAAACTGATAATATCTATTTCCGAGTTTTTTTCTTTAGATTTTGCTGAGATAAGGCAGTTTTTTTCATGATATTGAATATTTTGAATACCAGATCAAAAAAAATTCCTTGAAATAGTCATCCTAGTTAATTAACAGTCTGAACATTTTTAACGAAAGTCGTTTTTGTTCCACAATTTCCATTATTATTAAAGTTGCTCCAGTGCTTATTCCTAAATGCAAGTCTGCTTGTTATGATGATTTTGAAAATTATTCGTGTAAAAAAACAATTTCATTGGTCAATTTTGAATTGTTTCTATCGGAAATGCGTCCTTATGTGGCGTTAAAGTACGTGATTACATGTAAGTGATCGCTCGTATTGGTCACATTTGAATACGATTTCTTTCCGATATATGTCTTTCAAAGAGTTTTTAAATAACTTGCATTTAGAAAAGGTTTTTCACATCCAGCTCATTTAAAATGCGAATTTCAAGATTTTGTTTTCCATATTACTATAGATTCTGCCTGGAAGTTGTAGATGATGACAAACGTTTTCTGTAGTATTTCGAATTTTCATTCGTATTTACTTGACGAATTCCACAAAATTGTAATTTGTGTGGCTCCTTTTTAATTAAGCCTTGCGTTAAAATTAATTGGGACGATTGTTTTTCTTCATCACATTTCTCGTTCAAAAAATTCGAGTTTAGGTTTTTTTACTTTGCGTATACATTTCACCCAATAAAATAAATTAAAACTTTTAAAATTATACAATATGTATTTTAAACGAAAATATAGTTATCTCACCGAGATAATTTACAAAACCTAAATATCTGTTGCAAATATAAGCTATGGTATTTCGGCTAGAGATATATTATGTGTAATATAAACCTATATTTTTTGCCAAGTATAAATATAATATATCTCAGATAGGTATATCAATAAAAGTGATATACCTAAATTGGTAAGAAATGAAACAAATAACAATTTTAGTTAATTCATATTTATTTTTAAAAGCAAATTCAATATAACATTTTTTTAACATTACAAAATCATAATTTTTTCAAAGTTTTTCAAAAATATTTTGCCAAAAAGCAGGAAATTTAACCATGTTATTTTAAAAAATTATACTCAAGCTATCATAACGATTGTCAATAGTTTCGCAGCCAAAATATATTTTATCATAAATTACAAAAATTTATATATAAATATATTATAGGTATTTAATTAAATTGAAATAAAATAGCAAAATTCTTAAATTATTTCTTAGGCTGGGTAAAGCAAATATTTAATAATTGATGTTCTTTCATGATTCTTTAATTCGTCCTTTATTTCATATTTCTTAATTATGATTTGTAAATATAAATCTGGAATTAATTGCATGTTCTAAAATAGAAAAGTTTTAATAATATTTTTATTGAATTAAATAAGAATTTTTTGTAATAACCGCTGCATTTTGTTCTTCATCTTTAAAAATTATTTGAGACGAATAAAAGCCAATCTCCACACAGCTGACATCCTATTCTGATAAAAGTATGGGATGCACTTATGCAAAATTTAGTTAAACAGAAAGGGAGAAGAGATCATCCTACGAATTTTTTCGTCTTCTGCAGTTATAATTTCCCCATCTGATTCTTCATCTGCCAGATGATTCCCCTCAAACGCAGATAAACTTGTTCATCTGATTTATGGCTTTTCATCTGCATTGCATACTCTCACAATAATCATACACAATATCGTTGCACACTACCAAATTTTCTTATAGGAAGTTTTTCTATGACGAATTGATTTTTATGGTTTACGCAAGTTAAATTTTTAACTTCTATACGAAGTATATAAAAAATAAAAAAATTTGTTTTGCAAATCTCCACGTTTTATAAGATTCTAAATGGTTTGCAATCATTTTTATCCAATGTCTGTCTGTCTGTATATCACTGCAAATGTTGTGATTAACTAAGGACTACGTTCACTCTGAATTTCCATATTCATATAGCTTTCTTTTAGAAAGGCTTTGGGAAGGTAACGTGATTTGAACATACGTATAGAAGTCTCGTCGTTTTGCATTGCAGCTTGTTTTTAGATGTGATAGGAATTTAAGCCTTATGATAAAGTCTGAAAATACAATTTGGTACTACATTTTCCTATAAAATGGAAGGGAATGTTCATAATTTTGCCATAATATTATAAATTGTGTGGGGAGAGACCCTGATGTTTTTATTCGATCAATCCTAGCGTAAATTGCAAAAGTCCATCTCTTTCTACTTTTCTGATTTTTCTCGTCAGAATAGGATGTCGGCTGTATGGAGATTGGCCTTAACTTTCTACAATAATCAAAATAGAAAAGTCATTTGGAAATGTGTATGTTTAAATTTGTACCATCAGTGACTGACAAGCTTACAATGTCTTATAGGTAGACACATGTTACGGTACCAAATCCTTATACGGTCTACAAAATAAAACAAATAATAATAAGCAATGACAAACACAATATATAATTTTTAAATATACAGTATATACAGTAATTCCAATAATATGAACCTAATTAAAGTTTTTTTAAAAAATCAAATATGTATATTAATAACTTAATTTAATTTAACAAAACTTCGTATCTTACAAGTTATATATTTGGAGAAAAATGATCATTTTCTATTCTTTTATACACCTTCATAAATTTTAAGTTAGTAACTGTTATAAGTTATACCATCGAATAATATTATAAACGACTATTTTTCTTATTAGATAGGAAATCTAAACTAATACTTACCTAAAATAATAAATTGTATACCGCAAATTATAATTTTAAAATTTTTTTTATTACAAACACTTTTTTAGCGTCACTTTCATCGAAAACATTACACACAGGTTTATTACCTTTCTGGCAAATACAATATTAATTGTGGTGAATAGTAATCCACAAAACATTAATTTACTGGAGAATTGTTATATCCTTGTCAAACATTTTAAAATTTAATATATCTCCAAGAAATGTAATGTTCCTGAAAAATATAGCGCTAGTCTAGGAAAATGTTATATATCATAAATATCATATATTTCTGAAAGCCATATTATATTTCCAATGGATAAATTGAAGTTGTTCAAAATGTATTTTGGCTGTATTAGAGAAATATATCTAATCGAAATAATAATTTAGTTCTTATAGATATTCTGAAAAACAATAATTTTTCAGTGTGGATTTCATAAAAAAATGCTTGAATATGTATGGTACTTCCATATTAATAAAAAGTGAATTGCCTTGATGGTGGCATTCCACTTTTTAGAAAGGAGTCCTCAGGAAGCTAAGAAGACAAATCTAAAACAAAAACGTAACGCCAATAGCATTGTGTAAACGGTTGTAAGATTAGCCATTGTTTTCCAGATATAGCTCATTTACTATTTTTGCGGTCTATTAGAACATTTAGCTATTGTTATTAATATACATACAACTTAGAAACTACTGAACGAAAAATATTATTTTTTCCGTATATTTAAAGACGATCATAAGAGCAAAAAATATTCTCCGGCTACGAACTTAAGGAAAATCTTGAAAAGCGCTCTGCATAATGTCAGAACTCATAAACACCAATTTGCAAGGAATTTTTCGCCAATTTTTCCACTTAAAGTTTATTGGTCAAGAATCTCAAAGACTTCTTATCTTATCCTTTTCAGAAATGCATTATATTCCCAAATTTTACAATTGTTTGACTAGAAAAAAAACTCGTATAAACCTTTCGTGATGCTTAAAATATCAGCTTGCAATATTTGAAATTATATTCCTATTCCTATATTAGTTTTACTTAATTGATAGGAAGTGAATGTACATAATTAGAAATTTAAATAGGAAATATGATTTTAATAAAGATAAAACAATAATAAACAAAAAAGTGAAAATATGAAAATCTTTTACCTCACTTCAGGGAATAGTGAGTGTTAGAAATCCAGACAAATTTAGTACTGAAAAATTATAAAAAATTTGTATTTTCTTAACGCCACTTATTATTAATTTATTATTTTTAGTAATTAATTTATATATATCTAGTTTTACTACATTATTATTACTATTATTTTAAAGAAACATTGAATATGAATACGTAACTGAAAGCATTTCAGGTTTCAATACAAATTTCTATAATAGTTCAGTTGCAATCTTTTCGAATGATGTTTGTATTTCTATAATAGTTCAGTTGCAATCTTTTCGAATGATGTTTTGTATGGACGACAACTGTCTGAATCATCTTAATTTAGTAAATTATATTCAAATTTAAATTTAGGACATCGTTTATATCATTTTCTATTAATGTAAATACCCAGATTTTATTGAATACGTAACAATTTCTAAGAATTTCGGAAAATAATTCAGTTCGAGAAACCAGTTTTAAAATGGAACATACCGAGTTTGTAAAGAACATCTGATAGTCTTCTAATCAAGCTATTACACCATAAAAATGTATGGTTTGTTTCCAGTCTTAAGTCTTAAAGACAAAAATGGAAATTTTCGATTGAAAAACTTTTAATTTAATTAGCGTTTATATCTTCAGGTGTATAATTTCAGATAGAAAAACAATTAAAGTTTTGTAAATTTCGAATGATTCACAATAATTGTCATATATTTTAATTAAAAGCATATAGTAACTTAAAATCGGCCTATAGCCGAATTTTTAATGCCCTATGGTGGAAATGTGCCGCGTAGTTAACAAATCTATAGTTCAATGAATTAACTTTGAGAAAAAACAACTAAAACTAATAATATTTCAAAGTTTTTTCTTCATAACTTATACTATATTAGTATACATTAGTACCACATATAAATAACAAATATAGAAGGGTTTCAATGCAGTAGATGTTTTGACAGAACAATAACTTCATAAAACTTTGGTTTGGACTACTAACTTATAAAGTTAATTATACAATTCTTTTCCTTTTAATATAAGAATAGCTTTATAAAACTTTAATTTTAATTATAAATTTAATTAGGAATTTCTTTTCGTTTTAACATAACAATAGCTTTATAAAATTTCAATTTTGACTACGAAATTCATTTCGTGTTAATATGTGAATAACTTTATATAATTCTAATTTTGATTACTAATTTAATTACAAAAATATAATAATATTATATTATATTATATATATTATATATATATATTATATAAAGCATTTAAACAAATTACCGGAAATGTAACGAATGCAAATTACATTAGAAATATACTAGTTGTATGTAGGATTTCTTTCTTTAATGCTGCTATTCATAGACTGTAAATTCACTCTGGTATTCTGAAATCATATGTACTGCTCCGTAATATCCTGTCAAATTGTATGTACTTGGTTTGGCATATCCTAACTCTTTAAAAAGTGAAATACAATTCCAAATTATAATAAAAGGAAAATTACAATAAAAATTATTTACAACCGGTTTGAAGCAGATGAAAATGAAACTGCATCAATAATTCCGCAAAAATTTTTAGTTTTTCCCCGCTTTCTTATAGTGAAATATTTAAACACTTTCGACGTGATGCGTTCTTAAGGGAAAAGAAGGATACTTTTGATGGAACCAAATAAAAAACAGATTTTTAAAATTATTTTATTTTCCCCAAAAAATTGCTGAATTATAACAATAACTGCAGAGGAATTTATTGCAGCTGTGACGTACCCAACCGCTTAGTTTTAAGTTTTTTCATTGTACTTTTTAATTAATATTATTAGGTCAAATTTCGACCAATTGGCGGAACTAGTATTTATAAAATTTCATCAAAACATAATTTTACTATCTATCCATTTATCTATCTATTATATAAAAAAGTTTTCTCCGCAAACCATTTATAATTTATAATTGTATGCATATTGATAGGCGAATCCCTTTTGTGTAATATGGCCCTACAGGAGACCCTCGTGGCTCTCTCCGGGAAATTGATTAAACAATTACTAGAGTTTTGCTTCAGTGAAGAAAGGAAATCGGGAATCCAGATTGGAGCTTTTGCGGTTTGAAGGTGGTTGTTGTAAAAAGAGTAATGAAAAACAAATGATTTACATAATTTTTTCCTTGCTGTCTGGTTCTCCTGGCACTTACTTCAATTTATTCACCAGATCCTTCAACAGTTACAAATAAAAAACCAATATAGTTCCTTTCCTTTTACTCAAGTTCTCTTTATTAATTTAATTCTTTCTTACTTCAATAGTTACAATAGGTCTGTCTTTATTTCACAATAGATCTTTAAAACTTCTCTTAAACTTTATTTTATTTCACAATAGATCTTTAAAATTTCTGTTACACTTTATTTTACTTCGCAATAGATCTTTAAAATTTCTGTTTAACTTTATTTTACTTCGCAATAGATCTTTAAAATTTCTCTTACACTTTATTTTACTTCGCAATAGATATTTAAAATTTCTGTTTAACTTTATTTTACTTCGCAATAGATCTTTAAAATTTCTGTTACACTTTATTTTACTTCGCAATAGATCTTTAAAATTTCTCTTACACTTTATTTTACTTCGCAATAGATCTTTAAAATTTCTCTTACACTTTATTTTACTTCGCAATAGATCTTTAAACTTTATTTTCGCGAACTTTACTTTTTCTCAAAAAAACGTAACGACTTTAGTTTAAGTCGTTCCCGCGTATCCGATATTTTTAGAACTGACTTTTTGGTTATTCAAAGCCAGTATTTTTATAGGCAGAAAATTCATACTTTGTACTCATTATTTTTTAGGTCGCAGAACATTTATGCAGTAGTTTTGGTTTACTTCTAGAATGTTTTCATTGATTTCATAATTCATGCCAATAACATGTATTACAAAATCAATGTAATTTTCTGCCGATAATGAGTTTCGAAATGCATCAACTAATTTTAATGCTTTTCGCAATTCATTATTTTTCATTCACAAAGTAGAACTTTCGCCGAAAAGTGTCTACAGTAATTTTTGGTTCTTTACTGTGATTTCTAACTAGAGCAAAGGTGTCCAACCTTTTTGTTTCCCTGGGCCGCATTGGAAGAAGACATGATGATTTGGGCCGCAAGTATATAGTATTACTATGTATAAATCCATATCATAAAATGAATGTGATGTTTGGCATTGAAGTTGAGAAACTAAACCGTCAATATCTGGTCCGATTAACATGGTTGCAATTCTCAGGCAGTTCTCAAGGTGGTCATCGGACATGTTGGTTCTAATTTTACACTTAGTATGTTTCATTCTTCACTTAACTCACTAGATGACAAACAACAGAACAGTGTAGCTGAGCCAGCAACGCAAACAGAGGGAGAATTTACTACAGAATGAAAAAGCTTTCTGTTCTGCTCCTGTTTCTGTTGTATGTCACTTGGAAGCTTTAGTACAAGAGAGCACAAAACACACAAATCATTCCTCAGAAAAATGGACATGCTTCAGAAACTTTGAATATTTTTGGGCCGCATTGATACTTGCCTTGGGCCGCATGCAGCCCGCGGGCCACGGGTTGGACAGCCTTGAATTAGAGGTATGCGTAATGTTTTATTACATTACATCCCTTTGTAATATAAAATAGTTTTTAATTAAAGTATGCATACTTTTAGGCGAATATATTCAAGGAAATACTTTTACAAATGAATTAAAATATAACTCACAAATTCAAAACGCAGAATAGAAAATTTAGCATCTTGAAAAATTGAGACGGAGAGAAAAGAAAAATAGAATCTTATTCTACCACTGAAGAAAATAAAAAAAACAAAAAAAACAAAAGAATAGTGTCCTTGATAAATTTTTTTAATTGATTATTTTTTTTGGCTGTTGTTTATACACACGGGGGTTGGTGAGCGAAGCGAGCAGGGACGGAGCCCCCTAGTTGAATAATAACTATAATATTTCATCAAAACATAATTTTAATATTATAAATACAAAATTATTATAAAAATTTAAAACAAAATAAGAGGTTTTATATAAGAAGATAAGTAGCTGACGTTGATATTGTGATAAATATAATTTCCAACCGTTTCGTACCAGTTTTTCCCGTCTTCATTATTTTAAAATCTAATATTTTATATAAATTATTAATTATTAATTTATATGAATATGAATAGGAATTTTTAAGAGCGTCGAATATTGCCAAATTTATCACATAATCTTGAAAATATTTTAAATCAGCAAAACCACTATGGAACTTTAATACATATGAATCGAATTATTTATCTGAACAACTGAATTTCATAAACATGACTAAATATTGTCACAAGATTTCATCTAGTTCGTAGAGCACTCGAAGTATATACTGGTATAACGATGCTATTATATAAAAAACATATAGTAACTTAAAATCGGCCTATAGCCGATTTTTTGATGCCCTATGGTACAAATGGGAGAGAAAAACTCTCAAAACTAACATTATTTCAAGGTTTTTTCTTCATAACTTTGTTTGCCCTTTTCAAAATTTTCTCTAATTTGTAAGTAACCCAGACCCTGGTAGCATAAGTCTAATTTGCAAATTTTATTCAAATCGGTGTATTAGTTCTGAATGTACACCAAAAAAACTTTCTGAACAGGCTTATTTCCTCCTACGATTATTTCTTTCTCCACTATCCTTAGACCAATATCACTGAAATTTACAATGGTATAGTCTATTTATGTAGTCAACGAATATAATTAATTTAAACAAAATTGCTTTACCAATTTTCCAATTAAATCCGGAAAAGTATATAAAAAAAAACGACAAAACTTTATGGTCACCCTTGTTTTGCTTAATAACTTCGCTGCCCCTCAGTCGATTTTGCTGAAATGCAACACCAAATCCACTATATCAATAACCAAGTAGCATTCTAAATTTCATCAAAATTGGATAACGTGTTTTTGAGTTATCTTGTCAACGGACGGACGGTAGTACCTAAGATGGAGCATTTATATAGGGAATTTTTTCAGAATTTTGGCTCACTTTCAAAACCCAATTACCCCAATTAGTTCTGCCTGAATTTCACAAATTTTTGAATAAATATTCTATGAAATGTCATCTTTTAAGCGCGCTATAATATAACTTGATAGGATTAGAACTACTAAAGTTATACGACTCTAAAGCCATCTATTGGAAAAAAAAACGCCACGAACTTTCTACTTAACTCAATATTTCAAGGTTTTTTTCTGCATAACTTCGTTTCTTCATTCTCCAATTGGCTCAAATTCACAGGTAGGCTGGAGTCTAATAGCATAAACACGTTTCGTAAATTTGATTTAAATCGGTATATAACTTTTTAAAATACATCGGAAAAACTTTATGAACAGGCTTATTTTAGGCTACAACTATTTCTTTCTCCACTATTCTTGGACGGACTTGACTGAAATTTAACATGGTATCGTCTATTTATGCAGTTAACCTATGTAATTAATTTAAACACAAATTTTCCAATTACATCCGAAAAACCATAACCAAAAAAACGAGAAAACTTTCTGGTCACCCTGGTTTTTCCTTTATAACTTTGCCACCCGTGGATCGATTTTGCTCTAATGCAATACGAAACCAAATTAAGGAATAAGCAACTCATATTATAAATTTCATCAAAATCGGATAACGCGTTTTTGAGTTATCTTGTCTACGGGCGGACGGACGGACGGACGGACGGACGGACATGCATAAATCGATATAACTTTTGATTCCCTACACAACCATACCCTTGAAATTTTTCTGCGATGATTATTTCTATGTGTTACACACTTAGTGACAAAATTAATATACCCTCTGGTAGTACCTACCATAGGGCATAATCATCTGGGTCCGTATAAAATATTAAAAGTTCTGTTCGGCAGATACCTGAAGTTTTGGACGGATCGAACCTATCTTCGGATAAAACCGTTCTTGGAGTGAAAAGGTCCTCTTACCAAATTAGAACCCTTTAAAATAAGGAGATTTCCAAAAAAAAATTGTTTTTATTTTACAATTGTACGCTTGGTATAGAAGTTAAAATATATAGAAGTGAAAAATTTTCAAAGTATTTTAGTTCCAATCATAACGGAACAAAAATTTTGGAAAAAATAGTAATTTTCGAACCTCTCCTTCTGTTGAGTTTTGCTCAATATTTCCTAAGGAAAACAAAAATTATTAAAAATAAATAAAAAATATAAAAAAACAATAAATACTTTGTTTACTTGTTGAACTGTCAAACGAGAGCCATGTTCCTTACACCATATTGAAATGAGACCATGTTTTTTATGCATCCACTGAATAGAATTATTCAGAATGAATTATAATTTTTTTGACGATTAATTCGTACATTTAATAATTTACCACATTATAAGTAAGTAATGTGACGAATTACCATGTAATTAGTTTTTAACAAGAATATTTGATGAAATATTCAAGAAAAACTGACACATAAATTGTGAATTTGATTCAACCATAAGTTTAACGACATCCTCTCAATTGTACACCCCTGCATTTTGGTACTTTCAATTTAATCGGAAAATCCAAAGGATAACAAAGAAACTTAAAGAAACTATTTACGAACATAATGGCATCAAAATTGAAAATCACACGATAAAATAAGATAAGAATATTTAAAACTATATCCTGGGTTTTACACACCCCTAAAACTATGAAGAAGTTTTTTACGTTATTAAAATTCGTAGGAAGTAAATTCGAATAGAAGGATAAAAGAATTAGATCATCAATGATAAATATGATAAACATATCGAATTTTAAAATCATAAGGACGATAATTTGACTAAGAAGTCAATTGATCTCGTATTATTTGAAAAATCCGCTTGGAATCTAGTATAAAAAGGGGAACGAAATCAATATTAAATCACTTAGTTTTTTCAAACAGAACGCGAAGGGATCAACTACCAAGGAAAATGGTAAAACTTTAAACTAATTGTCTATGGTGAAACATAGAAAAATTTTAATTGAAATTTACAACGGACATTATTGTCTTGCAAATTTTCAATCGGTCATTGATAACGGATATTCGTAGCCTTATCAATTTTCATATTAAAAATAGTGACGGATACTTTAGCCTTATTATTTCTAATCGGGATTTAGTTCTGGATATCGTTGCCGAATTAACGTAAAGTCAAATAATTGATAAATTCAATCAAGAAAGTTTCACCCATAGACAATATTATTTAATCACGGATATTAACGCCTGATTCTTTGCACACAAACACGGACACTTTCGCCTGTTTATTTCCTTATAAAATTATGGACATTATCGCCTAATTTTTCTTCAAATCAATTACGGACAATATCGCCTAATTTTTTGTAGAGACAATTACGGACGCTAGTTCCTAATTGGTCTCACATTAAATCACAGACAATTTCGCCTGATTTCTCTCTACAAATTCACGGACATTTTCGCCTGATTCTTTCGTTACAAAATCATGGACATATCGCCTGAATTTTCCACGTTAAAATCAAGGATATGATATCCTGGTTTTTCTTCACGTAAAAACCACGGACTATATTAGCATAATTCTATCATCATCAAACCATTGAATAATCGCCCGATTTTCTCTCGTAAAATCACGAATGATTTGTCTCGGATTTCACATCATTAACCGAAACAACACGGAGAAATCCTAAAGAGATCTCAACAAGACACCAAATATCAGACCACTTACTATATTTATATGAATTTGATACTTAAATTGTTGTTTTATGAATTTTATTAGATACCTAAGATATTTGTATGAATTTTAAAGAAACCCCAATATGTTTTATAAAGTTCAAAAATATTAAAAATATTGTAATTATTAACAAAATGTACATATTATTGAATTAAATAAAATTATTAATTTATATTTCCTTTTACAAGCAAACCAATCTTGTTATTTTACTAACAACCTATCCGTTAAATTTAGTGATTAGATTGTGTCGAAGTTACGTAAGTTTACGTCAACACAATTTCATCACTATAAATATTTAAGTCGAAATTGTATAGCCAAAAATATACTATACATTTCAAACTTCTGTATTTTTTCCCGGAATGAAAACGAATCTTTTCAACCCAATAAATATTCCTCGCACCTCTCTAATTATATTTGAAAGAAACATATAAATGGCCATCTCTCAAAATATTATTTGTTTTAATTTCACTATTCACAAATATATTTAAAAAAACCGTTTTTTTGAGAAATATTTGTTGACAAAAATTCCTAAAAAAACACAACTAATCTCATTTTTAGAAGCAATTTCAAAATAAAATTTATATATGAAAACGGTAAGAATGATTTAGAATTTGGTGACGACATGCCGTGTGTTTCCTGCCTCTTCCTGATACATTTTGCTTTTGAAAATTGACAGTGCTCTTTTGCACTTATTGTAAGATATTTTTTGACTTTGTTTAGATTGGTGCTTTATAATTATTCACACTTTGTTTGGTGGAACATATAACAATTAAAATTGCGTCCAATTTAATCATTTCCTGGAGTACTATATTGAAATTATTTTGAAGAGGTGGCAATGCGATAAATCACACACAGTCTCAATTTAGAACGATCAATACTAATGTAACCTGAGCGCCGAATTCGTGCCACATTTACATAGGAAAAGATATTTCTGTCTTTTCTTTTTCTGTGGTTATACCAAAGACAGTAAATTAAGATAAGATGTGTAAAATTGGGTTTGCCCACAAATTTCGACTTAAAAACTAAATGAAATATAAGGAAATAATATACGAGGAGAATTCTTTCTTATTTTTACATTTCGTTTTTGAGCTTTGGTTTTTGTACTGGATTGATAACTTTTTTCAAATCATTTAAAGAAATTAAGCTTTGAATTCATTCCTTTATAAATCCCGTAGATGAGTATATTTTGTTCTTGGTTTTTTTTTTCTTTCTCATTTTAGAATTAAAGTGTTTGATAGTAGAGAAACTTTTATTCTATTAATGTGCGCATACAAACAATTTGTGGCTTTGAATATATCTTATAGAGAAATATGATTGATATATTTGGTGTCGGTTTTTTCCTACACTGATTTTAGAATTCAAATGTACTTTTAGAAACATTTTTTACGCTTGAAAAAATAAAACAATTGAAAGAAAACAAGTCCATTGATGCTCATATCGATTCGTTACCTAGCCTAAACTTAAATAGCAAAGAATTTTGTAAAATGATTTTAGCTGAAAAGAATAGCTATAATGATATCCAAAAATATTTGTCTCAAAATGTCAATTATAAGCCTGCATCTTGTTGCGTGATGATATAGGGCTTCACTTACCTAGTCAGTCAGCTATATATAAGTGGAGTCCTGTGAAACGACTTCAACTAGGTTTTGATGATCTTTTAATAAAAAATTTGGTACAATTAGTTAATAAAATGGACAAGCAGTGTAAGCAGGCAGTGTTATTATTTGATGAAATATCAATCAGAAGAGATTTAGTTTATAATACATCTCATGTTAGTGCATTTAGATGAAAATGATAGGAAATTATTACTAGGGAAACAAATATGAGTTTTCATGATCAGAGGCTTGTTTTCTAATTGGAAATATATAATTAATTATTTTGTTTCTGAGAACAGCATTGATGGTGCCATTTTAAAACAAAAATTGGAGGCTAATGTAAAAATATGCTTCGAAATAGGGCTTACGGTTAGAGCTATAGTGTGCGATCAAGGTATGAATAATCAAAAATGCTATAGGCTGTTAGATATTAATGAAGAGAAGCCATATTTCTATTATAATCAGAATAAAATAATTGCATTATATGATCCTCCTCATTTATTAAAAAATATAAGAAATACACTCAAAGATTGCACTATTGAGACTCCTGACGGACCTGCGAGTTGGGAAGTTATAAAAAGTGTTTACAGCATAGACGAAAAATCCAAAACATATAGGTTGTGTCCAAAGATAACAAAAAACATATTGAACCAGGGGTTTTTGATAAAATGAATGTCAGACTTGCAGTGCAAGTCCTGAGCAATAGTATGGCTGACGCAATAGATGCATTATTAGAAAATAACTCCTTTCCACAAACGATTAATTTATATGCAGCAGCGACGAGTAAATTCGTTCGTAGTTTTGACAAAGTTTTTGACTGCCTAAATAGTCGTAATTGTGCGGAAAAAAATCCATATCGGAAGCCATTAACAGAAAATTGTACTCAATTTAATTATTTAAATGAATTCAAAGAATATCTTACAAAATTGGGTCTCCCTGCAAAAAAAAAAACTATTGTTTTGACGGATTATATCTTACAATTAATGGTATTTTAAATTTAAGTACAGATATATTTTCGGACAAATATTTAAAAATTAACTTTATATTAACATCTCGACTAAATCAGGATCCATTAGAGAATATGTTTGCGCAAATTCGGGCAAAGGGCGGTAATAACAAAAATCCTAAGAATTGTGAAACTGATGAAGACATTTTACTTAATTGGGATAACCCATTAGAAGATACTTATATTGATAATTCTAATGAAATTACATCCAGATTATTGGCACAAAGTTCTGAAATTGTTTTGGATGATATAGAAAAAGATGTGAAAATAAATGAAACCTTAAACTCCAAGAGTAATTCCGACGTCGCAGACCCAGCAAAAAGATATATTGTCGGCTATGGAATTTTAAAAATTATTTTGAAAAAAATAAACTGTCCAAATTGTGCCATGATAATGAATAAAGACGAATGTGATTTTCTTTTACCGTCGGAAAAACTTATTAAACACAAAAATTTCGACAAAACTACTGAAAGGACTTTTCTACAAAATCCTTCCGATCTTTTTTTCGAAATTTGCAAATTGCATTTTCAAATATATGAAACTTTTTTTGATAATTATTTGCATTT
The DNA here is from genome assembly GCA_963422695.1 of Xylophagus ater. Classification (NCBI taxonomy): domain Eukaryota; kingdom Metazoa; phylum Arthropoda; class Insecta; order Diptera; family Xylophagidae; genus Xylophagus; species Xylophagus ater. The sequence goes on along the minus strand of OY730482.1, from coordinate 26,384,154 downwards.
TACCAACTTAAAAGCAAAAATTATCGAGGAATGCATTCAAAGAACTAATGAATTTTACCCCAGTTGGTTTGCTGAGAACCAATGTTTAGAACATCGAAAGGAAGTTCTAAATTTTTTAATTCTGGTTCTATTAAAAAATAATTGTTCTTGGGTCAAAAAAAATGGAAATAGTTTACCCAATAGTTTTACAAAACACCCACGCTTAAAAATTTTAAATGAATAAATAATCCTGATATATATTTTCAAACCTTCTAACACGACATTATGAAATCAGTTATTTGGTTATTCAAAGCATTCCAGAAAAAAATTATGTCAACATTCGATGTTAAAATTGTAGGAAAACGTATGTTGCCAAATATCATCACATATTAACTGTCGAACGTACTTAAAATGAGTTAGACAAAATTCTTCCAAATAAATATATTATATAATAATCTTTATATATAATATATATAATTTAAAATTTACGGAAAACCAATAATCCTTAGTTGACCATAAAATATCAATATCTCTATAATTTTTAAAAAAGCAATCAGATACATGCATATGTCCATTACTTAAAACAAAATTCAATTCAATTCTTGGCCCAAGTTCGAAAGATTTTAAATTCTTTATTTAACATTATTTAACAGTACACGAGAAATTCTGAGAAAAAAATTTGTTCAAAAAATACATATAATACAATCGACATTATCTTGTTACACACACAATCGAACATACAAAATATTTCTAAAAGTACGTTTGAATTCTAAAATCAGTGTAGGAAAAAACCGACACCAAATATATCAATCATATTTCTCTATATGATATATTCAAAGCCACAAATTGTTTGTATGCGCACATTAATAGAATAAAAGTTTCTCTACTATCAAACACTTTAATTCTAAAATGAGAAAGAAAAAAAAAACCAAGAACAAAATATACTCTTCTACGGGATTTATAAAGGAATGAATTCAAAGCTTAATTTCTTTAAATGATTTGAAAAAAGTTATCAATCCAGTACAAAAACCAAAGCTCAAAAACGAAATGTAAAAATAAGAAAGAATTCTCCTCGTATATTATTTCCTTATATTTCATTTAGTTTTTTAAGTCGAAATTTGTGGGCAAACCCAATTTTACACATCTTATAATTATTTACTGTCTTTGGTTATACTAAAGACACATTAGCAGCAATAATGTATAATATTGCACTATATTTTACTTAGAATACTTGGTGATTCATAAAATCATCAAACAATAACAATAAAACATTGTCACAATACAAGTATTCTAAGTAAAACAACTAACACAAAAACACCACACGACAAAAACAATTCTTGGAAATATTCGAAATTTATAGAGCTTTCGAGAAAATGCCACCTAGTTTTAGACAGCCAAACGACCAGTCTTTTCGAGAAAGTTCGCGAAATACACCAATTTGCTATAAAAGCACCCGTAGGGTCGAGCCTGAAATCAATCTTAATCGATCAGTTGAAGTGAAAAGCTTCGTCAGAGATTATACAAAACAGAGATTGGAAACGCGATTATTTTTGTGAAAGCGATTACAAGGGCAATTTGTGATCAATTATTAAGATAGCGATTGTGGTGCATTTTTATAAACTGTGATAAATAATTGTAATAATTAAATTATTAAAAGACAAATATTTTTAAGACTAATTGTAACGCAGAAATAATTATAAATAAACTAAATTCACATAAATAAAAAGTGTTATCATTCTAATAACATCGAACCGAAAGAATAACGCGTCACATTGGTGTCAGAAGTGGGATTATTTATTGTGAATCAGTGCGGAAAAGACAATTTTGCTAAAATTTTCTGCAAGAAAATTCGAAATTAAACTAGAAACTTCTGTGGGGAAAATTTCGAAGAAATTCGTTATTAAGAAATTTGAGTATAGTAATTTCGACTGTGTGAGAAATTTCAGGGGCGTACAAGAAATTTTGTATGAGTTGTATAAAAATTTCGATTGTACGAAATTTGAGGTTATACGTCGTGTATCGTGTGAAAATTTCGATTGTACGAGAAATTTCGTAGAAATTAAGATTATACTGGGAAATTTCGTGGTATTTAGATACTGTGCGAGAAGTTTCTATAGAACAATAGAATTTCGTGAACAATTAAAAATATTTGAACGATGGAAAGTAAATTATTAGATAGTTTGAGTACATTAGAACTATCCACAGTTCTGCGTGTGTGGAAGTCAGTTTCCACGGGAACTAAACCAGAAAAGAAGAAAAGAGTAATCGCTGAATGTGCAATAAGAGGACTAGACAGTAGCACATTCGACTTTAGTGAAATTCTGAAAGAGGGAAACCAAGAAGAAAACACGAACGAGGACAATGACAAGTCCGATTTCAGTGAAGAGGGTGCAAAATCAGCGGAAAGTGATAAGTTCGAGAAGTTTATGACCCTGCTGATGAATAAAATGGACTCAAATGCTTCTAGTCTACAAGAAGAAATGAAAACAAATGCTTCTAGTCTTCAAACCAAAATGGATTCAACTGCTTCTAGTTTACAAGGCGAATTAAAATCAACTGCTTCTAGTTTACAAGGCGAATTAAAATCAACTGCTTCTAGTCTGCAAAGTGAGATGCAATCCAATACAGCAAGTCTCGAAAATAAGATTGCAAACATATCTGATATGCAGAACAAAATGGAATCCAGCATGGGTGAATTAAAAATTCAGGTGGAATCCAGTGTTGCGAACCTTGAAACTAAAATTAGTACAGAAGTTTCTACAGTTCGTACGGAAGTTTCTGCAGTTCGAACGGAAGTAAGCAAGGTTGAGCAGAAATTGGAAGACAAAATAACTACAGAAGTTACAACAGTTCGCGCGGAAGTAAGCAACGTAGAACAAAAATTGGACCAGAAATTTGAACAAAAAGTAGCAGAAATAGAAGCAAAAATGGCTGACATCAAAGAAAATAAACCAAATATTGAGTCATCAGGTAAAAGGATGAAGCCACCAATATTTGACGGCAAAACTTCATGGCCAGTATACAAACGACAGTTTGAAGCGGCTGCTGGTGCGAACAACTGGTCCGATAAAGAAAAAGCCACAGCATTAATTCTGGCTCTACGGGGTAACGCAGCCGATTTATTGCGGACAATCTCACCAGAAAATGAGAAGAATTACAATTACATTGTAACACAATTGGACATTCGATATGGGGATAACCACATGAAGGACGTATACCGAATGGAGCTCGTCAACAGAATGCAAGAATCTGGAGAGACACTTCAGGAGTTGTCAGCAGATATTGAGCGGTTGGTATACTTGTCATACCCCGATTATCCCCTGGAGCTGCAGAATGACTTGGCTGCAGAAAGATTCACCAATGCCATTCGGGATGCAGACATTCAGTTCAAGGTCCGGATTAGTGGAAAGCGCATGTTGCACGATGTGTTGGCTGTCGCGTTGACATTGGAAGCTGCAAAGAGAGCAACAAGGGCGGTTCCAATGGTACGAGCTGCTATGGTTGATGAAGACTCAACAGAACTAACGATAGACCAACTAACCGAAAAGATAAAGGCGGATGTGCAGCAAGCTATACAGGAATTGGAATTGAACGATACTAAAAGAAGACTGAAATGCTGGGGCTGCGGTAAAGAAGGACATTTAGAGCGGCAGTGCCCCAACCAGACAAAAGCACCGATTATGATATCAGTCTCTCTCCTACAACAGAGTAACGACAGATTAACGACGCAAGGAGTAATTGCTGGTCATCGATGCAGGATCATCGTAGATACGGGTGCAAGTAGATCCATCGTGAACAGGAAGCTCATTCGTAGGAAACACATGAGCAGAAGCAGTAACAGTGTTCTTCAAACGGTTACAGGGGAATCATCTCCGATTCTGGGTGAAGTGATTCTAGCATTGGGGCTAGATGAGTATGTGTTTCGGCATACGTTTTTGGTGGCTGATATAATGGATGATTGTATCATGGGCCTGGACTTCATGAAGCAGAATGGAGTGAGTGTGAACATTGAAGATAGGTTATTGCGATGTGGAAATATTGAGTTCCCGCTAACGTTGGAGGAAGCAGATTCCAGTGACACCAAATCAAATCTACGAGACCAACAAGTTACGTCAGATGCAAATGCTGCTGTAGAAATGAAACGGACGGACGACATTGGACTGACAACTCAAGACACGGAGTTGTCAAAAAGTAAAAATAGAAGGAAAATAAGCAAATCCAGTGTCGTAGATGCTGAAGGGGTTTTTGAGGAAACGAGTAAGGACTGCAGGAATGTGAAAAAGGTAGTAGCTATCCGTACATTAAGGATTGGAGGCGATGACATGTCGAGCATCCGAAACGCGCAGCTAAAGGATGAAGATGTTGGACCAATCCTTAAATGGAAGAAAAGGGGTCAGCGTCCAAAATGGAGTGATATTGTAATACGCAGTGACACGACAAAAAGTTATTGGGCTCAGTGGGACTCGTTACAGATAGAAAATGGCGTTCTGAGGAGAAAATGGGATTCTCCTGATGGAAAAGCCAAACTAATGCAGTTGATCGTGCCCAAGTCCAAAGTACATGAGGTACTTGGTGAAGTACATGTGGGAACTTCAGGGGGACATTTGGGAGTCAACAGAACATTAGCGAAGGTGCGAGAACGATTCTATTGGGTACACTGGCGAGCTGATGTCAAAAGCTGGTGCAGGAATTGTGACACCTGCACAAAAATTGTAGGACATCAAAAGGAAACTGAAACTGCAGTGGGGCAATATGTTGACGCTGAACTCAAGCAAGACACGAGTGAACAGAATAGCACCAGACAGACTCCACCGGAAAGATCATCTCGACAGCATATACGGGTTCCGGTGGACAAAGTATTTGAGGAACCTGCAAACAACGAATTAAAAGATAGTGACTGCACCAACGAGATGAACTCTTTGGACGTGGTATGGCGAAAGCGAAAATCATCAAAAGTAAAAATGAAGGTGATTCATTCAAATCAGCTAGCGAAGAATCGCGGCACGAGTCCAAAAGATTCTGTTCGGGACGAACAGATTTAAGAAGGGGGTAGTGCACTATATTTTACTTAGAATACTTGGTGATTCATAAAATCATCAAACAATAACAATAAAACATTGTCACAATACAAGTATTCTAAGTAAAACAACTAACACAAAAACACCACACGACAAAAACAATTCTTGGAAATATTCGAAATTTATAGAGCTTTCGAGAAAATGCCACCTAGTTTTAGACAGCCAAACGACCAGTCTTTTCGAGAAAGTTCGCGAAATACACCAATTTGCTATAAAAGCACCCGTAGGGTCGAGCCTGAAATCAATCTTAATCGATCAGTTGAAGTGAAAAGCTTCGTCAGAGATTATACAAAACAGAGATTGGAAACGCGATTATTTTTGTGAAAGCGATTACAAGGGCAATTTGTGATCAATTATTAAGATAGCGATTGTGGTGCATTTTTATAAACTGTGATAAATAATTGTAATAATTAAATTATTAAAAGACAAATATTTTTAAGACTAATTGTAACGCAGAAATAATTATAAATAAACTAAATTCACATAAATAAAAAGTGTTATCATTCTAATAACATCGAACCGAAAGAATAACACGTCACAATATATTCTCGATTAAAATTCGATAATGGACAAAATTTTCTTAATTATTGATACTTTTTAGTCGAGTATTATTCAATTATGGAATAATTGAGATTTTTTCGCTTTTTTTCTGGTAATACCAGTCATATCTACAGATAGACTCGTTCAAAGAGCAAAAAGTAAGAAGAAGAACTAGAACAAAAAACAGATTTGAATATGGCGGTTCTAAATTTTTTGTCTTTTGAAGGAAATGATTTTTCTTTAAAAAATATAACATTTTAAAATTTTTCTGTTAGATTTTAAATGTTTGCCTATTTATAAATAATTTTTTTTATTTCCAAAATTTTCTAACCACGAACAAATTTTTTAGAAAGTTTCGAGAAATATCAAAAAATAATTTCGAATGAATTTATTCTAGAAAAGCAGAATATGTCGCATTATTTTACTAATCTAGATTAAAACATACAGTAACTGAAAATCGGCCTATAGCCGATTTTTTGATGGCCTATGGTAGAAATGACGAGAAAAACTTTCAAAACTAACAATATTTCAAGGTTTTTCCTTCATAACTTCGTTTCCCCTTTTCAAAATTTCCTCTGATTTGCAAGTAACCCAGAACCTGTTAGCATAAGTCTAATCTGCATCTGTCAAAGCAGTGCATCAGTTTTTAAAGTACATAAAAAAAACTTTATGAACAGGCTTATTTTCTCTTAGGATTATTTTTTTCTTCACTATCCATTTTACAGACATTTAACATGGTATCGTCTATTTATATAGTATCTGGTAGTACCTACCATAGGGCATAAATATAATCGACTAGATTAAAGCGTGTAGTATATCTGCAGTATTATGTTACCATTTACAAAATATTGTGTTTTGGTAAAAATCAAATAAACATCAGTTTTTAGTGACAGATCGCAAGGAATATTTAAAAAAAAATTTATCTTTGATTTTAAATTGTAAACCACTGGTTCAACATAGCTACAGGGTCATTTTTAAGGCATTTGATTTTTCAGTGTTGCCTTATTGACATTTCGCCCGTGATTCGTGACATGTGTCAGTCATGCCCAGTTAGCATTGCAATTTCATCATGGATAGAGTTACAAACGAACAGCGCTTAAAAATCATTGAATTTTCTTATCAAAAATCGTGTTCTGTGAAAAATATTTTTCGTGCACTTCGACCATTTTATGGTCGTCATAATCGACCTACTTAACAAGCAATTCAAACTGTAGTAACAAAATTTCGCACTAATTTGTGTGATAAGCAACCACAGAGAATACAAGAACTGTCAATGCATCCCGCAAAATGCACTGTTTGGTGGATACTGCTTGATCATCCTGAGAACTGAATAAATACTCGCCGTCGGTCCCACTTCCTCCTTAATTTTACGAGCAGTTTCCACAGAATTCGATGCATCCCGTAAAATGGCCTTATGTTCTCGTTCGATAGCTGCTTTGGATGTGCGTCCTTTTCGATTTTTTCCGTAATTTTCTTTGTTTTTGATAAGATTATTTATAGTCCAAGGATCTCGACCAATTCGCATGGCAATATCGCGATTGGAATAATTTTTTTCTTTCAATGAAGTGATTTCGCGAACTTCTGTTTCGGTTAGTGATTTTCCACGCCCCATTTCTGCCCAGGTGGAAAAATAACTTCACTAAGGTAAAGCAGACAAATAACACACTTGTTTTTTAATGATAAATTGTTTTTAGAAGATCACCATTCGCCTTGCCAGTTTGAGAAGTAAACTGATGCGGCTAATAAAGTGTCCGGTGCAAATAGCCAAAAAAGACAAAAATGGGTATTTCCACTTAAGTATGGGTTATTCCCACATCTGGGTCATCAAGTAGAATAGAATAATGGGCTACAAATATTGCGGAAAAAGTTTCGAAGAATTTCCACCATTATGGCATTAATGACGTTAAAAACAAAAGCGTCAGGGAGTGTAAGTAGTATAAAATAACTAATATTTAAAAAATTTAATTTCTTTATTTGTTTTTTAAACTCCAGCAAAAAAAAATAGAGTAAAAATTTAATAAACCTTTAATTAAGCAAATTATTTTTCCGTACCTCTATAAGCTGATGATACCTCAATACCGATATACCCGATGATAATGTATTTATGTAAAAATTAAATATACGAGTAGATCCGCGAAAATTCTATAAAAACGATTTTTAATAGGGTTATCTTTTTATCTTTACTTTACTTTACTTTATCATTACTAGCTAAATGTCCTTGCCTTGCTCAGGGTCCTCAGATTCAGCTCCTGCTCCTTGATGAGATTATATTTTGGCCCCGCAATCCCCACCGAATAGAGACCTATTCTATCTTTTCGGTTGGCCTATCCAGAATTCACATTCCAAGTTTTATGAAAATCTGCCTATTATTGACCGAATTGGGGATGTTTTTTTATTGCCCCATTACAACCCCATCGTAAATTGAACTACCCTACACTCTAAGTTGGAAAGACATCTACACATGTAATAAATTTAGTTAATTTCGGTTCAACAGTTTGAATCTATATAATTTTTACCATGTAAAATATTCTGCTTTTTTGTGATTTTCCGATTTACATAGCGTCCATAAAATTGTTCACTGCTTTCTGAATTACAACTAATGTTTTCTGAATTACAATTTACGTTTTCTGAATTACCATGGACACTTCCGAATTACAATTTCCGTTTTCTGAATATGAATCGAATAATCTGAATTACAATTTACGTTTTCTGAAATTTACTTGACGCTGTCTGAATTAAAACTGGAAAAGGTGTAGAATTTATGTTGAACTGTTTCGGATTGTGTAAGAATTGGATTAGGGATATTAAATTCTTCTTCTTCCGTTCCTTAAATCGTTTTTGTAAAGCTTCAAGCATTTTATTTGCAAGCATTCTTTCTTGATGTATCATAGAAGAAATCTTAAATCTATGTTTATTAAGCATGAGTTGCATATTTATTGTTTTGGCTTCCACAAAGTTTGATGATTATAAACTCATGCCAAACTTTTAAAATCACAAAAAATCAGAATATTTTACATGCTAAATCATTTTATATTTAACATGTGATAAACTTATACACCAACAAATAATGGTGCACAATAAATTTTACGTCAATTGAATCTTCTGGTCTGTAGATATAATTTCATTTCTATGTCCTGGGTAATATCAAATGCTTTAAAAGGCTAGAGAACAAATGCTAAATCATATTCTCAGAATCCGCAAATTTTCCAATTAGAGATCCTCAATTAAGAATGTTGAAAATATTTAAGAAAAAACTTTAAAAAAACAGTTGAAAAACTCCAAACACAAGAACAATATCCCAAAACTTAAAGACTAAAATAACTGGTTAAAAAAATGTATATTTTTCTAAATAAGTATTCAAAATAATTAAAATTAAAGAAAATTTGCTACAGAAATCAAAAATTTTTATCCAGATTATGATGTCAAAGTAGATTTCATTTTAATTATAGTTTGTTATGAACTAAACTTAAAAATCAGGGATTTACAGCGAATTTAACTGTATTGCGAAATCTAATTCCTGCAACAAGAGAAGGCCAATCTCCACACAGCCGACATCCTATTCTGATAAAAGTATGGGATGCACTTATGCAAAATTTAGTTAAACAGAAAGGGAGAAACAATCATCCTACGAATTTTGTCGTCTTCTGCAGTTATAATTTCCCCATCTGATTCTTCATCTGCCAGATGATTCCCCTCAAACGCAGATAAACTTGTTCATCTGATTTATGGCTTTTCGTCTGCATTTGCATACTCTCACAATAATCATACACGATGTCGTTGCACACTACCAAATTTTCTTATAGGAAGTTTTTCTATGACAAATTGATTTTTATGGTTTAGTGATGAAATACGCAAGTTAAATTTTTAACTTCTATACGAAGTATATAAAAAATAAAAAAATTTGTTTTGCAAATCTCCACGTTTTATAAGATTCTAAATGGTTTGCAATCATTTTTATCCAATGTCTATCTGTCTGTATATCACAACAAATGTTGTGATTAACTAAGGACTTCGTTCACTCTGAATTCCCATATTCATATAGCTTTCTTTTAGAAAGGCTTTCGGAAGGTAACGTGATTTGAACATACGTATAGAAGTTTCGTCGTTTTGCACTAAAGCTTGTTTTTAGATGTGATAGGAATTTAAGCCTTATGATAAAGGCTGAAAACACAATTTGGTACTGCATTTTCCTATAAAATGGAAGGGAATGTTCTCAATTTACCCATAATATTATAAATTGTGTGGGGAGAGACCCTCATGTTTTTATTCGGTCAATCCTAGCGAAAATTGCAAAAGTTCATCTGTTTTTACTTTTCTGATTTTTCTCGTCAGAATAGGATGTCGGCTGTGTGGAGATTGGCCTATAGTTGCGAAATACCAAAGATATCTTTTTATAGTCTTTATTGTCTAGAAATAGTGATGCACGCTTTCTTGTTAAAAAAAGGTGTTTTAGAAATATAGAAAACAACAAATGGTGTGTCTATTTGGATCCACCCTGAAACAGAAATTGTATTTAATGTGTGGGAAAACTGGGGAACTGAGGATCAAAAACGGACCAGGATTCCATTTCAAAATTTCAAAATGACACCATAACTTTCAATATAACAACATTAAAAAATAACCCAAAACATTTTCTCATTCCTTTTACTTGAAATTATTAACAAACTGAAAATGAGAATTTCTTTTTGAATTAAAAAAAAAAAATCTTGTTGACAGGTTTCATATTTAGTTATTGGTTTAGAATGAGCATCAATACGATAATAATAATACAAATAAGTAAAGGATACTAATAAATCACGTTACAAGGGTTTATGATTACAGGCATTATTATTATTATAAAATTTATATAAAAATATCTTAAGGACCACTGAATTATGGCACTCTAAACAGAAACTTATAACTAATAGATAAAGAAACTTAAACTAAAATTACGAAAAATAAATAAATAAAAATTAAAAGAAGAACTTATTCTAATACATATAAATATACAAAAGAATCTTAATTTATAAATCTGAAAACAAATACATAAAAGGTCTGCTTTATTTGCTATACCCTACACCGGAGCAGGGTAAGTGGCAAATAAAACGAACAGGAGTAAAAGAAAGCTTTAATTCAAATGTTTGTAGCGCTGCTTAGCAACCGTATTGTAATAAAATGGGAAATTTTTAGCTAATACACTTTTTATGGTAGAAAACTGAACTAATTTCGTTGTGAGAGCTGCCCCTGGTCTGAAAGTAGTGTAGGATTTGCACTTTTGTTGTTTTTGTTTTCAATGTAAAAATTTGCTCTACCCCAGAGCAAGTGGTAAATAAAACAGACCTAAAGTGTCAATATTTGAAAAGTACAAGATGAAATGAATAAAATACACTAGGCTCAACAAGTATAATCAATTGCAGCAACATCAACACAACTTACATACATGTAGTTGAAAGAATCTTCTCGATCATCAGAGCCCAGTTTGTGCTGGAGCAAGACTATCTTGTGCCAATAAATTCTACCACTTGTTGATGTATAAATATGAACGATATGTACTTTATTTGTATTGTATAAAGTTAATAACCGTTTAAGGGTTCCTTCGATAGCCAATGAAGCGTTAGCAGTGCCACTAGCAATTCAATATTTTTGAACTCGGGATTTAATAAAGTTATTATGGTTTTATTATTGCATCTTTCCCAACTCACAGACCGTGAACACTCCATAAAAATGTGTTTGAAGTTGAGAACTGCATTACAGCTAGTGCACAAAGGTGGGAGGTCGTTGGTGAACCTGTGGCACATTATGCTAGTGAATATACCTACTATTTATCTTGTGAAACGTACTGGTCAGAATCTGGACATTTCCGTATGATACATTAGACGAGCTGAATTGCTAGGCCAACTCTGGGTTACTGGTATAAAAAATGTAAAAAAAAAAACGATTGACTTTGTACTCAATCTGATTTTTGCGTTACAATCTCGTTCCTCTTCGACCGATTTTATTACAATACAGTATCGAATCGAATTGAGGAATACCCAACCTAGATTGGAAATTTCATTAAAATCAGAGTACTCCTTTTTGAGTTTCACCATACATCTAGTGCCGTGAGACCGTCTCCGATGATTTTTTCTATGCGTTACAAATCTAGTGGCAAAACTAATATACTCTGGTGATATTGTGGCGAACCCCACTAAAAACACTATATATAATTTATATAATATTAAATAATTTTATGCAATCTAGTTGTAGTAGTACCTGCCTATTATAAAATATCTATTCATTATTTTTCTATCTAGTTAACTTTTAAAAATTTATTAATTTTTGAGAATTGGAAAAAACCAATTCACTAAAAAACTAAAACTTGTAAAGACATAAACCAACTCAAGAATCAAAAATAATTATTAAGTATTTCTGTTAAAAAACTTTAATAAAATTATATATTCATTAATAAATAATAAGTTCTTTTGGTTTAAATAAATAAATAAATTATATAATTATTCAAAAGAACATTTATATTTATAAATAATAATAAATATAAATAATAAATAAAATAATAATTTATAAATTATATAATTATTCAAAAAAACATTTATATTTCTTTTTAATTCTTTTGCGAAAATATGCTGGGCTTGACAAGGATCCCCACATAATTGGTGACCCCGACGTGATCTAAACGTTCTATGTAAAAAATCGAGTTCCTCCATAGGAAAAACCTAAATTGTGTTTTTTTATTCCCAATTAAATTGGAATTAATGTGGACCAGGCCATAAGTTCTGGTGTGAGGCCGCACTGGGCATTTTTTTCAATTTAAAAAGGCAGTACAAACACCTATCAACCAAATTTTTTTTTGCGGATTACGTAAAATAGAAGTCAAACATCTGCAAGAATTCAAAATTCCGCAACCAATTTCAAGAGCTCTATGAAAAAGCTGAAATTGATCGGCCACCGTTCAAGAACATCCCGACGACGAATTAACAAGAATTGTGTAACAAATTGTGAGAAATAAAATTCTGAAAATTTAAAAATAAAAATAAAAAACATCAAAATTTCGAAAAAGAGCCCATAGAAGAGGCTAAATATTTAAAAAGATTCAAGAGGCCAAAGAAAAGGCTGCTTCAATATCAAGACGCGAACTTCTAAAACAGCAAAAATAATTTACCAGCAATCAAAGAACATTTCAGTACCGCAAGTAAGAAAGTGACAACATGAAGAAAATAAATTTCAATTTTTAACTTTTTTATTTAAATTTAATTACAATTTTAAGTATGTTCACATAATGTGATTACACACGATATCAGTCAATACGTACTTTCTTTCCAGACATCATAATAATACAATTTAATCGAAATTTTCCCCTTTGCAACCTTTTTTCGTATCGGTATAGGGTAACGATAATTGTGTTCTAACAAAAAGTGTTCAAAGTATAGTGAATTATGGCGACGGAAGGACATGCTGGTGATTCCGGCCCAATGATAATCGCAGGCACGGCCATCAAAGTACCACCTTTTTGGTCAAACCGACCAGAAATGTGGTTCTCTCAACTTGAGATGCAGTTTTCTCTTAACAATATCATTCAGGACAACACAAAATATTTTTACGCGGCAGGAGCATTAACGGAAGACATATATAATTCCGTTTATGACATTATAAAAAATCCTCCTGCCACCGGTAAATACGCCAACTTAAAGGAAACTCTTATCTCTAGATTTTCTTTAAGTAGCGAAAAGAAATTAGAGGAACTACTCTCAGGGGTCGAATTAGGAGACCGTAAACCTTCCGACCTTTTACGGGAAATGATTCTAAAGGCTGGTGATATCGTCAGCCAAGACTTAGTCGTTTCGCTTTGGAAACGCCGTCTCCCGAAAATAGTTTCGGTAGCCTTGTCTTCTAGCCTAGACAATGACTCCGCTGAACTTGCCAAAATTGCCGACAAAGTTTGGGAAGTCGCTAATTTCCATGAAACTAGATATACTCACCGAAATGAAGCTACCACTCTTTCTGACAACCAATATAACAATTTACTTGCTGCTATTACCAAACTAACCCAGACCATCGCCGAGTCGCAAGTAATACAAAACGCTAGGTTTGATAACATTCAACATCAAATTAATGCTTCACAACATAACTTCCAACCTCCCAGATACCGAAGTAAATCGCCATCCAGACAAGGTACCTCGGACAAACCAATTTGTTATTATCATCATAGATTCGGTACTAACGCCCGAACATGTGCAGGAACATGGTGTTCTTTCTGGGATGATAGATTCGAACGGAAATTAAATCAGGGAAACATCACAAAATCATCGTAAATGCGACTAATGATGATTTCTATTTAGCTCGTCGCCTTTTTATACAAGATTTAAACTCCAAATTGTGCTTCTTAATTGACACAGGCGCAGACATTTCCATTCTACCACGTCGATTTTTCAAAAATGGTAAAAAAGACTCCACTATTCTTCTTTCTGCTGTAAATGGATCAAACATTAATACTTACGGCAAAAAGTTTTTAAACATTAATTTAGGCTTAAGGCGTGAATTCCCTTTCGTTTTTACTATCGCAGACCTGGATAAACCCATTTTAGGAGCCGATTTTTTAACGAAATTCGGTTTATCTATAGATCTTAAAAACAAACGCTTATTTGATACCGCTACCTCCTTATCCATTAACGCGTATACCGGTAAAGATAGTTCTATTTCACCTAAGCTATTCCAAATTTCGAATTGTTACTCTAATATTTTAGCAAATTTTCCGGCTCTCACATCAGAACCAAATTATTCTGCCCCGCTCAAACATACGGTAGTTCATCACATTATTACCAAGGGACATCTACCTTTTGCCAGACCACGCAAATTGGATAACATCAAATCTTAAATAGCAAAATCAGAATTTGAACAAATGGTCAAGTTGGGTATCTGTCGTCCGTCTTCATCCCCAGCTTCCAGTCCATTACACATGGTTCCCAAGAAAAATTCTAATGACTGGAGACCATGTGGAGAAGGACCGTTCAAAGTAATTCGCCGCACAGATGAGCACATATATATCGAGAGGGCGGGTAAAATCGTTCCGATCCACGTAAATAGAACCAAACCAGCTCACCTCACACACTCTCCACCCATCGAAATTAATTTGAAGAAAAAGGTGAGTTTCGCAATTAATTTACTGGAAAGGGAGTATTGTGGCGAACCCCACTAAAAACACTATATATAATTTATATAATATTAAATAATTTTATGCAATCTAGTTGTAGTAGTACCTGCCTATTATAAAATATCTATTCATTATTTTTCTATCTTGTTAACTTTTAAAAATTTATTAATTTTTGAGAATTGGAAAAAACCAATTCACTAAAAAAATAAAACTTGTAAAGACATAAACCAACTCAAGAATCAAAAATAATTATTAAGTATTTCTGTTAAAAAACTTTAATAAAATTATATATTCATTAATAAATAATAAGTTCTTTTGGTTTAAATAAATAAATAAATTATATAATTATTCAAAAGAACATTTATATTTATAAATAATAATAAATATAAATAATAAATAAAATAATAATTTATAAATTATATAATTATTCAAAAAAACATTTATATTTCTTTTTAATTCTTTCGCGAAAATATGCTGGGCTTGACAAGGATCCCCACAATATCTACCGTATAAACACACACAAAAAGAACAAATTAAATTAAGGGCACTGAGAAATCGGATCACTGACTGAGCAGATCAACTTCTTCTTTTGCATATGACAATATTTATTTACGTAATGGAATAGTTTATTAAAATTCGTAAATCATTTATATTTCAACAAATAAGTGAACATTATTTATGTTCATTGAAAAAGTCGCGAAGCACGAAACACAATAATCGATAATTAAATTACAATAAATTGACTCAAATTTAATATCAGTCGAATAAATAGTATAATATATGAATATAATAAACAGACAGAGAAGTTCAGAAAAAAACCAGCCGAGTATAGTAGGCCAAAAAAGTATAATTTATAAAATAAATGTTAGGAAAAAGGATGGTGAATTTCAGATGTAAAGATATGGACACATCGCTTTCAACTTTAATGACTATTAAGTCACCAAGTAAATTTCATAAATCTCAGGCGTTTTTAAGTTCAAAGGAGATTATTGGGAATCCCAAACTAATTTGGGCTTGCTCATAGTGCAAGAGCTTTTTTTCGAGTAACAAAACTACACAAAAATCTTTCAATAAAATTGGCTTTGACTTTTTTGGAGGTGTGAAAAGTAAACACTGGGAGAAAAAAAAATTGCCACCAACCTTTTGACACCTCGTTTTACTAATATCAAAAATGACAATCACATATTTTGTTTGTATTAAATATCACAAAGGTATCAAAGAACAACAAGCTGCACTAAAAATAGGATTCAGCTAAATATGTGATGGAATTTTCGAATAGTTCAAAAATAAATAGAGTGCATGTAAGTTAGATGAACCGATATGATGCAATCAAAGTTAAAGCAACAGTATCGAATACATATCTTTTATCTTATGTGTGCTATGTATTTTTTTTAAGTTTATGCCATACATATTTACTTAAAAGTGTAAAACAGTTTTTTGGCAGATATGCCCATCAACGCTAAAAAAAAGTACCCATATTTGAGAATTCTTTTAGAAAAAAGTCCTACAAAACATCATTTGAGAACAAACTAAATTAAATTTGAAAATTCAACAACCAAAAAATTTGCATATATAGTACCATAGAGTAAATATAACCTTTATAGAGTGTAGAAGTAGAAGCAATTTTTTTTCAGATTTTTCTGATTTCTAGGTGGATAAAACTACGCCATCTCTTATTAAAAATATTATTCAAAAGTTTTTGGTGTTTGTATTCGGATAAATTCTTTAAAATTTTAAATTCTTTTGAATCTTCTTATTTTACTGGCATTTGTTAATTCAATATTTTTCTCCTTTTCTGGCGAAAATGTATTTAATATTTTTTTCATTCATATTGCTATAGGAAACGTAAATTGTGGTATTTTCCACTTAGAATCGCATTTTTTTTGTGTACACAACTTCTTATAGAAGAATTGAACTGAATTTTTTTTGTTTTTATGAAATTCCAAATAATGTGTATGTGTGTAATATTTTTCAATATTTATTATTACGATTCTCGGCTGTGTGTAATTGGGTTTAATAGCTATGATTTTAACAAATTCAATTTCAATAATAACTTATCATGGAATGTTGCCAAATTTTGAAAAAACAAATAATTGATTTCAGTATGGAAATGTAAATGCGTTGTGTACTTTTAATTTAGAATTTCGATTTCTTATTTGAATGAATGAAAATTTTTACGGTATGATTCGCTATCGGCGATAAATTTGCATTCTTCTTATTGCAGTTTTGGATACGTTGTTTTGATCATTTATTACATAGTTTCTACGAAAAGAGAAAACGGGGAAAGGTTCAAACACAAATAATTTTTTTCCTTTTATTTGATCTATATTTCTTTTAAACGAAATCTCAAAGACGAGGGGGACAGCATTTTGGGAGACAAAGGGGTTTGATTTTTTAGCAATATGAAAATATTTTTTGTGATTTGATTCCATGAAAAATATATTATAATACAATATCTGTAATTCTGGACAAGTGATGTTTTAAGGCAGAGGGGTATAAATTTTTTGGAAATACTTTTTATGTGTTGTATTATCACAGATTGTGTGTGTGATTTTATTTAAAGAAATTGTAAAATCAATGTGCCGATCTGTCATAATACACTTTCTTTAAAACAAAATTGAGAAAGGTCAGTTTTTTAAGCGATTTTATGTTTTTTGTTTTTTTTGCTATCTAAAAATTTTTGTAGGGAATGCATATAAATTGCAATATCGGGAAATATATAGTAAATATTTTTCTTAAGGCTTATGAGAAAATCTCTCTTAGTCAACAATTAAAACTGGAATAGGTCAATAAAAATATTATTGTACTTCAGATGTAATTGCAGTTCAGCAAGGGCACGTGAAGCCGAGAGAAGTCTTGCCAGGAAAGGAAAGGGCAGGATATGTTAGTGAGAAATTTGTAGATTTAGAAAACAGCTAAATAAACTATACAATAATATTTTTATTGACCTATTCCATTTTAATTGTTGACTAAGAGAGATATATTTCCCGCTATTGCAATTTATATGCATTCCCTACAAAAAATTTTAGATAGCAAAAAAAACAAAAAACATAAAATCGCTTAAAAAACTGACCTTTCTTAATTTTGTTTTAAAGAAAATGTATTATGACAGATCGGCACATTGATTTTACAATTTCTTTAAATAAAATCACACACACAATCTGTGATAATACAACACATAAAAAGTATTTCCAAAAAATTTATACCCCTCTGCCTTAAAACATCACTTGTCCAGAAACTACAGATATTGTATTATAATATATTTTTCATGGAATCAAATCACAAAAAATATTTTCATATTGCTAAAAAATCAAACCCCTTTGTCTCCCAAAATGCTGTCCCCCTCGTCTTTGAGATTTCGTTTAAAAGAAATATAGATCAAATAAAAGGAAAAAAACTATTTGTGTTTGAACCTTTCCCCGTTTTCTCTTTTCGTAGAAACTATGTAATAAATGATCAAAACAACGTATCCAAAACTGCAATAAGAAGAATGCAAATTTATCGCCGATAGCGAATCATACTGTAAAAATTTTCATTCATTCAAATAAGAAATCGAAATTCTAAATTAAAAGTACACAACGCATTTACATTTCCATACTGAAATCAATTATTTGTTTTTTCAAAATTTGGCAACATTCCATGATAAGTTATTATTGAAATTGAATTTGTTAAAATCATAGCTATTAAACCCAATTACACACAGCCGAGAATCGTAATAATAAATATTGAAAAATATTACACACATACACATTATTTGGAATTTCATAAAAACAAAAAAAATTCAGTTCAATTCTTCTATAAGAAGTTGTGTACACAAAAAAAATGCGATTCTAAGTGGAAAATACCACAATTTACGTTTCCTATAGCAATATGAATGAAAAAAATATTAAATACATTTTCGCCAGAAAAGGAGAAAAATATTGAATTAACAAATGCCAGTAAAATAAGAAGATTCAAAAGAATTTAAAATTTTAAAGAATTTATCCGAATACAAACACCAAAAACTTTTGAATAATATTTTTAATAAGAGATGGCGTAGTTTTATCCACCTAGAAATCAGAAAAATCTGAAAAAAAATTGCTTTTACTTCTACACTCTATAAAGGTTATATTTACTCTATGATAGTAGTTACAATATTTTCCTCGTATTGTTTCGATATGTTGCGTATTTTCTCTTTAAGTTGAACTTTGTTGTGTTCCCAAAACTATAATAATGTTCCTTTCTTGTTGTTGTATGCAGGGCCGGTCCAACCAATGGTGCAATGGACCCATCGCACCCGGCGCTAAAGTTCGGAAGGCGCTAAATTTGAGCGTTTTTTTTATTTAGTATCGCGAGCTTTCTCATTTTAGTTCATAATAAATTTTGTGGCAAATTAGAAAAGGTACAACATTTTTTCTTTGATTATATTGTATTAAGAAAAAAATTCGTGGCGTTCTTTTTCAACAGATGGCTTTAGAGTCGTATAACTTTAGTAGTTCTAATTCTATCAAGTTATATTATAGCTCGCTTGAAAGGTGACATTTCATAGAATATTTTTAAAAATAATTAAATGTAAAATGTAATAAAAATGTGTTTGAATTTTGGTGAAAAAACGTCACGAACTTTTCTTGACCTTCTATACGATATTTTTAGTATTGAAGGCGCCATTTACCTAATCTGCACCTGTCGCTGAAATAGCTTGGACCGACGTTGGTTGTTGCTTTAAAGTCATTTTTAATGCAGAAATTAATTTTTTAACAATTTACAAGTATTCATTTAATCCTTATAATAGTAAATAATAAAATGAAGAAAAAAACATATAGTAACTGAAAATCAATGAATTTAACTCTGAGAGAAAAGAACCAAAACTACTAATATTTGAAGGCTTTTTCTCCATAACTTTGTTTCGTCTTCTTCAGATTCACTCTAAGTCTGGGCCGTAATAGCATAAATATCTTTTGACAATTTGATTGAAATCGGTATATGTATTAGGTTTTAAAATATATCGAAAAACTTTTATAAATTGGCTTATAGTATTATTTCCTACCGCTATTTCTTTCTTCACTTTTACGAAAAACTATAAAAAATACGACAAAACTTTCTGGTAGATTTTCCTGAAATGCAATACCAAACCAAGTTAAGGAAGAATCAACTCACATTGTAAATTTCATCAAAATCGATATAACTTTTGATTCTCTAGGGCAGTGCTCCGCAACCGGTGTGCCGCGGCACACTGGTATGCCGTGGGACGATATTAGGTGTGCCGCGATTGATAAAACCCTAGAAGAACTAGAATAAGTAGAAAAATATCCCAACTTCCATGTCAGCATTGCCAAAAAATATGAATGAAAATGCAAACAAAAGAAAAAAGAATATTTTACTAACATTAGTTCATATATTCACTGTGTCTAATAGAACAGTGTATAATATACACTCTCTATCGTGTGTATTTATATATACACTGTCTATAAATACACACGATAGAGATAAAACATGAAAACAACAGGTACGCAGTGCTTAACAAAATTCCAGCGAAAAGAATGGTTTTTTACCAAACATACGATGCTTGTTTACATTTAGTCAGAATAACTAAGCAAAACAATTATAGCAGATGAATATTGCTTATAAAATTTTGTGGTTTTTGCGATAGCAAAATTTATTATTTGATGTTAAAAGAAGTTGTGTTATTTTTGTAAATCATTTCAAATATGGACAAATTTTTGCGGAGAGAACGTTTGACATCATCGACAAATTATGATGAACTCAGCACAAGCAGTGTTATAAAAAAAAACCGAAGATTTTGATTAGGCGGTACAACGAAGAGTACATACAATATGGATTTACGTGGTGTGGTGAAGAAACAGCGCCGAAACTAGAATGTGTAATTTGTAGAGAACAGCTTTCAAACGATGCAATGGTACCAAGTAAATTGATTCGCCATTTAAATTCAAAACATTCTAGTTTTGTAAAAAAAGATAAGAACTATTTTCAACGGCTTTTAAATCAAAACATAAAACAAAAGCAATTAATGAAATCTTCTGTCACAGTTTCTGACAAAGCATTAGAAGCTAGTTATCATGTTGCAAAGTTAATTGCACGTTAGAAAAAACCGCATACTATCGGCGAAACACTTGTTAAACCAGCATGTATGGAAATTGTTCGAATTATGCTTGGACCTGATGAAGTTACGCAGGTGAATAAAGTTTCATTATCCGCTAAAACTGTTAAAAGACGTATGGACCATATGTCGTGTGATATTCTGGAGGCACTTATAACAAAATTGAAAAAAACCGGGAAATTTTCTCTTCAAATCGATGAATCAACAGATATTAAAAACAAAGCACAATTGATAACTATTATACGTTTCGTTGATAAGGATTCCATAAGAGAGCACTACTTATTTTGCAAAGAAATTCCAGGGAGAACTACAGGCGAAGAAATTTACCGAGCAACTAATGATTTTTTCCGAACTCATGGCATTCAATGGAGTAACTGTACTAGTCTTTGCACGGATGGCGGTGCAGCTATGATAGGCGATAAAAAGGGTTTTATCTCGTGCCTGAAACGACAGAATCCGTCAATTGAAATTACGCACTGCTAGAGATATAGAGAAGCGTTAATGGCCAGAAACCTACCAGAAGAACTCATACTAACGTTGAAAGAATGTGTCAAAATCATCAACATCATCAAAGCCCAGGTATTGAATTCGCGAATTTTTGAAATACTCTGCACAGAAATGGGATCAGAATATGAATCTTTATTATATTACACCGAAGTACGCTGGCTGTCACGAAGAAAAGTCGTGGCCAGATTATTTGAGCTACGATGCTATGTTAGTCAGTTTATATTAAATCAAAATATGCCCGAACTACACCAGCGCCTCGAAAATAATGATTGGGTGGTCAAACTTGCTTATATGGCAGATATTTTCGAACATCTGAACGAACTCAGTAGAAAAATGCAATGCAAGAGTGAAAATTTATTGACATGCTTAGATAAATTAAACGGGTTCAAAAAAAACTCGAACTATGGCAGACGGTTTTACAAGGAGGATCAATCGAAATGTTTCAAAGGACCAACCAGATCAAGATCGAGAACAAACAAATTATTTTGGGTTTCGCTGAAAAGCATTTAAAATTGCTTTGACAAAAATTTGAGCACTTCTTTCATACAATAAATACGGAGCAATATGATTGGATTCGAAATCCTTTTACAAGTGACGCCGCAAATTCTGTTGAAGCACTCCCGCTACAAATTCGAGAGGAATTTATGGAATTGAGAACTGACGGGACTCTAAAACTGAAATTTAAAGAAGTTCCATTAGATG
The DNA here is from genome assembly GCA_963422695.1 of Xylophagus ater. Classification (NCBI taxonomy): domain Eukaryota; kingdom Metazoa; phylum Arthropoda; class Insecta; order Diptera; family Xylophagidae; genus Xylophagus; species Xylophagus ater. The sequence goes on along the minus strand of OY730482.1, from coordinate 26,362,127 downwards.
TTTTCTGGATTTCAGCTAAGGAGGAATATCCGAAAATGTCTGACCGGCTATTGCAGTTCTTCTTCCATTTTCTACAACATTTCTATGTGAATTAAGTTTTTCAACTCTAGTTCTAATAAAAAATGATAAGCGATCATGTTTAAGGGGCCTTGACCACGAACTTCGGGTCGCACTGTCAAGTATAGAGCCAAATATAAAATATTTATGTTCACTGAAACAAGCCCAGGTATCACATTAGTTATTTAGTATTAGTTTTGTAACCATTTTATAATGTTTACGTAAAAAAATAAATGTAATTTCATTATAAATTATTTATATAGATTTTTTTTTATATTTTCTATTGTGGTGTGCCTCAGATTTTCAGAAAAAAATTAGTGTGCCGTATGTGAATAAAGGTTGCGGAGCACTGCTCTAGGGAACCATGATTATTTCTATGTGTTATAAATGTGGTAACAAAACTAATATACCCTCTGGTAGCACCTACCGTAAGCAGGCGGGGCTCTACCTTAGGGGCTAATGGGGCTAAGCGCCACCATCCAAAACTGATTTACTTAATTTCTACAACTTAAATTTTTCAGTTAAAACTTATTTTAAAAATATATTCGAAAATTACAATATAAACGAAAGATCTTATATTGTATATCATACAATTTAAATACAAAATAAATTAATTGAAAGCCCTTTCTTTAGTTTCTTATTTTAAAAAAAAAGCGAGTTGAAAACGTAGTTAGCTTAACCACAAACAGCAAAAAATCATAGAAAAGAAAAGATTCGACAAACTCAGTAGCTTAAACACAGAAAAACTATACCATCGAATAATTGAAAATCTTCAACAGACCAAAAAAATCATAAGCAAGCAAAAGGGCTTTAAGGCCAATCTCCACACAGCCGACATCCTATTCTGACGAGAAAAATCAGCAAACTAGAAAGAGATGAACTTTTGCAATTTTCGCTAGGATTGATCGAATAAAAACATCAGAGTCTCCCCACAAAATTTAGAAAAATTGGTAGTGTGCGACGATATCGTGTATGATTATTGTGAGAGTATGCAAACGCAGATGAAATGCCATTAAGTCAGATGAACATGTTCTTCTGCGTTTGAAGGGAATCATCTGGCAGATGAAGAATCAGATGGGGAAATGAGAAATGTAGAAGACGACAAAATTAGTAGGATGATTGTTTCTCCCTTTCTGTTTAACCAAATTTTGCATAAGTGCATCCCATACTTTTATCAGAATAGGATGTCGGCTGTGTGGAGATTGGCCTTTATTCGTTTTAGTCCCGAAACAACAACAAAATCATTATACACCACACAGTTTTTTTTTTCTTGTTCTCTTTTTTGTCTATTAAAATTTCATACATTTTGGGCTAATTTCAATCAGCCCCAAAGAGAGGATAAGTAGAAATATTGTTCCCATAAGAAAATATGCAGTTCAAATTTTGATCATTTGAGCGAATATCTCTATAATATTAATCGCTCTCTTTCTCTCAATTTTTACAAACATGATAATATGATAGCATTTGAAACACCATTCTCAAAACTGTTGAGATTTTGCCATTTTAGTATGAAATTGATAATTTTTTTTTAATTTTTAAATACTTTAGATAAAAAAATCATAATTTATTTTGATAACTTACTTTATAATATAAACATGGGTATAAAAAATTTTATTTATTCAATAAATTTCGATGAATTTAATTTAAATTTCTTCACACCTAATTTTCATAAGAAAATAAGATTTTGAAATTTTCAATTGTATTAAAATTTCCGGCGAAGTATTTTCAATTATTTAGTAAAATTATTTGGAAGATCAATAATAAAATTTTTTTTATTTCACTGCGTATATTATTAAATACAATATCAAAATATCTATGTCAGTTTGTTATTCCTCGAAATGGTATTGCATTTCAGCAAACAATTTCAGTAAAATCCATCCAGGATTGTGGAGGAAGAAATAATAGTAGGATGTAGTTTTAAAACGAATGTACGGATTGGAATAAAATTTGCAGAATACATTTATTTCATCAGAGTCCTGACTATCTGTGATTTAGAGCAAATTTGATAAAGTTATGTAGAACAACTTTGAAATATAATTAGTTTTAGCTGGTTATGCCCTATGATTGGTACTGGCAGATGGTATATTAGTGTTGTCACTCCATTTGTAACACATCGAAATATTGTCGTAGCAAGGTTTTAAGGGTATGGTTGTGTCGGGAATCAATTTATGCCTGTCCGTCTGTCCGAATACACGATAACTCAAAAACGCGTTATCTGATTTTGATGAAATTTACAATGCGCGTTGCTTATTCCTTAACTTGGTTCGATATTGCATTTCAGAAAAATCGATCCAGGGAGCAAAGCTATAAAGGAAAAACCAGGGTGACCAGAAAGTTTTGCCGTTTTTTTTGTTCATATTTTATAGCATTTAATTGGAATATTTGTGAAGCAATTTCATTTAAATCAATTATACTGGTTAAATACGTAAATAGATATTATCATGTTAAATTTCAGTACAATCGGTCAAAGGCTAGTGGAGAATAAAAAATCGTAAGAGAAAATAAGCCTGCTCATAAAGTTTCTTTAACATACTTTAAAAACTAATAAATAGATTTGATTAGATTTATTCCATTAGGATCTACGTTACCTACAAATTAAAAGGAATTTGGAAAGGAGGTACCCAGGTTATGATGAAAGAAATTTGAAATATTGTTAGTTTTGGCAGCTTTTCTGTCCCATTTTTGTCATAGGGCATTAAAAGATCCGTTATAGGCCGATTTTCAGTTACTATATGATTTTTAGTCTCATTTCGATTAGCCGATTCTAAGTATACATATATGTTGGCTATTGTTTTCGATAATGTTATGTCGGCTCCATACTTTCGTTGACAAATATTTGTTGAACATTTTGTTTTCGGAGACAAATTTTTTCTATTTTGCACTTCAGAAAGCGTTGTAATCCATTGCGAACATTCGTCACCGTATGTATGTATGTACATGTACCTTAAACTATCATTATATACTTTTGAGAAACCAATCAGATAAAGCTCGGAGCCCACTTCGATTGCAATATCTCTAGGATGAAGTTCAAAATTGCATAACTTTGTTTAAAATATTGTAATATTGAATATTATATATTATATAAATATATAATATTTTAGGCAAATATTGAATTAGCCCCACCTCCGAAGAAAGTCACGAGCCGCCACTGACCGTAAGGCATAAACATAAAACTTGTGTTTTATTGGGAATTCTATCGACCGCTATTTCACTTTCTTAAAAACACGATTTTGCTTATATAGCGTGATTCATTCTTTACTTTTTTTTTAAAATAAAAATAAAACACTTAGAATTAAATGCAAATATCAAATCTTTATTATCAACTTTAAGCACATAGTATGGCAATTAATGTTTGAAAATAATTTCCTTCAAATGTTGGCCGGCACTACGTTTCAGCTCGGCCAGTCTGGCGGTCCAATTTTCGATCACTCTCTCAAGCATTTCGACCGGAATCTCATGATTGGCACGTGTAATGTTCGCTTCCAATGCTTCAATTGTCACTGGTTTATCGGGAAAGACTTTTGACTTTACATAGCCTCAAAGAAAAAAGTCCAAAGGTGTGATTTCGCACGATCTTGGTGGCCAATTCACTGGGCGAAAACGTGAAATTAATTACTCACCGAAATGATTTTGCAATAAATCCATTGTAACACGGGCTGTATGGCTCGTAGCACCGTCTTGTTGAAACCAAATATTGTCGAGACCACGGGCTTCAATTTCAGATACCAAAAAGTCTGTTATCGTGGAACGATAGCGCTCACCATTGACGGTAACGTGGCCGCCTGCCGCATTTTGAAGAAATACGGACCGATGATGCCCCCGGCCCATAAACCACACCAAACTGTTGTTTTCAATGGATGTAATGGTAGCTCTTGAAACTCTTGTGGATGCTCATCATCCCAAATACGGCAATTTTGCTTATTAACGTAGCCATTAAGCCAGAAATGAGCCTCATCACTGAACAAAATTTGGCTTTTTGGCATTTTTCACAGAACGCCCATTTTCGTAATACAATTGAACGATTTGTAAATGTTGCTCAGATGTAAGTCTTGACATGATGAATTGCCATACAATACTGAACAAAAATGACAAATCAGAATGACACTAGTCACGCGTGATCTGTCAAAAAAACCCTATTGAAAAAGTAAGGTTTAAATCACACGGTATAACTTTATGCATTTTCTGACATTAGAAAAGTTTAGAGATGTTTATGTCTACTTTTGATAAAATGTATGTGAAAACATATAACAAAACAGACAGCCTGAATGAAATCTTAATCATAATAATTTCATTATATTTTGGGATTTTTTTTAAGCTCTGCCCCTTAAAAAGAAAAAATATATATTTTTGCAACAAATAATTAATTTATACATATATATATGTATATATAAGCATATATACATATACATATTTTCTTTTTAATATGTGTTCATTTTCCAAATTTTTGACATGACATGTATTTTTATAATTACCGAATCACTTAAAATTTGTATTAATTTTTTTTTTATTTTACATTTCAATATGTGTATAATTTTTTTTTTTTCGCTCAATAAATATATTATTAAAAACATTAAATGGGCATCTTTTAATTTATTACAAAAAATCATCTAAGGTTAATATATTCATTATTTTGTTAAATAACTCTAAACATAAATTTTGTTTTCCATTTTCATTGGAATGATATGTCTTTAAAGGGCATTTCGTATTGATATGTTTTGTTTAAGTTTACAAAAAGAAAACCATTTTAACACAATTTGCGTTCAGACTATGAAACATTTCGGATAACGTATCGAGTGATAATGAAAAAACATATGTTTTATCAAAAATCTGTAATGAAAAATCTAACAGCTAGAGAAGATTTTCCATCTAACATATTTTACAGCTTCAGAAATATCTTTGACGAAACATTTCATAGGGTGAAGGCAACAATATTTTCTTTTTTCGTTTATTATTAACAAACTCTTCTCTTTTTTCTTTTTATTTGATTAAATATATTTATAACCAAATATATAATATTTTATTTTTTTAATTACATAAATTACATTCAGAATTTTTAGGTTTCCCTTCTAGGAATATATATATATATATATATAAATGTATATATTTTTCATTGTTAAATAACTTTCTTATAATTCTAATTAAAAACAAAATTGTGCAATAAAATTATTTAAAAAAAGAAAACAATTTATATTCTAAATACGAGTATTTTTATTAGAATTTGCATTTTTTAGGGTATTTTTGTTTCTTCCAAATTTCTCTAATAGAAACAACTTTTAACGGCGATATAATTTTTCCCAAAATTAATTCATACATATCATAGGCCAACAGATATAAAATCCGTCGATTCGGTTTGATTTTAAATCTTTTAAATTTTGATGTTTATGTTAATATTCATTAGGTTAAGCTGGTAACCTAATTGAAAATGACCTTATAATAATTATGAGGATAACAAAATTCTTATTTTGCTTATTTCTGTGGATTGAGTATGAGCAGCTAATTCTTAATACTCAAAATAAATTTTGAAACTGTAAAAAATATCATAATTATTATAAGGACTTCTTTGATATAGTGGTCGCGATATGCAATTTGGTACTGAGAGCTCAAACATAATTTAACTTAAGTTTTTTTTTACATTTCACAGTAAGATTTTGTATAGTCATTTGTGAGTTTCATTCGAAAATCGACAATTGTGAATGATTTGTTAAATAATATATCATAACAAACAAAGTTTTTTTAAAAAAACTTTGTTTCAACTCTATATTTATATATAGAGTGATCTCTCCAAGAAAAACTCTTCTTTAATATATAAAGCTTAACTAAAACTATAGTTACACAAATGAACCAAAATAATTAATTTTAGTAGTCTGTAAGTAACTGCACTTTAGAACGAAATGCCTAAATTATATACTGGTAACGTTCCTGTAACACGGAAGATACGCTTCTACTCAATTTCAACAGAAATACATAAAATGCGACTTGAGAATCTTGGCATAATAGAATACGGGTATTCCCCGTAATTTCATGTACATTTTAGCGAGCGAAATTGTATTGTAGTTTGTCGTGTTATACGAGGATTTTCCAGTTTTTCTATCGTGTTAGAGCGAAACGCTGTTATAAGATACCGTATTGTAGGAGGGTTGCCCTTAATCGATAGTAGTTCATTCGAGTTTGTACCAAATATAATATTCAATCGAGGAAATAATATAATCTATATGTATATATCACCGTTAATCAAGAAAACACAGCAAATTGATTCTCTGCACAAAATGATATATAAATGTTCTAAATCTCATTCAAATATTTTAAATAGCACCCCATTTTTACTTTTATTATAAGCGTTTTTTATTTTTATTTTTTTGAGTCTAGAATTACTTTTTTTGTCTTTCGTTTTAATTTAGTGCAGCAATATAATAAACTATAATATTTCAACTAAGAAAAACTAGGCTAATATATAATTGTTGTTTTTTTTCTTGTTTATATATATTTTAATTTGCTTCCTTAGGCCGATTAGCAAATAATTCTTCAACAATTGTCTCATCGGCTAATGTTGATATATCACCAACTTCACGATCATTGACAGCGACTTTTCGTAGTACTCGTCTCATAATTTTTCCAGATCTTGTTTTTGGTAAACCTGGAGCATTCTGTATAATATCCGGTTGAGCAAATGGTCCGATACGTTCTCGAACAAGTTTTTTCAATTCATCACTTAATTTTTTATCAAAATCTTCATTTTGATTCGGTGTTATAAAACAATATAGGCATTCACCTTTAACTGGATGTGGCCTAGCAACAACAGCTGCTTCAGATACACGATCATGTTGTGTTAAAACTGATTCAACTTCAGCTGTTGACATTAAATGACCAGATACATTAAGCATATCATCAACACGACCAGTTATCCATAAATATCCATCAGAATCACGACGAGCACCTATCGAAGAAAAAAAAAAGAAAGGATTTTACAGGAATTTATATAGTAAGATAAAAAGATTAAAAATACCATCGCCAGTACAATAATATCCAGGAAATTTAGAAAAGTATGTAGATTCAAATCTCGAATGATTATTATATAATGATCTCATCATTCCAGGCCATGGTTGTGGAAATACTAAATATCCTTCACCATCTCCGGCAATTTCATTTCCACCTTCATCCAAAAGAACCGGCTTAACACCGAAGAATGGAAATGACTACATAACGAAAAATTTTATATTTATTTTTTTATTGGCAATTAAAATACTAACAGCCGATCCTGGTTTCATTGGTGTTGCACCTGGAAGCGGAGTTATAACATGTCCACCAGTTTCAGTTTGCCAAAATGTATCAACAACAGAGCATTTCTCTTTACCAATATGTCTATAATACCACAGCCATGCTTCAGGATTTATTGGTTCACCTACACTACCTAATACTCTAAAAATATTGAAAAACAAAAAAAGAGAAAAATTCATTATTATAGTTTTCTGTAAAACGATATTTGCTTCGTAACACTTACTTTAATGAAGTTAATCTATGTTTTTTGACAGGACCCTCACCATATTTCATAAGTGCTCGTATAGCAGTTGGAGCTGTATAAAATTGTGTCACCTTATACTTATCAACGATTTCCCAATATCTATCATTATCAGGATAAAATGGTGTTCCTTCGAACTGGAAAAAGATATTTCGCAATTATAGAAACTTAACCACTATAGGAAAATACTAATTATATATATACCATAACAGAAGTAGCACCATTAGCCAAAGGTCCATATACAACATAAGTATGTCCTGTAATCCAACCGATATCAGCTGTACACCAATATATATCACCAGGTTTATAATCAAACACGATTTTAAATGTTGTACTTGCATACAATAAATAGCCAGCTGTTGTATGTAAAACACCTTTTGGTTTACCCGTTGAACCACTTGTATACAACATAAATAATGGATCTTCTGCTGCCATCCATTCCGGATAACATGCCGGTTCTTTATCTTCCATTTCTTCATGCCACCAAAAATCACGATCTTCTGTCCATGGAATATCTTCTTCTGGTAGATCATCTTTACATGGTGTCACACGTTTCAAATGTGATACAACAATGCATTTTTCAACATGATGCCCCATTTCTTCACATTTCTCAAGTGCTGTATCACATAATGCTTTAAGATATAATGGTTTTTCACCACGCCATGCACCATCAGCTGTTAGTAGTATTTTTGCTTTACAATCATTCATTCGTTCAGCTAATGAATCTGGTGAAAACCCAGCAAATACTATAGAATGGACAGCACCAATTCTAGCACAGGCTAACATTGCAATTGGCAATTCTAAAATCATTGGCATATAGATTGAAACACGATCGCCTTTCTTAATTCCATGATCTTTTAATACATTTGCAAAACGACATACTTCTTCCAGTAACTTCCGATACGTAAGACCCCGTGAATAATCATCTGGATGATTACCTTCCCTATATAAATAAAAAAATAATAATTTTATTAGAAAATAGGGAGAAGTAAGGTAGGATAGATAGTTGTAAATGAAATATTTCTTTTGAATTTTGCCAGAGAAAGTTCTAATTCTGTGCTGTAAAAAATCATGCATGCCAAATGGATATCAATTTTTTTTGTTGCCTATTCATAGTTAATCAATTAAAACCCCTTAAAAGTTCGGAATATCTAAATATTGTATTACTTTTACAAGACTTGTATCTGGCGTAAATTACAATGTTTTGATTTAATAAGAAAAACTTTTCACATAACTAAGAATAGAGCTTTTGTACTAAGTACTCATCAATTATGAATATGAGAAATATTGTGATAAGTTGCATAATATAACAATTGGACGGAAGGTCAAGTCCCGATTTGCAGCCACAATTGAAAAACAACGAAAAGAAATGAATTGTCGAATTATTACATAAACCAAAAAATTGAATTTATTTCAATGAAATTTCATTTTGAATTTAAAAACATAACATAAAAACATGCATGCTTTAAATTTATGGAATACGCATGTCCTATCTGCAGGTTCTTGTAAGCTCTTGAAGAATGATACTTTTAAGCATAAAACTCCTTAAGAAAAAAATTTTTTTTTGTGTTTTGCGCATTTCAAATTAGTATTATAAAAGTCTGATTGACGTCTCCGTCTACTGTTACAATAAAGAATGAAATGATTTCCAAATGTACTATAAGGTACAAGCAACATAAATAATTTGGGTACAAGAAAACTTTTCTTTTCGAACTAAAACTATTTGATAAACATTTGGATCGTGAAATATCTGGTATGGATGAACACCCAATTTTCGTAGTATTATTAGGTAGATGCTACATGAAACGACTAATGTGATGATTTAGTGATCTTCTGATTTAAAAAATCAACTGGAAAATAATCAACTGATTATCACATTAACTGTTTATGCCACACTTAACAAACACATCACTCGATTTTATCAAATTCTTTGGCAAACGAATACTTGAAAAAAGACACATCAACTGATTTCTCGAAATCACCTAAATAAGCAGATCACTCGAAAAAAAATCAGTTGATAGTAACTACATCAATACATCACTTAGGTGTGGCACACCGCATTAGAATATACATGTCGATGATAATCACTACATCGCCAGAATCGCCACATCACTCATAGGTGTGGAATTTGCCTTAGAAATAGAAAAGGAACCACTTCCATTAAAGCATTCAAAATCTAATCAGATGATCCCATTTTTTTTGGTAGGGGTCGAATTTGTATAAACTAAAAAGAGCAGAAATAAGCCATATGATATGCAGAAAAAAATTTTCAAAATGCAACAAAATATACATTAAAATTCCTAGTAAACTATATTAAATTAATAAAAGACGTATTCAAGTATATTACTATTTATTATATAGATTTATTTTATAGATAGAGAAGGATCGTTCAACATCCACAGATGTTAGTGAAAGCACTGATTCTTGCAGGATCTTTGCAATAATCGAAATTCACTGGTGAATCACTATTTTAAATTGTGTTAATATTTTTTAAAATTTCTAGTTCTATACTTTTTAACAAAAGATCATGAACTCTTTTTCTTTGTTACAAATCTTTTTACACATGGAATCAAGTTTATTTTACTAGTATCTTTTATTTCCTCAATCAATAAAAACCATTCATTAAGGAGAAAATTTGAATTTTCCAGCTTTTTAATGATTATAACTAAGAGAAATAAGGCAAATACATAATGTCGCATTTGTTGTATATTAAATGAATCAAAACTAGTTCAACATTCTGCACATCGTCGATTGCCAGCCAGCTTTCCAATTAAAATATTTTCTTGTAATGTACAAAAATGTCTGCATAGAATAGAGCAGCAATCATACACTACGTAATCGTTTGTACCAAAATAAAGTCCATTAAATTTACAATTAGTTCGGTCTTTACGTAGACTAAAATGGTTCAATACCGGTATGCACATAGTGATAAATGTGTCTCATTTTTCAAACCCCTGAAAATAGGCAATTTAGTAATTTTTCTGACGCGGTGGAGGGACCATGTTTCGCCTCGTTTTAAATTGTGAATACGTTCGGTGTGTTCAAAAATGGAGTTCAAATCGAATTTAAAGAAAGGGGAAACTGAGACGAATTATGCATTTATTCTCAAATTTATTGCATATGCATTTATAGTCGAATATGTAAAAGTATGCAAAATAAAGGGAATATGATCTAATCGACATGAAGCGCAGATATGTTAAATCAAATCAGAAAAATATAGAAGCAGAAAATATATGCATTTGTACACAAATCCAGCCTCTAATTATGACCTATTTTTGTATCAGCAATTAATTCTTCGATAATTTATAATATTCATTATTATTTACTGTCATTCAAAAAGTAACCATCTTTCCGTAACCAAAACCACATACAAAGATATTATATCAATAATCATATAAATTATACTAGGCCCTAGACATGCTACCATACAGAATTGTCCCTAGCATCATTTTCACATTTTCAAATTTGACGGCCAAAATTTCATTTCAATTTATTACATACGTTAATCCCATAAATACACGATACAATGATGAATTTCGTTAAAATCAATCTAAGGATAATGTAAAAAGAAATAGTTATAGAGCAAAATCGGCCTGACCATGAAATTTCGTCGGTTTTTGCGGCGACACCCAATTTATATCAAATTTGGAGTAAAGAAAACAAAGCTATGCAGAATGAACATTCGGTTATTTTTGGTCAGAATTAATTTATTAAACTATAGATTTGCTAACTATTTGGAAAATAACAACAACACAGATTTTAAATACTAACTCAGATAAAATCAGATTAAATTATTATATCCCCTTGGTTGAACGGCGAGCTTTCTGGAAAATCTGTAGAATTTGGGATTGAATCGTTTGGAGTAACTGACCATACTTTTTTATGGAAACTAGGGAAACAAAATCTCATATCTATGGATATGATCTTTAATGGATTCGCGATCATTCCGAGAAATGAATAATTCTGCAAAAGTTCATCATTTAACATTATCTTGAAAATAAAAATCATGACATATTTTTGCATTAAACTGTTGAGAATGGAAAAGTTACGGCGGGTGAAAAAATGGCACTTATTTATGAGCCAACCTAAAGCCTCTATTATAATGGGAAGAGCCAAAAGCATAGCAAGACATTTTTTTTTTGTAATTTTTTTCATAAATAATGAAAAACATGGGCTTGTTCATAATATATATATTTGTTTGCATGACGTTAAACCTGCGATCAGATTGCTGTCAGCATAATCATATGCACATACCTTTCCATTTGGATTTTTGAACACATTTCTTTAATGCCTTCCTATTCCTATAATTTAATTCACTATAATCACCTTCTTTCAATTTTGACAAATCTGAAAAAACATACTCTTCTTCTTCCTTTGTTATATAAGCATAGTCTCTAAACTAAATGCTTATATTTGCAATCATTTGCGTTGCAACTCTTGCTTTTTTGAACGCATAAAGTTTGCCCAAATTTCGATGCGCGATGGTTTGCGCAACTATGCGAATTCAAATTTACCGATAGCTCAGCTATGCACATTATAATCGTAGTATACGATTCATGAAGATGAAGAAGGAAATAAAATTTAATCTGTATTTTTTGTGGCTACTTTTCAATTAATAAATCTTAATATATTAAATGCAAGAGTGATACTCCTCCGCCTCCGTGCCAATATAAAACTTGGAAACGGCTCAACCATAGAAAAAGAATCGGTCAAACCGTTTTGGAGTTATTCAAAATCTCAAATGATGTCTTTTGGTTTATGACATCCCATTTCTTACATATCAGAAAATTCAATTTTTATTTAATTTTCATTTGGCAGTGCACTGACAAACTTTATCAGTAGATACTGGCAAGGGTATTAGACTTCGCTGAAATCACTCCCAAAAAGTGACAAAAAAACGACAGTGTAATAGTGTAGCTTAAGCATTTTACAAAACACATAACGACAAGCGGGTGGCTCTGTAGCCAATTTCTTATTTTCCCACCGATTTTGATTTTCAGAGTTCTGTTGCATAATGGGTTTTTTTATTAGTCTTATTAATAAAGTATCATGTTGGTTTAGTAGATGTTAGTAGGTAGATCGCGACACATTTTTAAGAAAAATAGTGAACATAGTGAAGTTGGCCACCCCTGGTACATATACTTGTAGTATAATTTAAGTATTATGAATTAATTATTATTAATATTTTTCTATTGGTTATTCAAATGAGCATTTGTAAATATTTATGAAAAAGCAAGTACCTTAATACCTAAGTATTTTAATAATTTTTTTTTTTTTCGTAATAATCAAATTACAAAGTTCGATGGGACTTTTACATATTTAATTTGCGAAATAGGTTTAAATTGTTTACTCTCTCTAGGTTGATTCTAGCCTAGTATTTGTATTTTCGTTGATTTTGTATTATACATAATTAATACATACTACTACTTGGTTTGTCTTTTTTTTTGTACTTTTTGTACTTTACTTAATGTTTTAAATTGCAAATTTTTTAAGACCGCATTTTGATTTTGTGTAAAATGACTTGCCATTTGACAAAAATATAAACATTTAACTCGAATAAAAGAATATAATATATTGTTGAAATGTCATGCTTTCAATTGTTAAAGTGTAAATTGTTGAAAATTATATTAAAAAATATCGATTCATTAAAACAACTAAATTAGGTAGTCAATGTGTGATGAAACGGAAGCACCGTGGTAATATAAGAGAAAACTAGATTTTTACTTTTTTCACTATCATCAAAAACACCTTCAAAGAATTATCGAACATCTTAAAATTTAGAAAAAATTCTGCTAAGGCCTAAGTTATACGACGATCATTGTAATGAAGGAAATTGTGGAACTAGTGAAAACCGAACGTTTTTCTTTGATTTTCAATGAAAGGTGGTTATACCTCTTTTACGAATGTCAGAGAAACTTACAGTCAGATTTTAGTTCATAGCTAAGTCGTGTAATGGTTTTTTTCATCAAATCCAATTAGATTATTTCTTCCCTTTCCTTTTTTTACCGATATAGCCACAAATTTTCTCCATTTTTTTTTATATATTATTATTTTCTTATTGGGACGCTGAAGTTTGAGGTTAGAATATCGACGAAAAATTCCTAATTAAGGAATCAACTTGGCAGTTCTCCAATGGAATGAAATGGAATTGAAACGCAGTCCACAAAACAGCTGATTGATTAAAACATGTTTCATCATTCAAATTATAAAAACAATTATAAAAAACAAATTACGTGATATACCTAAGATTTTTTATTTAAAATCTATTTACTAAACTATTTCCCACGTTTTGCATTATTTTTTTTAAAGAAATAATCTTTGTAATAGGTTTATTTTCCATTGTAAAATGTTTTCCTTCATTACAATGATCGTCGTATAACTTAAGCCTAACCTGGTAAATTGATGCTCATTTCCCGGGGCTCTGACTAAAGGCTCAAATATAATATGCTCTGCCTGGCATAGCAAAACTGACAGAATGTACTAATATACATGAATCCTATTCCAAGATTATATTATGCATACGCGTGCATTCGTTAAGTTCGATTTCCGTTTCGTTATGTTTAAGCAATACAAATCAGTTAGTACATTCCGTACGGAAATTTTGACAGTTGAATTGCAAATATTTTTCTCATGAAACGTGACTTGATGATTTGGTTTTTTTTTTGAAAAATTGTTTTCTAAACGATTTTCAATTTTTTAAAATCACTTTTACATTACAAAAAACAATTAAAAAACAAAATTTTTTGAGTCAAATGGTTATTCTTGCTTATGCACATTATAAACAGTTCTACGGATTTGACATGCATAAGCTGGCATAAGGTTGCATTCGTTCAGTTTTTTTGTCTTTTCCTATGCCAGGCAGAGCACATTATATTTGAGCCTTAACAGTCCAATTAGTATGTTTGACTGTAAAAATTTCAATCTTTTACGTTTCTTTATAAACAATTAGCATACCTTGTACTAATTAAAATCAAATTTTGGTATTGTTGTATGTGATCCAATTTATTTTTGGCCCGTCAAATATTTATTATTAAAAGCTTTTGAAAACAGAAAACAAAATAATTATATAGGTAGATCTCCGACAAATGGACAACTCAAGCGGCCGGACATATTGCATTTTAAATGTAAAAAATAGGAGTTTTACATTTAAATGTGTAAAATAAAATAGCTATTTATGTATAATTTGTAAATTGGGAATGAAGGTATATAGATAAAACAAACATGACCACAAAATTTTGATGTTATTTTCTTTTCTTTCTCTTTTTCGTTTTTCCCGATTTAATTGGAAAAGTTTATACAGCAATTTCATTTAAATTTGTTATATTGTATTATGACGCTTACATATATGTCTATACACGATATTATGTAGAATTTTATTAAAATCGATTCAAGGGTAATACTAGCCTCGTTAAAAAAATTTTGGTTGTGTCTTTCCTTCAGTTTTTCAAATTTAGAACCGTAACTAATTAATTGATTTGAATAAAATTTTCAGAATAGATTTACGTTATCAGAGCCCAGATTACTTGAAGTAAATTCTAAAAACTCTAAACGAAGTTATACTGAAAAAAATATTAAAATATTATTATCAGTTATAGGCCGATTTTAAGACTCTATATGCATTTTCTTTAAAATTCGGCTTTTACGCATAATAATAAATCTATAATATCTACATAATAAAAACAAAATAAAATAATATTTAAATTTTAATATATTTTGTTTCACGAAAGTGCCCTAACATAACAGTGTCCGAAATATTGAAAGAAGAGTCGTCGACAAATATACTGAAGCGAATTTTATATTACATTTGTAACTGCTTTTCAATAAATCAAAATAACTATCAGTTAGAAACTCTATTATATTTATATGAAAGACAATGTAGGACATTTGTTCAGAAGTAAAATTCCTCAAATTCAAAATTTTTAAATATCCGGAATTTGATACTTCTACCCTAGATCTAGATTTCTTTTCTTAATTTCTAATTTTTGTTGAAATATTAAGTGTATAGGAAAAGAATTTCGTTTTTTTTTTCTATGATTATGTTTGGCCATTAAGTCAGGAGCTGTATGGTTTATGGATTATGGACAAAAAGTCTTTAAAAAATAGGAAATAGTAGAAAATTTGACATTTCACAATATCGAAACGAGAAACCAAATATGGTCCCAGTCAGCCAGTAATCTATCGGTTTCTGTGAAAATGTCCTGTACATCCGATAAGTTTATTTAACCATATTTTTGAATATTTTTAGAGGTATTAATTAATTAAATTCCGTCACAAAAAAGTGTTATGACATAAAACTTGAGTAGAGAGGAGTAAGTTGAAATAATATACCGTTACCGTCATGTATTATCAAGATCTTAGAGCACCAGATCATCATACATATGAGCCAAAGGGGCCAGGGCTTAGGAGCCGAGTCACTAGACGACCGGGATATTATAAACTTATTTTAAATTTTAAGTTACAATTAGAAAATAACAATTAAAAAACAAAACTCTACGACATTCTGTACTGATACACCTAATAATAATATTAATTTTTTCTTATATGTACATACGTAAGTAATTAATATGCATTTAGAGACTTTTGAGTTTGACGCACGAATATGTGTTTATCGAAGAAAATGAATTTTTTCCATAAATTAATTAAGGATTTTAATTTTAATTTCACAAAAAAAAGAAAAAAACGTTAGAATTATAATATTACTTTGTAAAATACATTCATTCCTCGTTTTACAAGGTGGATTGCTTTTAAACTGTGTATCAAAATAGAAAATCATTTAGAACTAACTAACTATGATCTTGACCGTGTGTTAAGCAGAACGGGTATCGTGTAAATCAATTTTACTCAAGTCGTATCGAAAAAGCATATCAATCGGAATGTATTTTCGATTCGATTTGATATTAATCAAATTTCACGATTCCATTCCAGAAACTGTGCAAATTGAGTAATCGAGTATCGGGTTTCTTATATTTTAAAATTGTAATTTGATATAAAATTATATTTTAATTTCGTTGAATTTTTTTTTTGAAGTTATAAAACAAAATTAATGATTTAATTCTTTATATTGATTAAATTTATATTTTCCTTTTTTCCTTTTTGTATTGTTTCACACATATTAATTTTTAGACACAATTTTCCAACGAATACAAATGCATTTCGAATAGATTTTCCTTTTTTCTTATTTTTTTGTATTTTATTGATATTTGAAAAGCAAATCCTTTTAAACAGAAAATTGCTCATCTATTCACATATATATATTTGAAATCGTATTTTTTTTTTTTTTTTTACATAACAAAACATAAATGCATATAAATACAAATAAACGGAAAAAAGGACATTTCAAAAGTACACCTTCATGTATAAAATTTTCGGTGAAAAATCAATAAATGAAAAGAAGAAAACGAAAAAAAAAACGCACACAAGAACAAAAGAAAATAGTGTACTGTAAAACAAATTTTTTTTTTTGAAATTATAAAATTACCAATAATATGCAATAGTATCAGCGAGACCATTTTTAACATTTCTATCCAACAAATTATAACAGATATTCGTTGAGGCGCCGTCCATCCATTTAATATCGATTGGTCCTTTTGATATATCAAAATTGTATGTAAGAAATTTCTTTGGATCAGCTGCTGTCTCCCAATGGAATTGTTTCGCTATTCGTCCCCAAAATTCTTGCGGATTATCCAATGATTCCTTGTAGAATTTTCGATATTCATCCATACTCGAAATATACGAATTACGGCTTATTCCCGTATTTGGAGCATATACTAATTTTTCTGATGGCATTTTTTTTTTTGTTTTTTTAATGTTCTTTTTTTTGTTTTGTAATTATTTAAATATATTTAAATAAAAAAGATTCCAAAATCTTATCAAAATTTTTGGTATATTTGTTTTTACTTTTTTTTTTTTTTTGGTTTCTTTTTGTCTATTTCAATAAATACAACGCACAATAATTTCAGAAATACTGAAATTAAATAAATTCTCTTTGCAGTTTTTTGCTCGATACATGAAAAAAAAAAACAACAAAACGGTTGAACACGAATTAATCTATTCAAAAGTTTCTCACGAACTGAACTTTTCTTCATATTCGATTCGAATTTACACCAGAAAAAAAGTTTCGGCCGTTTCTCCCTCCATACAATTCTCAACCACACCACCCAAAAATGAAATTACAATTTTCAAGCTTTTCATATAAACAAGGTAGGAGGTGGAAAAAATGAAAAAGCTTTGCCTATGTGAAATCTTATCCGTACTGGACGACGTACTATGAAAAGCTTGACGAAAATTTATGACTCGAGGTAGTAAAAACCAAAAATAAAGAAAAAGTAATTATAATTTCAATTTTATGACCAAAACGATCACACCATCATGACGAGATCTTTATGATGGTGTGATCTTTTCTTTAAGGTCCAATTTTGGAATGATTATTTTGAGTCAGAATATGCAATTTTGTGTTAAAAAGTTAAAGTACTTAATTTTAGTTCAAAGTTTCTTATCTAGGATGATACTAATTTGGATATATATGTACGTACTATTGATTGTTTCATAAGAAATACTACAAGAAGTAGATACATATATTGAAAGTTATCGTACTATTTTGAATCATATACCAATAGTAGTAGTAGCTTTCCATTTGCACAAATCCTTGACAGTACTGCAAACGGAGAGTGTCAAGGGCACCACTATTCGCAAAGTTCGTTCCTCCCGAATAGTATAACATGGTGTAATAACTTTGGACAACTATTTTTATTTAATCTCGATCTACAAGAGCCAAAATAGTGTGCCATGTACCTGGATATTAAAAAGATTTTAAAATTATTAATCTATATAAATAAAATCGTTTCTGTACGTTTGTACAAAATCGATAATCTCCGAAAATTCTTGATCAATTGACTTCAAATTTTTATAGAACCTTCCTTAGGTACATGAGCAGGTTCTTACATATTTATTTATATTTATTTATTTATCTATGTTACACCTGAGCCAGGTAATACTTGATTTAATAAATTAAATCACTAACACAAAGCCACAAGCACGTTGAAAATCATTGCCCTCCAACGAGAAAACGTGATTACTCTTACTCACACGCGCATACATCAATAAAGTACATATAATACATAATGTAAGCAGAGTTTATAGAAAATACAGATGGGCGTAGTGGCGGCGTTAAAAATATTAATTCGGAGGGGCAACACTGTAAATGGGCTTAATGCTCATGTATTCTGGAACATGAGAATTGCGAAAAATGTTTGCGTTATTTATTCCAAAAAACCAATTTCTCTTAAGCGTGCAAAATTAAATTATTCGCTTTAGATCCTCTTTATTGAAATGTAACGAGCAAATTATATCTCAACTAATTGGCCTAAAAGAGCCGAAGCAATTTCATACGTATTTTCTGGAAACCTTAAAACAAAAAACAAAATTTAAAACTGAAAATGCTTAATTTTCAAAAACATCGACGAATTTTAAGAGTTTTCCCATTTTGAGCAAAAAATGACTGTCACTGGTAGTTTTCCATTTTTTTAAATAAAAAGAAAGTAGAATTTGGCGCTGGGATTTATGATTCAAACTTGATTCAAAAAAACGAATTTTTTACTAATTTATGATTTAACATCATTTCTGTTTAATTAATTATAATTAAATAAAGCCTATAAAAACATTTTTTTTGTACAGCAATAATGAAAATTCGCCCATTTTAATACAAAATATATCAAACTTACGTGTGAAAGAAAAATTCTTTCCCCCCCGAAAATTATAATACGAGCTAAAAAAGATATCGTAAAAATAGGGTTTATGCCAAAAATCAAGTTTGTTTAAACATACAATATTAAATTTTAAAATTATAATCTACTCTCTACTAATTGACATTTAATACATAGAGTCTCATTTTTTGGAAACCCTAAAACCAAAAAAGGCATTTAAAAATGAAAATGCTGAATTTAACAAAACCTTAGATGAAATTTCCAGCTTCGATATACTCAGTGGAATGGCAAAAGAGAGGATTCCCAAACGTACATATACTAATCTGGCTCTATAACAAAATCACTTCAAACGAAATCGACGATGTAATATGCGCTGAAATAGCCGATGCCGATGATGATAAGGATTTGCATGAAATTGTGACGAAAAATATGATACATGGACCTTGCGGTACACTGAATCCAAATTCACCATGCATGATAGTATCCAACATAGTTGCAGGAAACGATAGATATCCTTTATACAGAAGAAGATCAGAAGAGATGGCGGTAAATTAGCAACCCTAGCATATTCAATGAAACTACGACAGGCAAACTCTATACCATGCATCCCAATCAAGATGAATGCTTCTTTCTTCGCATGCTGTTGATAAATATGGCCGGCCCAACATCTTTTCACCAATTGAGAATTGTGAACGGTGTTACACATGCCACTTTCCGGAGCGCATGTCAAGCTCTGAATTTATTGCAGAACGGCCGACACTGGGATGTATGCATTAATGACGAGTGCAACATGTCACATCAACATCAAATTTGTGCATTGTTTGCAATTATATTGACCGCCTGCTCTCCTCCATCTGCAACAGAGTTAAGAGAAATTTAAAACCCACATGGCTGAAGATATTTTCCGTCGAATATGCAAGGAAAATTCAAATATAAACATGGATTTCACAGCAGAAATCTACAACGAAGTGTGTTTAATGATTGAAGATTTGTGCTTAGAAATCGCGAACAAAATTCTCAATCAATTGGGAATGCCATCACCGAATCGATTTACTGCTGCTTTGTTTAATGTAGAATTGGGTCGTGAAAAAAAATTGCAACACGGGTGATCTTTTGTCCTATGTGCAATCAAATATTCCTAAGCTAACGTTGGAGCAAAAGGGCATTGACAATCAAATAATGCAAACTGTCAATAACGGAGTTGGAGAAATATTCTTTTTAAATGCGCCAGGAGGAACTGGTAAAACGTTCCTAATTAGATTGATTCTGGCCACAATTCGATCCCAAAATGACATAGCCTTAGCTCTTGCGTCGTCCGGAATAGTTGCGACATTGCTACCAGGTGGAAGAACGGCTCATTCCGCTTTGAAATTGCCATTAAACACTCAATACATTGAAAATCCCACATGCAACATTTGCAAAGTATCCGGCATGGGAAAAGTATTGCAGAAATACAAACTTATTGTTTGGGATGAATGCACAATGGCGCACAAAAAATCGCTCGAGGCCCTTGATCAATCATTGCAAGACTTACGTGCAAATATCAGGAGATTTCAGGCAAACATTACCTGTAATTCCTCGGTCGACACCTGCGGACGAAATAAATGCTTGCCTGAAATACTCTACTTTGCGGCGACGCGTAAAGATGTTAAAATTGACTACAAATATGCGAGTCCAGCTGCAAAACGATCGGTCAGCAGAGATATTCTCACATCAATTGCATCAATTGAAAGGTGCCGGTTGACCTGACGTCAGGACGAATTTTATTGCCTCATAACTTCTGCAATTTAGTGACGTCCAAAGAAGAATTGGTTGGAAAAGTATTTCCCAACATTCAAACCAATTACAAGAATCACGATTGGCTAAGTGAACGAGCTATTCTTGCGGCCAAGAGCAAAGACGTCTACGAACTTAACAATATTATTCAGTCTAACATTCAAAGCGAGGTGGTCACATATAAGTCCGTCGACACTGTTGTAGAAGCAGATGAAGCGATTAATTATCCAACAGAATTTTTGAATTCACTCGATCTGCCGGGGATGTCACCGCACGTACTGCAATTGAAAGTCGGTGTGCCAATTATGTTGCGAAATATCAACCAGCCAAAGCTTTGCAACGGCAGGCGGCTTGCAATAAAAAAATTAATGAGCGACATCGTAGAAGCAACAATATTGACAGGACCCTTTGAAGGTGAAGATGTGCTCATTTCTCGCATTCCTATGATTCCAACGAATATGCCATTTCAATTTAAGAGATTGCAATTCCCGATTCGATTGGCGTTTGCAATCACTATCAACAAGGCTCAGGGCCAATCTTTAAAATTGTGCGGTTTACATCTAGACACGGATTGCTTCTCACATGGACAATTATATGTTGCGTGTTCTAGAGCCAGCAAACCAGAAAATCTCTATATCTGCACAGAAAATGGCACAACAAAAAATTTTGTATAACCACAAGCATTGTGAAATTAAATATACGAGAAACGTGCGCTTTTTCTTTTCTTTTCCATTTAACCAGACTGAGCCACAGCAGCGCGTGGTCGGGTACAGCTAGTTTTTTAATAATACCATAATATTTAAGAAATACAAGGTCATCTAACATTTCCATTTTCAACTTATTGCGGCGTACCATATTTACGCAGCTAGAAGCTATTAACAACACTCTTTCACTAGATGTTGAGGTAGGATGAAGGATAAGTAAAGCCTGGAACAATTTATCTGCAAGAAATCTCCTTTTTCAGCGATTTACTTCAATCAGTTTTACTTCCTTATCTAACTAATAGTCTGTCCAATTGTATCACAGCCATAATAGACTCTATTATTTTCTGTCGAACATAAGCAGATACTCCATGTTCTGAATCCGATTCTTCTTTGATGTTTTCAACTGAATTTTCAGCTTCATAAAACAACCTTTCACTTTGAACTCTAATACGTGCATTATCGTACGAGTAGTTGAGGTCTAGAGATATTTCAGTTTAAGCAAAACGTGAAAAGGTTATTGCGAATTATTTTAATATGCGAGTATAAGATAGCCAAATCAACTAGACAACTAGATTAAAATTTAAATTTCCGATTATTATTACCAGCTTTTTTGTGTTACAAAAAAATTTAATTGTAATAGTTATATGACATTACCCGGGAAATCGAATAATCAATAAATCATTGAAACTTTCCGGGTGCTCGGTACTCGTTAGATTCGGTTAGATTCACTAATAGAACGGTTCCCTCTCTGGAACTGAAACATAGAAAGTTTTTAACAAAGTTGGAAATCTTATCACATTTTTCATTTCGAATGAGAAGCAAGACACAAGTTATTTCTGTTTCAGAAACAGTTACAGATACTTTTCAATTATATTTCAGGTCTTTTTCCAAATATATTAAAAATATTTCGGAAATTCTTTTATTAAAATTTTTTCAGCCAGCAAGATGTTATTTCTAATAAATTATGTAATTAAATTAAACTTTTGAAAAATAACAAAACCATTTGTTTTAAAAAGAAGACTAATACATCAGTGCTCTCAATACTAACTACCAAAATGTGGTCTCACATATTACACTAGCGGCTGGCATGTTTTTATAAAAATTTTAAGAGCCCGTAATTTTCTTTCATTACATAACAATTGAAAAGAATTGTATTGTGAATAATGATTTGTAAGAATGCGCTAATAAAGTTAGTATTAGAATTAGTAGAATGAAAAATGTGAAACTCTTGGCCATTACTATTGTAGAAACAAATTTATATCTCTTCATGACGTTCCAGAAAAATTCGCGCAAAAGGAATTCGCGCAAAAGGAATTCGTGCAAAAGGAATTCGTGCAAAAGGAATTCGCGCAGAAGGAATTTGCGCAAAAAGAATTCGCGTAAAAAAAATACTGAATCCGGTAAATAAAAATCGTATAAAAAAATATTTTTCATATCCTGATTCGCGTAACTTTGAATTCGCGTAAAAATATTTCGCGCAAAAAGTGGTTTAATTATATCACTCATATTTAAGTTTATAATCAACTTTTCGATAAGTCATCATTATAGACAGAGTGCTTGCATTATTATTACTTTTTAGTCATTATTATTAAAAAAATTTCATTCATTTTGTTCAACGAAAACACAATTATTGTATTAAAAATATATTCTTCGATTTTAACTTAATGAATTCAATTTATTAAGTTAACACTGCACCATCAGTTGCACTATCTGTATTCTCTGCAAAACTCTTTGGCTGAAAAAACCTTTACATTCGGCGACAGTGGTGAAACATACCTCAATACTTTTCTGTCGAAATACACCAGAAGATTTATGAAATTGGGATCAAGAAATTCCCTAGAAGATGGTAACCCATTGTCAAATAAAATGGCTATTATATTAGAGAAAGTTGTTTTTGATTTCATAGTAAAAACCGAAAAGACCTTCCGGACTACCCAATATTTATATCTAAGAAAGCTGATTCTTTTAATATTGAATTCTATTCTCCATTATTATATCAGGAACATTTCCGATGTTTAAGATGTTGGAATTATGAATAAACAAGCTATATTGCAAAACCACTATTGAAATTTCTATACATAACATATTTCCAAATCGTTTTACTTTTCAAAAAACTTTTAAAAAAATATATATAATATGGAAATTCAGCGCAAGTCACTTTCGTCCTTTATATATAAAGTTGCTTAATTCTGACACGGAATTATCAGAAAATTCCATCAAGTTGAAGCTATCAACTGGGTATACCATTTAATGCTTTACGTCCCTTTTCAAAAGATCCTTCATTCGGTTCTTCAAAACAGAGTTTTACTTAATATTCTGAATTTTCTGATAATTGCTTCAAAACACAGTTTTTAATTTGACATTTATTTTATTCTTTTCGTCTTTTATTCGGTTCTTATCAAGTCAATCCTGTCGCTGAATTTTCTGACAATCATTTAACAACCCAATTTTCAACTTGACATCCTTTTCGTTCTTTTTTATAATTCCCTTCATTCGGTCCCTATCAAGTTAAACTTAATACAACTTTTTTCAAAATTAGTTCGAAACCAAATTTTTAACTTGATATCCTGTTTTATCCTTAGATCAAGAAACAAAAAAAATTTTACTTTAGGTACAGACAACGAACTCGACGAATTTCACTAAAATCAGGTAACGCGTTTGTCAGTTATCCTAACCAGAATTTATGATGGAAGGAAACTTCGGAAATCGTTTCATTTCATACAGCAATCCGAGTTTTGTTCGGCAGCTTCAATTGATTTTCGGATACAAATGTTCTTTCATTGAAAAAGTATCCTGTTCTAAATTTTATTGAAATCGGTCTATAAATAACGTTACAACACACTGTAATTTAGAAACAAAACTTTTAGTCAGATCGAACGCAACTTCTGATAGAATGGTTCTCATGTAAAAAAAACCGCTCCTACCAATTTTCGTTCAAAACGCTTCAAAAATACGGCCACAATTTTGCCTACCACAGACGGACAAACAGGCATTGTATAAAAATGGTTGCAAACGATTTAAAATCTTCTAAAACGTGGAGATTTGCCAAAAAAAATTTTTTTTGCGATCATGATTCCAGTAACTTATGTATACGTATATGTATACTTTGTATAGAAGTTAAAAATCAATAAAAATTATATAAAAGAAATTGAATGAGTCAATGAGGTGAGGCCGACCATTTTTATAAATGCAAAAAAAATTTTCGTTGTCTCAAATATTTTATGACCTATGCGAATAAAGTTCATTTTAACAGATTTATAATTAAGAACTTACGAGCTTGAAGATTAAAATATTTCATCGTATCTCAACAATATTCAACATCACGTCGAAATGCAAATGTTCTTCATGATACTATATGAACTGATTTTCTTATACACGATTTTTCATGTATTATAATATTTTAAATGCTATATTCAAACTAGGGGCTCGACCCAGCCTTGCTACCGCTTCTCATCGTCAAACATTTTCTCTCTATTCTATAGTATAATTTACAATTTCAATATATCGGCGATAGTTGTAGTTGATAGACAGTTGTAATTGCAGAAAATGTTATCTCAATTTTAATTGAGTAGTTTAAACTCTCTTTACCGCAACTGTCCAGCCCACCGATAAGATGATGTCGTGGCATATAGGAAATTTCCAAATTTATTTAAAGTTCCTAATAAATTTTTGACCTATAATAAATAAAGGAAGACAAAGAACTGTAAATTTGGAAATTTTAATTTAGCTCAAAATCATTCCCCAAAATCTATGACATATAAAATATATCTTTCGTTTACGAAATATATATTCTGATTACCTAATTTTAGTTATATCTCGATTATATCGTCATCATTTCAACGTTTTTGCCATTTTCATGTGCGCTTAAAAATAGGCAATTTACAATTTCTTAATGCAAATTTCTATATTTTTCAAAACTTTCTTACTGAAGCAGGGCTTCAAATCTAACATAGTATAGTAGTACTTTTTATTTTATTTTTCCCCATCAATATTATATGAGCTTTCGGTTGTTATAAAAATGGTCGTATTTTAATGGATTCTGCAGTTTCCAAAACAAAAACCGATTAAAATAATTACAATAAGAAAAAACAATCAATTTTGCTAAAGTTTAAATATAAACTATTAAATTATGACACAAGTATTTTAATTTTATCTTTTGCACCGCGCGATTATTTATGATAACAACTAATTTAAAAATAAAATCATTTTTTAAATTAATCAGCATATGTACGATCATTCGAAAAAAAAATCGTTGATAAAAATATTAGCACTTTTTATAAGAGTACATGAAATGAATGGCGTGTTGTGCACTAACAACTTTTGTGATTTCATTATTGATGACCTTTTTAAACTAGACGGCTTTTTTCCCTTTCCTTAACGAACATATATTTATAATGTTTTTCGCAAAGGACTATTTTAAAACACTTCTTACTTAAATTGTAATATTGTAATGTATCTTAAGATATCCTATATTATATTAGATCTATGTTAACTTTTAGGTCCCAGAGACACGCTGCTATCGGCACCATTGTCGTTAATATTTCTATTCGCGTTGCTTAAGTTCATATAAGTACGTCAAATACGATTTGCGTCGTTTTGAATTGCGTCGTCTTTCTCCGGCCCCAATTAACGACGCAAACCGGGGTTTTAATGTATTTATAAGTTATCAAAATAAAACATATAGTAACTTAAAATCGATGCCCTATGGTAGAAATGGGGCAGAAAAACAGTCAAATCTAACGGTATTTCAAGGTTTTTTCTTCATAACTTTGTTTCCTCTTTTCAAAATTTTCTCTAATTCGCAGGTAACCTAGGCCCTAATAGGATAAATCCAACCCGCAAATTTTATTTAAATCAGTATGTTAGTTTTTAAAGTACATCAAATAAACTTTATGGACAAACTTATTTTCTTCTACGATTATTTCTTTCTCCACTATCCTTATCCGATTTTGCTAAAATTTAGCATGGTATCGACTATTTACGTATTTAACCAATATAACTAATTTGAACAAAATTGATTCACAACTTTTCCAGTTCAATCCGAATAACCATATAAAAAAACGACAAAACTTTCTGGTCTCCCTGCTTTTTGCTTAATAACTTCCCTCCCCTTAACCAACACAAATAAAAGCAAAATATAATTGATCACGACATTGTCGTTCATTCTTCCCATAGTCAGCTCGGTGAAAATTGATTTTAAACAGCTCCACAGATCTTAAGGGACAAATGTTTGCATTTTGTCTAAAATAGAGGAAGCATCGACAGCACTATTAAAAATTTGATGAACAAAGGCCACATCAGCCACTTCACGCCGCTTTTCTAAGGAATGTAAGCGTAATAATTTTGGATAATCATTGTAAGGAGGTAACAAAAAAGGGTCATTCCATGGAAGGTTGCGCATCGCGAAACGTAAAAATCTACGTTGAACGGATTCCAGCCTGTTGACATGGACCTTATGGTGCGGTCTTGCAACCATCGTTGGTCGCAAGGCCGTATCAAACCCAGTTGGAGCCCCACGCAGGTTGAACCACTTTGTTCTTTATCATACACGGCACTAACATGAGCCAGAAACCAAAAAATACAAGATGAGTCATTCAGCATCCCGTTTTTTTATTTATTTTAATTAGTCATTTTCGAAGAGAAATTTATACACGAATTACATGACCTTATTTTTCATTAAGTTGCCACGCAGCTTGCGTGTACTGCATAAGGCTGAAGACACACTGAATCAGACAATACAGACAAAACAGACCAACACAGTTTTTTAGCACTAATGCTGGAAACACATGTGCAGATATTCTGCATGCAGCGCTACACGAATATCTGCACGTATCGGCTTCTTTTGTTGTACAAAAAATTTTATTATAAAAACATATAGTAATTTAAAATCGTCGTAGAAAGGTTTTAAGGATATGGTTGTATCGGGAATCAAAAGTTATATCGATTTATGCTGCATAAATAAATTATGCATGTCCGTCCATCCGTCCGTATAAAAGATAAATCAAAAACGTGTCATCCGATTTTGATGAAATTTAGAATGTGAGTTGCTTATTCCTTAGTTTCGTATTGCATTAGAGCAAAATCGATCCAGGGCGAGCAAAGTTATAAACGAAAATCTAGGGTGACCAGAAAGTTTTGTCTTTTTTTTTGTTTATGGTTTTCCGGATTTAATCGGAAAATTTGTGAATCAATTTTATTGAAAATAATTACGCGGCTTTACTACCTTAATAGACGATATCACGTTAAATTTCAATCAAATCGTTCCTAGGATAAAAGAGAAAGAAATAATCCTAGGAGAAAAAACCCCCTTTATAAAGTTTTTTTGATGTACTTTAAAAACTAATACAGCGGTTTGAATAAAATTTACAAATTCGACTTACCACGCGACCCCATTGGACTTATTTCAAAACATAATTTCAGTCGGACTGAAAAAAAGTCTAAAGCTAAGATCACACTGCAACTTTTGTTGCATTGCAGCATAAAAAGATGCGAAACTAGAGTGCTGCAAAGTGTGAACAGCATTGCAACACAAAAAGTTGCGATTCTTTTTTGCTGGATGACTAGATTTTTTTATTGCGTGCAACCTGAAAAGTTTCAACGTGTGAATAGCAAAAAACAAAGTTGCATATGCAACAAAAAATATTAAAATGGTTGAAACTTTTGTTGCATGCTGCATGCAAGTTTTTTGACAGTTCAGTGTTACTGCTTTTTTTGTTTGTTGGTAAGTTTTTAAAATATAATGAAATTCAATTTTATTGTAATATCCTTTTAATAATTAAATATAAACTTAGAAAATGGCAACGATAAAAATAATATGGAAACGAGAAGAAATTCTGAAATTAATAGAATTAGTTGAAAGCTGTCTATGCTTGTAGAATGTGGCCACGAAAGAATACCATGACTCCATTAAAAGACGGTTGGCTCTGGAGGAAATAAGTGCCAATTTAAACATCAATTGTGACGAGATTAAAAAAGAATTACACACATTGCATACACAACATGGAAAAGAACGTGTCAAGATTAGAAATTCAAAGTCCGGTAGCGGCTTAGCGGACATATACAAGTCGAAATGTGAGTATTTTTCACCGATGGAGTTTATGTTTCAGCATACTTCAAGAAATGAAACAATTGATTCAATGGTATTAATAACATAGTTTATTTATATTGTACATATTTAGTATTTAAATAAAATTGCCAAGGAACTTCACCTTCGCGACAGAAATATTCTTAGAATTCTTCCCGAATATTTTTTGGAGTCATGTTTGTATTTCTTTGTGCATTTCTCGTCAGTGGTTCTAAACTAGCAGCTTCCTTTCTCCAAGTTCCTGGTGAAATTGTTCCATCGGCATTTTCCACATCAAAAGTTCCTGGTGGTGCATATACTGCCTGTGATCGAGAAATTATAAAATTGTGTAATACCGAAATAGCGCAAACGATTTTTTGAACTGTCTTTGGAGGCAGTTCTATAGTTCTTCTTAGAATTCGAAATCATGCTGAGGCTATTCCAAACACATTTTCGATTATTCTTCTTGCACGGGATATGCGATAATTACAAATTCTTTCTGACACACTTAGATGCTTGGAGCCAAACAGTTTGATCATGTATGGTTTTAATGCAAATGCATCATCCGCGACAACAACAAATGGTACTGGAATGTTTCTGCCGTGTAATGGCTTTGCAGGTGGAATGTTCAATGAATTATTTTCAAGAGCAGATGACAAATTGCAATTTAAGTAAACTCCTCCATCAGAATCACGACCAGCTGCACCTACATTTATGTAGGTGAGTTTATAATTAGCATCGGCTAATCCCATAAGAATAATACTGTGTGTGTTTTTATAATTAAAATATAAACTTCCACTATTGGCTGGTGGTTTCACATATACATGTTTTCTATCCAAAGCTCCAAGACAATTGGGAAAGTTCCATTTTAGATTGAAATCATTTGCTATTTCCATCCATTCGGTTTCCGTGCTCGGCATCTGTAAAGTTAATTTGATATAAATCTTTTTGTTATTATATATTTTTACTAATTGCTGCATTTTGTATTTTCGGTAACAATTAGTCATGAAAATATCACCAATAATGATGAAGCAAGTAGCAGCTCTAAAAGCAATTTTAAAAATAATAAGATCGTGGCGGAAAATGAATTGGCGCATAGTCAATTAGAATCGATTGATTCAGTTGAAACAGTTGAAACAGAATATCAACCATCTTCTTCGAATAAAAAACGGAAAGCCAAACAAACTAGCATTGAAATGCAGGAACAAGCTGCTGTAAAGAAATGCATGGGCGTTCTATCAAATAGGAGAGACGAATATTCTATCTTTAGGGAGTTTGTAGCGACAGAAATTCGTTCATTAAAAAATTCGCCGGATTTGCAATTTAAATTGAAAATTGCAATTCAAGAACAACTATTAGAAGTTTCAACTGAATATGGGGCACGTCAATTATTCGTTCCGCCTCGTTCTTCAACACCACATTCATCATCATCATCTTGTGAACAAATTTGCTTTGAAACAGAAACCAATACGGACTCGTCTGAAAACGTTATTTTAACAACTGATTGTGAACTTAATTTTTTAAATAAATTATCACTACCATAAAAAGGAAAGTTTATTCGTTACCTTTAAATATTCGTCTTTTAATACATTAAAAATGGCATTGCATGTTTTAGGTATTATAGTTGAAATGGTGTTCGCTGGTATACGGAATAGATACATTAGCGATTTATAACTATCACCTGAAAACAGAATCTTACTGACAATTTAGGAAATAATTTAAAATCCTTACCTGTCGCTAAAAACCTTAATGTTGCAACCAAGCGTTCAGTAGGAGTTATTGCTTTTCTCATAAAAGTATCCCTTTTTTTTATTATGGGTTCCACTTTTTCCAAAAGATAATCAAAATCCGATGCTGATATTCGCAAAAAATTTTTAAAAAACAACTCATCTCCAACACGTAATTCGCGTAATAAATTATGAACAAATCCGTACTGTTCACGTTCTTTTATCCATTTTTTTACCCAGCATTATCTTTTACTTTTTTGACGCCTTCGTCTTTCTTTTCTCAACAAAATAAGAGCTAAACAGGCAACAGCTTTTTCTTCTTCATCATCAAACATATTTTATTTCAATAAATTAAATGCTAAAATCAAAACAAGACGTCAAATTTTAAACACATACGCGAAAAAACTCCAAGGAAGTTGCAAGCAATAAAAGCTGCATGCTATGTGTGAACACCTCAGCAGCAGCATAAAAACTTCAGATTGCGCGCCACTTTTACTTACATGTGTGAACAAGACTCGCAACTTTTGCAGCTGCAACCAAAAAAACCCTGATGCAAAAGTTGCAGTGTGTGATCTTAGCTTAATGGAGAATCGAAAATTTGGACTTTTATGTCAGTCCGACTGAAATTATGTCTTGAAATAAGTCCAATGGAGTCGTGAGGTTATGCTATCAGGGTCTAGGTTACCTGCAAATTAGAAGAAATTTTGAAAAGAGGAAACAAAGTTATGAAAAAAAACCTTGAAATAATATTAGTTTTGACAGTTTTTCTGTCCCATTTCTACCATAGGGCATCAAAAAATGGGCTATAGGCCGATTTTAAGTTACTATATGTTTTTAGTCAAATATCAAATTTCACGTTTAGAAATGAAAAAAAAAATTGATATTATTTGAAATTTAATTTTAAAATATATTTTTATTTACAAAAGTTAAGTTTTCTAAATCTAAACTTTGCAATAAAGTGTAATGTGCAAAAATTATTTGAAATTTTTCATATTTTTATATCAAAAATGTTAAAATAAATTCAGTGCTCGATTTTTGAAGATCTTGTGTGACTTTTAAAATTTATTGAAACATCTCATATAATGGGAATGATATATCCATCTAAATTTGAAATTTTGATTCTATTTAATTCTGTTTTGTCAATGCCACACTGATTAGGCAAAACAACCAAAACATTAAGTTTTGTGTTATTAATGTGTGTTAAGAGCCGTCCAAACGCACAGTTTTTTACTCAGTTTTGCATGCGCAAATCAGATTTGCGCAGGCGAAACTGAATAAAAAACTGTGCTCAAATAAGATTTGCGCAGGCAAAACTGAGTAAAAAACTGTGCGTTTGGACAGCTCTTTAGGTTAAGCGAAATCGTTTCGATAAATTTGACATATTTGTTTTTGGCTGTTTTGTCTGATTCAGTGTGGTATCAGCCTAATAGCAAAGTGTAACTAATAATAAAGTCGGGAAACTTCCTATCCTTACCGTACCGCCGTTTTTCAAATTTTGCCTGTTCTTTTCAAACAATTTTCTATCCACTGCTGACTTAGATAGCTACATATTGTACGTATGGGTGAAAGAGAAATATAATCTAAGCAAAAAAGCACGTGTTGAAATTTATATGCAATGCACAAATACTAGAAGAAATATAAGGTTTTTAAGAGTTTTTCATGTGCATTTTTAAGAACATTTCATTCTCTCTCTTCCTGATGGATTTTGCCTATGAAAACAGTCTATTCCTTCGCACTTATTGCCACGTGCTTTTTCTGGCTACTTCGCTAGCTTTCCGGACTTTATTATTAGAGACAAATCCAACAAACCAAAGATCATAAAATTCGGTCCAGCCCTTCTTGAGTTATAAATGGTGTAACTAACACGACTTTGTTTTATACAAGTATATAAAGATATTGGCTATATTTTACCAAAGTGTAACTATGGTAAAGTGAGGAAAGCTAGCGAAGTAGCTAGAAAAAGCACGTGGCAGACGGGAAAAAGAATACGCAAGAGTACATATGCTTTTCATAGGCAAAATCCATCAGCAAGAGAGAGAATGAAATGTTCTTAAAAATCAGATAGAATCTTATGATTTGATCCCGGAATCTTAAGTTTGGGCACAAATTTTGCATACATACCAGAAAAAAAATGTGCGCCAAATTTTTTTTTTCTGGTGTGTGTGCATTTGTATATTAATTTCTGCCTGTGTTTCATTGTTTACATTTAAAAATTACCCATTAGTGGTGTTGCCAATATTGCAAATTGTTATTCTTTCAAAAAAAATCGTTGGAGTTAGACGCGGTTTAAAATATGGAAAATGTTCGAAACAAAATAAATTTAAGTGTTTTGTACCTGGCTGCTTTTCAACATTTGAAAACAGTCAAGTAAGGTTTTTTAAAATGCCGACAAATCCGGAACGCACACATATTTATCAGTTACGCCTTTGTAAAAAAAAATAATAGTTAGTAGTAGTAGTTTTTCTTATGCCTCTATTTACAAATTCTATTAATTTTTAGTTAGTTGTTATGTTTTTTAATGCATTTATTTTATTAAAGATTTTCATCATTTTTTAAAAAAGTTAAACAGTCAGTTTAAAAAAATACATTAATGGCAACACCATCATGGGATCAATTTTTCGAACAAAAAAATTAGGGATGTTTTTCAAAATCATAAGACATCATGTTTCTCTTTCACTCATATGTACAATTTTTAGTGCTATCTATTTCAGCAGTGGATAGAAAATTGTTTGAAAAAGAACAGTCAAAATTTGAAAAACGGCGGTACGGTAAGGATAGGAACTTTCGCCACTTTATTATTAATTACACTTTGCTAATAGTCTACTTGAAAAAGCAAATGGCATTGCTGAAAAGAATTTGACAATACAAGAAAAATTTCTTGTATTATTAATAAAACTAATAATAGGTCTGTTTTATTTACCATACCCTACACCGGAGCAGGGTAAGTGGCAAATAAAACGAGCAGGAGTAGAAAAAAGCCTTAATTAAAAAGTTTGTGGCGCTGCTTAGCAACCATATTGTAATTAAATGGGAAATTTTTAGCTAATACACTTTTTATGGTAGAAAACTGAACTAATTTCGGTGTGAGAGCTACCCCTGGTCTGAAAGTAGTGTAGGATTTGCACTTTGGTTGTTTTTGTTTTCAATGTAAAAATTTGCTCTACCCCAGAGCAGGTGGCAAATAAAACAGACCTATTATGTGAACTCATATCATTTTTGTATGAAAATAATCGATATTTATAATGTCTATATACCATATATCTAAAATATAAAAGTTAAATATATATAAAATATAAATATATATAAATATATAAATATATATATATATATATATATATAAATATATATAACATAAAGTTTAGATTTGAAACTGACTGAACTACAATATAATAAATAAAATAAAATACCATTATTAAATAAATATTTTGCAATAGCATCCCTTGTTTTCTTTCGTTAACGTCATAACGTCATTTCCCATGCGTGTCGCAAACGCTGGCTGTGCAATATTACTGTTATGATTTTCAACGTTTTTAATCCACGCAGGCTCAACTGAATCTTTTTTTTCGTTCAAGATGTTGGTGCCTGTTCTGATATCCGACGTTACGTTAATTTTACTCGATATTACTCACTGGCTACTCGATATGTCATTTTTGATGTTCTGGAATACACAACGTTTCATTTCAGTTCAACGCGTGGCAACGTATTAGATTTTTGATGTTCTGATATTCGTCGGGAAGTCGATTTTCAGGTTAAATTACTCACTTCAGTTTTCGCGCGTTCGAATGAATATTTTTGTATGAATTTCCTTTATTTCTAAACCCACCCACACTATGCACAATAATATAAACTTTTAATCTCATTTTGAGCCTGAAATGGCTTTTATGAAGAATATATATGCTCAGTAAATAAAATTCATTCATAAAAAAAAATGTTTTTTTTTCCACTTTTAAATTTTTTAATGATTAGTGAATGGAAAAAATGTTACAAAAATATAATTTATAATTTGAAATAAACAATGCTGAAAAATATATGACATTTATTTTAATAATGACAAGAACTTTATTTTGTAAAACATTTATTGATGAAATGACTTACAAAAAACACAACCAGCTGATTTTTGACATGCGATGATTGCCGTTTTTTTAAATGGGAAACGTAATTTTCCAGAACACTGATCGCGTTAGGAATCGAATCGAACGCGTTACGTTTACTCACCTAACGCCGTAAAACAGAACAAGGTGGTTGTGTATGCAACAGGCTTTCAAAACGATTGGTACATTTTCAATATCTGATTCGAAGCCCCTACCAACTCGCCTAAATCGGGCTTTCAAACGGCCGAAAGCATTTTCATGCAATAGCAATTTTCTTGGGCAAAGGAATTGCTAACCTCATTTTTGTATCATCTTTTTTTAAACATTGGAGGGAATCAACAAAAAATTGGAAAGTTTCTCTGTCCATACGAAAATCTCCTTTGAATTTTTTATCACTGGTTTAGGAACTTCTTCCTCCCAAAATTTGCTTGTTCTATGCTAAAAAAATAAAAATTGTATATTATACCCACATTTGAATTATATTTTAAATTTTACCAGCAACCACATATTCCCATTTTTATCAACATTTATGGATCTCATCATCAACATTCGAGCCAAGTTATCGGATCGCAGCTTGTAGCGCGAATTCCAGATCGTTTTCTGAGTTCATCGCACAGCTCATTATTATTTGTTTAGAAAAGCTGTTATTTCTTCTTTTTCCATATTTTTAATTTTTTTAACTCTTCTAATTTATTTCAACACAAAACACTTGGGTTTGTCACGAGACTTGATTATTTTTGCGAAGATTTTTCACAAATTTGACAGATAATTCTGATTGGTCAGCGAAATGTTAAAATAATATGTACCCGTGACAACGTTTCGCAAATATAATTTTTCATTTCTCATTTTAGCATTTTAAAACAAAACATTTTCAATTAAAAATTCTACTAATTCCCTTTTTCCTGACATTTTATACAATTTAATAGTTTTTAGTATTCACTTCCAAAAGAAAAACCGTTAAAATATATTCAAAATTGCATTTGTCAAAAATGAAAAATTTATCTTCGCAAGTTTAAATAAGCTTCGCAAATCTGCGAAGTATTTAAAGCATTTTGATTGGTTCAACGAATTGTCAAAAATAATCAAATAATTTCGTAAGTTTGCGAACTAACGCGTGACGAGCTCTACTAATTTTATAGGAACATGCAAAAGTACAAAAATATTTCAAATTTCAAATTTGACGGTTACATAACTAGTTTAAAGAATCTGGTCTATCAACGAAACTAGACTTAAGTTCACTTAAGATACCCCAGTTGTTTTAAACTAGGTGTTTTTTAACTAGGTTTCTCCTGGTCTGTCGGAACTTTAAGGTTATTAGATTTAACTACATTTATTTAAATAATGTTATAAACTTTTTTTAAATTCAACGAAAACCTTCACTTGAAATTACTTTATTTCAAGTTTAATTCAATATGATAATATTCATAAAGTTCATAATTTTATCATAAAACATTGAATGAAGAATTATAATTAATTTCCAATCACTTTTACAATTACATGGCAAAATAAATCACAGAAACTACAAGCGACAAGATGTGAGGTGATCATGTTTTAAGTGCAGAAATCGACTTTTAAAAGTCAAGTTCAATTCAAATATAAATAATAGTTTTTGTTATACATATTTTTTTTTTGAGCAGAGTACAAAATTTGCATTGTATTTCCCCACATAATTGCATATTGAATGTAAATACACCTAATTCAGTTTTTACACGATCCATTTTGCACGTGCTTTGATTTATCACGAATTGTTTTTATTAAACGCGAACAACCCTAAGGCAAACAAACGTTCAGCTGTCAATAGCTTGATAACTGACAGAACCCTTAGTAAAGGTGAAGTAATAGGGATTATCCTTGAGACTCCTAATTCCCAAGAGCATAGTGATAGTGACGAAGACGGTCCCATTCTTAATTTAATTAAAAATGACTTTGAACTGCCCAGTAAATTGGATAATCATTTTGCCAAACATGATCTTAATAAGGAACGATCTGAAGTCTTTAATGGCCTCTTGCTAAGAATAATATAAAGGCCTAGGCAAAACAATAAGTTACAACGAATAAAATATTATGCGAAACTCATATTATTTTACCTGATTTTTGTCTTTATAAGATGACATGTTTTTTATTTATTTTGAAATGATAATATACTTTACATAATACACTTTTATTTACATGTGCAGTGTTTATAAAATAAACAGAAGCTTGAAATCGGTTTATAGCCCATCTTTTAATACTCTATGGTAGAAATAGGGATCGTAGTTCTACGAATTAACTCGAAAACAGCAACTAGAACTAATAATACTTTTAAGTTATTTAAATTTTTTCTTCATAAATTTGTTTCTTATTCTTCGAATTTCCTCTAATTTACAGATGATCTGAGTCGTAGGATCATAAAACTTTTCTGCGAATTTTGTTCAAATTAGTATATCAGTTTTTAAAGGATATCTGGAAAACTAAGACAAAACTGTGTGCCCAGCCCAATATTTCTTTACAACTATCTCTTTTTGCAAAATCGTTGAAGTGATTTTCCCAAAGGAAAAAAGTCGATAATATAATTGTATTATTTTTGCTGCTTTTTTAGATCTATCGTGTAAAAACAGAATTGTGTGTATATTTTTAGTCGTTCGAAAGTACCATAAATACCGTATTTTTATTTTATTAAATTAATAGATTGGTTTTTGAATAATTGATACAAAATAACAATATTTCCAAGTATGTTAATTGTGAAAAACTCTCTTGAGGTCTAATTTGAGATAAAGTAAAATGTAATAACAATTTTAAAAGGGTTTAAATACCTAAAGGTAAATAATTTAGAAAACTTGTTCAGGTGAAATTATTGAAAGTTCATTGTAGTTAATGATGCGGGCTTTTGAAATAAATAGTTTTTGCGGTTTTCGCAGCTGGAATTTTGAAAGGTATTTAAAATTATAGATTGGAGACAAAGAACTATTTAGCATTTTTATAAATTTTATTACACTGTAATAAGTCATGGCAGACCAAATAAAAATCAATGAAGAAATTCAAATTAGACTACAAAGCCATCTGTCAATAAGCATTTTACACTTTTATACATATTTAAGTGTACGAACAAAAAGGATTCAAAGTACATTTATGAACACTTCTAGCCCAAATTGTATCGAAGCATTGACAATGCTTTCTCGATTCGATTTAGTCTCAATCGAATTACACGATATACTATGAAATACGTTAATAAGAAAAGAACTAATATTTTAATAACTCTGTAAATATAAAGCCGCACATTTTTAGCTAATTTAAATATAACTAAACTATTTAATTTTAATTACAGGTTGTTTTTTTTGCTACTATAGATAGCCACCGACTTTAATTACAAAATGTTTAACTTCCAAAACACAATATTGATTAGTTTACTAAAGACCTACTGGAATTCATCAATTAAGAAACTATAAATCGATGCCGTCAAACGATTGTTGGGGAATTACAAGGATGAAATGACTTAATAGAACTTAAACTTAATAGAGAAAAAGACGTCAACAAATTTTCGAGATTTTGAACGAGATTTCAACAAAATCTCAATGAAATCTCGAGATTTTGAAATCCTCTATTTGTATGGGAAATCCAGTAGATTTGTATGTCGATTTGGCGAAATTTCACAAAATAGCAAGATTTGAGGGAGATGGAAACATAGTATGTATTAAGCTATTAATCATCTCTTTGGGGCTGATTTAAATTAGCCCAAAATGTATGAAATTTTAATAGACAAAAAAGAGAACAAGAGAAAAAAATTGAGTACAAAATGTATAGTGATTTTGTTGTTGGATTAGGACTAAATTTGTTCTAGCCCTTTTTCTGATGATTTTTCCTTTGTTCAAGCTCATGGAAATATTTGATTCTTATGGTTTTTTTTGTGTTTAAACTAGTCAGATTTTACGTTTCTTTTCAATGATGTTTTGCTGTTTGTGTTCACGCTAGCCAGATTTTAGTGTCGGTATCTTTTAAATAAGAAAATAAAGGAAAGGTTTTTACTTAATTAATTGTTGTATTTAAATTGATATAAGATATAATATGACATAGCTTTTCGTTTAGGTTTTAATTTTCTAATTGTATTTTTTTAAATAAATTTTAACTGAAAAATTTCAGTAGTTCTTTAGATTTGTTAGGTGAGGCTTAGTCCCATTAGCTCCTAAGGTAGAGCCGCGCCTGTTAGAAGGGACGTGAAACATGATTTCAACAATCATACGACTGTAAAAAGTTTTGGTTGACAGATTTGTTTAAAATAATTTTTTGTAAGTTAAAATATATGTTATCTTGCATTTTTTTCTACACTTCTTCATCCGCTATTGTCAAACTACCAACTGTCATATTTTGATTAGCGGTAAACAGATTGAACACTAGTACCTCAGTATAATATACAGTAAACAATCTGGGAATTGAAGAAAAATTAGACGCGATCCTCCCAATACCTCCTTTGAAAATGACAGAAACACAAAATTCTGCACAAAATAAGGAAAGATAATTAAAATTTTCCATTAGAAAGAAAGAAGTAACCTATAAATCAAATATATTATATTTTACAACGTGCTTCCTATAAGATAATTGTAGCAAGTGAGACCAATAATAGTCTTATGCGTTTTGGACAAAAGAATGAATGAAACAAAGAAAGCAATCGAAATTCTTTTTAATTTGTCAAGTCCCAAATTTTGTAAACAAAAATCATGTTTTTAAGCGCCAATTTGAAAGTCCCAAATTTTTTTCAAGCATTGGTGCCTGTATGAATAAGCATCGACACGATTTTTGATAAGCACGTGGGTTTTTTTGTAATTAGAGGAATTTTTTGTTATGTATTTTTCAAATATTTTAAGCGTTAGTTCCTGTATCAATTATTATTGACAGAAATGTTAGAACTGTTTATTAAAGCTAAATGCATATTCATCTCTGTTCCACTAATAGAGTGTAATCTAAAAAAAAATGACAGGTAGCTAGAAAGATGGCGGGTTGAATTTATATGGCTTTTACTGAGAAAACCACACATCCATTGTATTTAAAAATAGAGGCGGAAAAAAAATTGGGCATAATTATACAAAAAAAGAAGCAAAAAAGCGAGGTCACTCGTCAGTATTCATTTTGTTCCACTGATTTTTTACTGTATATTAATACTGTGCTAGTACCAAAGACAGTAAATTATGATAAGATGTGTAAAATTGGGTTTGCCCACAAATTTCGACTTAAAAAACTAAATGAAATATAAGGAAATAATATACGAGGAGAATTCTTTCTTATTTTTACATTTTGTTTTTGAGCTTTGGTTTTTGTACTGGATTGATAACTTTTTTCAAATCATTTAAAGAAATTAAGCTTTTATAAATCCCGTATATGAGTATATTTTGTTCTTGGTTTTTTTTTTTTTTCTAATTTTAGATTTAAAGCGTTTGATGGCAGAGAAACTTGTGTTCTATTCTATTATGGAGAAATATGAATTGATATATTTGGTGTAGGTTTTTTGCTGGCCTGATCTTAGAACAAATGTACTTTTAGAAATATTTTTTATGCTCGATTGTGTGTGTAACAAGTTAATGTCGATTGTATTATATGTATTTTTGAACAAATTTTTTTCTCAGAGTTTCTCGTGTACTTTTAGATAATGCTAAATAATAAAATCTTTCGAACTTGGGCCAAGAATTGAATTGAATTTTGTTTTAAGTAATGGACATATGCATGTATCTGATTGCTTTTTTAAAAATTATAGATATATTGATATTTTATGGTCAACTAAGGATTATTGGATTTCCGTAAATATTCCGTATATATATAAAGATATGAAGATTATTATATAATATATTTATTTGGAAGAATTTTGTCTAACTCATTTTAAGTACTTTCGGCAGTTAATATGTGATGATATTTGGCAACATACCTTTTTCTACAATTTTAACATCGAATGTTGACATAATTTGTTTCAGGAATGCTTTGAATAACCAAATAACTGATTTCATGATGTCGTGTTAGAAGGTTGGAGAATATATATCAGGATTATTTATTCATTTAAAATTTTTAAGCGTGGGTGTTTTGTGAAACTATTGGGTAAAATATTTCCATTTTTTTTGACCCAAGAACAGTTCTTTTTTAATAGAACCAGAATCAAAAAATTTAGAACTTCCTTTCGATGTTCTAAACATTGGAATATTATAAAAAGAATGCTAAGAGTTTTTCTGAGGAATGCATGCAATTATGGAAAGAAAAGGAAATGTTGTTAGAAAAAACAAAACAATTGAAAGAAAACAAGTCCATTGATGCTCATATCGATTCGTTACCTAGCCTAAACTTAAATAGCAAAGAATTTTTTAAAATGATTTTAGCTGAAAAGAATAGCTATAATGATATCCAAAAATATTTGTCTCAAAATGTCAATTATAAGTCTGCATCTTGTTATAATTTCTTGCGTGATGATTTAGGTCTTCACTTACCTAGTCAGTCAGCTATATATAAGTGGAGTCCTGTGAAACGACTTCAACCAGGTTTTGATGATCTTTTAATAAAAAATTTGGTACAATTAGTTAATAAAATGGACAAGCAGTGTAAGCAGGCAGTGTTATTATTTGATGAAATATCAATCAGAAGAGATTTAGTTTATAATACATCTCATGATCTCGTAGATGGGTTAGTGCATTTAGATGAAAATAATAGGAAATTATTACTAGGAAAGCATATATGCGTTTTCGTGATCAGGGGCTTGTTTTCTAATTGGAAATATATAATTAGTTATTTCGTTTCTGAGAACAGCATAGATGGTGCCATTTTAAAACAAAAATTGGAGGCTAATGTAAAAATATGCTTCGAAATAGGGCTTACGGTTAGAGCTATAGTGTGCGATCAAGGTATGAATAATCAAAAACGCTACAGGTTATTAGATACTAATAAAGAGAAGCCATATTTCTATTATAATCAGAATAAAATAATTGCATTATATGATCCTCCTCATTTATTAAAAAATATAAGAAATGCACTCAAAGATTGCACTATTGAGACTCCTGACGGACCTGCGAGTTGGGAAGTTATAAAAAGTGTTTATAGCATAGACCAAAAATCCAAAAAATATAGGTTGTGTCCAAAGATAACAAAAAAACATATTGAACCAGGGGTTTTTGATAAAATGAATGTCAGACTTGCAGTGCAAGTCCTGAGCAATAGTATGGCAGACGCAATAGATGCATTATTAGAAAATAACTCCTTTCCACAAACGATTAAATTATATGCAGCAGCGACGAGTTAATTCGCTCGTAGTTTTGACAAAGTTTTTGACTGCCTAAATAGTCGTAATTGTGCGGAAAAAAATCCATATCGGAAGCCATTAACAAAAAATTGTACTCAATTTAATTATTTAAATGAATTCAAGGAATATCTTACAAAATTGGGTCTCCCTGCAAAAAAAAAACTATTGTTTTGACGGATTATATCTTACAATTAATGGTATTTTAAATTTAAGTACAGATATATTTTCGGACAAATATTTAAAAATTAACTTTATATTAACATCTCGACTAAATTAGGATCCATTAGAGAATATGTTTGCGCAAATTCGGGCAAAGGGCGGTAATAACAAAAATCCTAGTGTCCACGAGTTCAATGGAATAGTTGCGCGCCTAATGTCAATGAGAATTATAACGTTCTCATATGCAAATAAGAATTGTGAAACTGATGAAGACATTTTATTTAATTGGGATAACCCATTAGAAGATACTTATATTGATAATTCTAATGAAATTACATCCAGCTTATTGGCACAAAGTTCTGAAATTGTTTTGGATGATATAGAAAAAGATGTGAAAACAAATGAAACCTTAAACCCCAAGAGTAATTCCGACGTCGCAGACCCAGCAAAAAGATATATTGTCGGCTATGGAATTTTAAAAATTATTTTGAAAAAAATAAACTATCCAAATTGTGCCATGATATCTTTTTTTCGAAATTTGCAAATTGCATTTTCAAATATATGAAACTTTTGTTGATAATTATTTGCATTTTACCAACTTAAAAGCAAAAATTATCGAGGAATGCATTCAAAGAACTAATGAATTTTACACCAGTTGGTTTGCTGAGAACCAATGCTTAGAACATCGAAAGGAAGTTCTAAATTTTTTAATTCTGGTTCTATTAAAAAAGAATTGTTCTTGGGTCAAAAAAAATGGAAGTAGTTTACCCAATGGTTTTACAAAACACCCACGCTTAAAAATTTTAAATGAATAAATAATCCTGATATATATTTTCCAACCTTCTAACACGACATCATGAAATCAGTTATTTGGTTATTCAAAGCATTCCTGAAACAAATTATGTCAACATTCGATGTTAAAATTGTAGAAAAAGGTATGTTGCCAAATATCATCACATATTAACTGCCGAAAGTACTTAAAATGAGTTAGACAAAATTCTTCCAAATAAATATATTATATAATAATCTTCATATCTTTATATATATACGGAATATTTACGGAAATCCAATAATCCTTAGTTGACCATAAAATATCAATATATCTATAATTTTTAAAAAAGCAATCAGATACATGCATATGTCCATTACTTAAAACAAAATTCAATTCAATTCTTGGCCCAAGTTCGAAAGATTTTATTATTTAGCATTATCTAAAAGTACACGAGAAACTCTGAGAAAAAAATTTGTTCAAAAATACATATAATACAATCGACATTAACTTGTTACACACACAATCGAGCATAAAAAATATTTCTAAAAGTACATTTGTTCTAAGATCAGGCCAGCAAAAAACCTACACCAAATATATCAATTCATATTTCTCCATAATAGAATAGAACACAAGTTTCTCTGCCATCAAACGCTTTAATTCTAAAATTAGAAAAAAAAAAACCAAGAACAAAATATACTCATATACGGGATTTATAAAAGCTTAATTTCTTTAAATGATTTGAAAAAAGTTATCAATCCAGTACAAAAACCAAAGCTCAAAAACAAAATGTAAAAATAAGAAAGAATTCTCCTCGTATATTTTTTCCTTATATTTCATTTAGTTTTTTAAGTCGAAATTTGTGGGCAAACCCAATTTTACACATCTTATCATAATTTACTGTCTTTGCTAGTACTACGCATATATTTGCTTTTCATGTTCAATATTTTGAAATTAACAGCTGACGTAATACGCTGTCATTCCGCGCGAACCTTTAAGGCCATGCTAGAGCAGGCGTTGATAGGATGTAGTGACGCATTTTTAGTTTTTGGATTACACTAGGGCATGGTAAAATAATTTTCGATGTAAGCAAACAAGAGTTGTTTAAACAATTGCTTAAACAATTCCTTGCTATGTTAAAAGAATTTTTTAAGGAAATTGACGATTACGAAGAGAAGTAAATTATTATATGAAAGAAAAAGGAAAAGCGTAATAAAAATGCAAGAGTAAATATTCTCTTAAAAATACATATGATTCAAATCCCATTCTCATTAGCTAGCTATCATTTTTTTCAGATTACATTATGTTAGTACAACAGAGATAAAAATAGATTTAACTTTAATAAACAATTCTAACACTTATATAAAAAATAAGATTCACTATTCATACAGGAACTAACACTTAAAATATTTCTAATATGCATAATAAAAAGTCTCTTCTATTCGTTTTGACGCGTGGTTTTTGTTCACAAAAATAGAGTTTAAAAAAATTTCGATTGCTTTCTTTGTTTCATTCTTTCTTTAGTCCAAAATCCGCAAGCCTATTATAAGACTATTAATGCTCCCGCTTACTACAATTATCTTTTAGGAAGCATGATGTAAAATAGAATATATTTGATTTGTAGTTATTTCATTCTTTCTAATGAAAAATTTTAATTTTCTTTCCTTATTTTGTGCGGAATTTCTTGTTTCTGTCATTTTCATTAAAGATATTGGGAAGATCGCGTCTAATTAATTTTTTTCAAATTTATTTTGGTATCTTTCTTTTAAATGAAAGAATTTTTTCTTTCTGTTTGAACAGTGAAAAAATAGAACATGTTTTGTTTGTTCAAGTAATTGCTTGTTCATACCATGCCCTGGATTACACTATACAAGTGCAATTAATGTAAGCCTATTATATACATTTGCCAGATCGTAAATGAGAATATCAGGACGATCAAGGAAAATCTATGTGAAATCCTAAACATTTTGCATTTGAAAATCAGAGCAAAACCCGGACAAATCCCCAGTGATTTTAAATTTTAGCGTTTTTATCTGGAACAATGTTATACTAAAGACACGTTAGCAGCAACAGATTAAAATAAGATAAAGGACAAAATTTTCTGAATTATTGAGAATAATTAATCGAGTATTTTAGTTTCAATTATTGAATAATTGAGAACTTGTCGCTTT
Source organism: Xylophagus ater (assembly GCA_963422695.1). Taxonomy (NCBI): domain Eukaryota; kingdom Metazoa; phylum Arthropoda; class Insecta; order Diptera; family Xylophagidae; genus Xylophagus; species Xylophagus ater. Next base: position 26,317,143 of record OY730482.1, on the reverse strand, counting down.
TTTCATTTAGTAATTCCGCTTATATCTATTGATAGACCAATTCAAAACGCAAAAAGTAAGAAGAACAACTAGACAGGGGTGGCTCTAGCATATAGGCGAACTAGGCGGCCGCCTAGGGCGCTAAACTGTTGAGGGCGCCAAAAATACGGCACTTATAATTTTTGAAGTGAAAACTTCTTTAGCCGCGTTGGGAGTGATTTGAAACTTGATGAAACGCTAAAAAAGCGACACTTTTTTGCCAAGATGAAATACCAGTCGATCAGAATTCATAACAAAAAAAATTTTGCATATAAAAATTTTGCAGAGAAATATGGCCAGTTATTTCAGAAAAATAATTTGTTCTGAAATTTTGTCTTATTATTCTGATTTCTGAGCGCCGTGATTCCTATTATCTTCGTCTCCTTTTTGTTCGTTGCTTCGTAAAAATATTTTGATCATATACAGGCCAAAGCATTCATTTCATGTTTCATAGCTAGCATCGTGTATTGTTCACGTGTATCATTTTGTGAATATTTTATCGTTTTAAAGTACGGTCCAGACGCTCAGTCTTTATGCTCAGTCGTAGTTTGCGGAGTTTTTCTGTGGGAAAGCCTGCGCAAATTTTGTATCCACACGGTACCGTCTTTTCCATGTTTTTTACGCAGTTTTGTTTGGAGCTCCTTAGTTATTAGTTATTTTTCAGACACGATCTGAAATCGCACAGGCCGCACTTTTGCCTGCGCAAACGAACTGTGATTTGTCGAGACGCTCAGTTTTGCCAGCGCAAATCTGATTCGCGCATGCAAAACTGAGTAAAAAACTGTGCGTTCGAACGGCTCTTAATAAAACATTTTCCAAGTGTGCCGAAAACTAATGCCACAAAAAATTTACGAGCTCATGTACAGGATCTTCAATTAGACAGAATAGCATGGTCGTCGAATTTTCTAATTCTTACCGAGACGTGGATGAAAAATGAACTTATTGTAGACATTCCAAATTTTGATATTGTTGTTCAATATAGAAGAAAATATATGAGGGAGGCCGAATTGCAATATACCATAATTATATAAATGACAACCCGTGTTGTTACTCCACAAATAGATCTCAATGTACAATAACTAGAATCATCGTCTGTTCAGCTTTCTCAAGTGGGCAAAATATCTGCTTGTGAAAGCAGATTGGACCAAAATAAATCAGTTATAATTGTGGCAATTTTCATTTCTCACAACCAATCAATAAATACAATTATTGATTTCATCCACCAGAATTTGCTAAAGTACACACCAGAAATATCGCGGATTCTTGAAAAAGATTACAATAAAATTCCGATGATTTTAAGTGGGGATTTTAATGTTAATTTTGCATTCGATACAGCGATCCCTTTGATTGAGTTCCTCAACACCAAATTAAATTTAAAAATGTGCAGTAGTTGCACTGAATCGACAACAAGATCGAAAACAGCAATTGATGCTGTATTTCAAAGTTATATTGATCAAATCCAAACCAAAGCCTTCATTTCACACTTTAGTTATCATAAGCCACTCGTGTCGTGAAAGCAAAGAGTGTGAATAATAAAATGTAAAATAACTTTTAAACTTGGTACCAATATTTTAATAAATAAACCCTATAACACAGGGTCTACATTAGCCAATATTTCGGGTATACCAGCAAAATTGGTTGCTAAAAAGCTAGTGTAGACCCTGCTAGTATACCAATTTTTCTGGTACGACATTTCTGGTATACCATTTTCGGAGACAGCGCTGGTATACCAATTTTTGACATTTGCATTTAATAAAATGGCGGAAACTAAATTTTTGCGAAGTGAAATTATCAAATTGATAAATATGTTCGAGAAAAAGAAGAAAAGTATAGAAGGATTGATTTAAAAAAAGGGGGCATGGGAAGATATTGCCACTGAATTTAATTCGACACTTTAAAGTCAATATTTTGGCTATTTTTATTTCCTGTTCTCGGTTCAACGGCATGTCAGATACTAAATTGGTATACCAGTATTGGCCCACGTAAAAAAAAAACTGGTAGTATTTTATTTCTGTAAGCCAATTGGTATACCAGAAATATTGGCTAATGTAGACCCTGTATAACTATCCCACCCCTTATCAGGGTCTCATTCTCTGGCTGTTTAGTTTTCCGAAGGTTTCACTTCTACCGGGTGTGCACAGCACACATGATTTTTTTTTTTTTGTTCATTCTCATAGAAAATCTAAAATCAATTGATGGATCACAGATTTAACGTAAAACTTTCCAACGGAATTTCAACCAGAACCAATTTGCATTCGATTAAAAAAAAAACAATTTTCATAGGGCAGGATAATTTCATTCAGAACCCCCAGCAAACATTTAAAGTGCACTTTTACTTGATAGTCCTTGATACTGCTATTAACTCCGTAGATTTGAGCAGATACCAAATCTTGAGTCAGATTTTGGATTTATTTTTGATATTCATACCCTACAAAATGTAATAGCACAGCATCTGTATGCATCATGTACTAAGCTTGAGTCAGCATTAAGTCATTACGGCTCTAAAGGCATCGAAGCAGTGGATTTATGAATTAAGTACATTTAGGAATCATTTTGCGCCAGTTCAGAATTTACTTGATTTAAGCACAATTGGATCATTTAATTTGAACAGTTAACCTATACTATATTTTCTGTTATTACGCAATACTTTACTAGATTGATACAAGTCTTTTATTTGATATAAATAAATATTTATTGTTATTAGTTACATTTTAAGATTAAAATTGGTAAGTATTTAGGAAATCTGTTCTACATTCCATTAAATTAAAGACTGAATCCTAGCAAATTTGAAATGAACGCAGTAAATTTATAAAATATTGCAAACATTTATTCTTTCTGAAATTTTTTCCAGAAACCAAAAGTCAGATATTTTCTGGAATTCTTTTTTCTACAAAAAGAAAAATTCTAGGCTACCGCCCCCATTGAGATTCGAGAACCCGCGACTACTAAAGGTTACGAATCCCTTGCCTTATCCCACTCCAAACACTCGTATTGAAATGGCTTTAAAAAAGTCATATATATATATGGTATTATATTACAGTGTTAGGGATGGATGTTACCAATGGAGGGATATCTGGTTCTTGACTTCACCTTTTTTGCAAAAATTTATTCAATTTTACAAAAATTCATTTTTCCTGAAATATTTCCCGGAGGAAATTGGAAAAAATTCAGGAAAACATTTGTTAAATTATTTTTCCAGAAAAAAACATCTTGGCCATGTTACTATATAGTTTACTTGATTGCAGTAAATGACACTCAGTAAATGAGTTGCTTGATTATAGCGAAATTATTTCTTTTCGTGAATCTATTTCAACACGCATTGAACAGAGGTCTATATTTTATTTGTGAAAAAAACCTGTTAGATATTTATCCAAATATTTTTATCACCTTTAGAATATTTGTAACGCTACTTTTTACAGTAGCAAGCGGTGAAAGAAGTTTTTCGAAACTGAAATGAAGAAAAACTTATCTTAGCACAACAATGACACAAGAACGACTTGTAGGCATTGCAACAATCTCAATCGAAGATGATATAGCCCTAATGTACCTAGAAAAAAATTAAGAATTGGAAAATTTAAGTTTTTTTTAATGAATTTTTTTGTCAATTATTATATACTTTTATTAATTACAAATAATTATATTTACATTATTTTTGCTCATGCTTAATAAACTATAACTAAAAGAACAATTTCACGAAGCAAGATTTTTTTAAGAATTTTTATTTATTATTTATGTACAAGGTGGGCGCAACAAAAAAATTTGCCACCCCTGCAACTAGAACAAATTACAGATTTGAGTTTGGCGGTTCCAAATTAATAATTAATAATAATAATAATTTTTTTTTTAAAATATATTTTCAAATTTCTTTTTTTAGATTTTAAATGCTTGTATATTTAGAAATAATTTTTGTTTGCTTTCAAAATTTTCTAACCACAAAAAAAATTTATCGAAAATTTTGAGAAATGTCACAATTGAGAATGAATTTTAAGTGTGGAGCAGAATGCCGTGAAAACCATCGCGAAAACCAACGTATTGGAATGTCAAATCAATTCAAATACATATGTTTTTATTCGACCCACATTAACGTGAAAACGACGGAGCTATCGCAACAAGTTTGTTAAAATCCGAAAACCAACGCGAAAACAAAAATATTCTAACCTCATTTTGTTTCTATTTACATTTTTTGTGATAATCAAATTCTTATTGAGGGTAAAAGTTATATGTTTTAAATGGTTATTTCATTTGATATAATTAATTTCACAAACTTATTGAAAAAGAGGGAATTTATTTTCGAAAATAAAATCAATTTACAGTATACTTGGTTACGCTATTGTGTTCACATAAAATTTGAATACGACTTTTGACATTCGAATACGTTGGTTTTCGCGGCATTCTGCTCCAAGCATTAATCAAAGAAAACAATGTGTCGCACTGTTTCACTAATCTAGGGTTCCGTTCACTCGATCACACCGGTGTAAAAAAAAGTCGGTGTAAGTAATGTCAAAAAAGCCGGTGTCGAAAAATGTAAGTTGTTTGCGAGTGAACGGTCGTAGTCGTAGTCGTAGTCAATTAGTGTCATTTCGAAATGTCAATTGGAGAAAATGCGCATTTAGAGGTTAATTAATGTACTGTAATTATTAAAATTACTTTCATGAAATCTGTTTATTTTTAATATTTAATTTAGTAACAAATTTTTACATAAAAAACATATTTTATGATTTTACTTTTTTTTATAGATTTAATATTTTAAATTTTTTTCGAATATAATTCAACGATTTGAATATAAACTTCTTACTAAAACTTTAATTTTTCTATAAATTTACCAAATAATTAAAAAAAAATAGTGAATTCACAAAAATTTGTTTTAAATTCAAAATAAAACTGACGAAATAGAAATGACAATAATCGACTACGGTCCATGACATTGGTTGAAAAAAGTTACTTTTTTTTACACCAGTGTCAATCAGTGAACGACAGAGTGTCGGTGTCATGACGTCATCGTAGTCGAAAAATGTTGACCAGTGAACGCAAAAGTGTAACCCTGGAGGCAATCTCGACGGACGCGACGGACGCAATGAACGCGTGAATTGTCAAAAACGTTAGTGACGGTATAAATATTTTTGTGTAGTCAAACTCGACGCCGTCGATGAAATTTGTAATTTGTATTATTATTTGATATAATCTTTGTGTTATAAGTTAAAATAGTTTTTTAAGTAGTGTAAATTAATAAAGAGAACTAAAATACCGTTTTTAAATGGAATTTTCACAAAATAATTCCCACACAAAAATTTTAAAATGACATTTGAACGCGTCCGTCACGTAAAAGTTGAACACGAATCAACTTTACAACGTTTGAACCGTCGCGTCCGTCACGTCTACGTCGAGATTGCCACCTCCCATACATTTCATATGAAATTAACTTTTATTTGACACTTCACGCGTCCGTCGCGTTCATTGCGTCGTTCGCGTCCGTCGAGATTGCCTCCAGGGTAACTTTAAGTCGCTTTTAGTTACATTTAGTTGGTGAGTGAACGCAGCCTAGATTAAAATATAATCGACTGGATTAAAGCGTGTAGTATGTGTTTAGTATTAGTTTAAAATATTGCACTATGAAAGTTCGATGATAATGTCAATAGATGACTCTAGATTAGTAGAAGCATTTTTTTGTTAAATAAAATAAATTTTTTTTTTCAATTTTATTGAAATCACAAAATCCAGCAAAAATCAAACAGACACCAAAAGAAAATCCGCTCCTACAATGTCAGATATTCCAAAAAACTAGAACTTGCTAAATCCGGATGTCGGATGTCTTATAAGTGCCCTCTCTAAGTTCGGGGCCAAAGTTTTATGTATGAAAGAATTTAAATGCTTATTAAAACAAAGTATACATATCCTAATATTTCTTTTAATTATTTTTTAAACAAATTGATATAAACTTAAGCTAGCTGCGATATTAAATTAAAAAAGCAAGACAATTTTATTGGTGCATTCAATGAGCACTTGATTTTAAAAATTCTTCATATTTCTTTTCATCCATTAATTGCTTCAATTCTTGTTTGTTTGATAGTTCCAGCTTGAATAACCATCCTATATTTATATATATATATATATATAAATTAATTATTATTAATAAATGTATATTTCATCGGAATTATACCCTTTTCATAACAAGATGAATTTATCAAATCCGGTGAATCTTCAACGGCTGTATTTTTTTCAGTTACTTTCCCTGAAACAGGAGAATAAAGTTCACTGGCTGCTTTAACACTTTCCAAAGCACCGCATTCATCTTTTTGTGAAAGTTTTGTTCCAACATCAGGTAATTGTGCAAATACTACATCTCCTAAAGCTTCTTGAGCATAATTTGAGATTCCCACAGTTCCTATCTCTCCTTCAACTGAAACCCATTCATGTTTCTCGGTATAAAGTCTGTCTAGAAATTTCACAAAGAAAATTATTTTTTATTTCATATACTTTATAAATAAATAAACTTTTTTTATCAATTTTATCCGAAGTATTCTATTTCTTATCATAACCAAACTTTTTCAGTCAATATATAAACATATAAATATTTTTTGTCATAATAATGAATTAAAGTACCTGATAAATTTTGTTTGGAAGTAACAAAAGTACGAGAGAACCCATTCAAATTGGATGTAACACATTTTCGAAGTAATCCTCTTGAAATTAGAGCAACTCGTAACGCCGAACTGACCATTTTTCTCTGACAACTTAAAAATCACAACTGCCTTTCAATTTGACTCGAATTTATTTAATTATCTTACAAGTTCGACAATATAAAACGTATTTCTTTATCAGTAATATAATTTATCACTAACACAATTGTTTAATTTGTGTAATAAATTTTTCCATACAAAATTTATTTTAATATACTTTTTGATATCAATCCTCATACGTGGGGTCAACTTGTGAAAAATAAAATTCAACTTGACACAACAAAATTGAAAGCTTCATGCCGGAATAACAATTTGAAAATAGGGTTACCTGATTGAAGTATGTAATTAATTCAAAAATAGAAAAATGTTTGATTATTAAATAATGCAAAAATAATTAAATTTATGTCGAATTAATTATTATACTGAGTAAATATGATATTAGTAAATAATAAATGTCTAAAAAGTTTTCAAATTTATATCTTTTTTAGTTCTGGTAAAACTATCTAATATACAAATTTATTTAAAATGGCGGTTAAGAAAATAAAAAACCAGTTGAAAATAAAGTAAATTTTCTAATTTAATAATTAATGTAAAATTAAAATTAAGAAATAAAGTTAAAGAATTATTTAACTTTAAAATTATTTATTTCTTAAAGCGATAACACTATAAATTTATTAAAATATTTTATGTTTCATACATATATAAAAATTGCGAGATATTTGCGATGTTATCAGTCTGACATTTATTTGAACTATATATATTTGAATATTTATGTGTAATAGAATTAAAAAAAAAAATATATAAATGTAATCAAACAGACTTATGAGATAAAATTTTGACCCCGACACTTTGCTGGGTGTCTTTCTTTCTTATCAAGGAATAATTTATAAAACAACAAATATTTGCAAAAGAATCAGGCCGAATAGTTTATTTTAACAATAAATATGTTTTTTTCGAATTTTCACAAATTTTTATATATTTTCTATTTTCAACAAATATATTATAATTTTTTTTATTATGTTATTTAAATATTTTCCTGTTATTACTGAAATCTTCCGTTTTTCAATGCTGATTTTAATTGTGGTGGCTTTTGTGAACTAGCTCTTGACATGTATGGACTATAATCAGGATTGGGAATATAAATTTCTCCTTTATTATTATATCTCAAAATTGATGATTCTCCCGTTTTAGAAGCGACACGATCAGGATTTTCTTGTAAACGTTTTGCACGTTCTTGCATAGAATTAATCGCCATCATATGCGCTCTTTCCAATGGGGCTACATTTAGTTGAAGTCCTTTATTGGATGATGTACTATTGGAAATAATATTAGTATGTTAATTTAAAACACGACAAATACAAATGGAGAGTTCAAAACAAGAAGTCTATAAGTACATTTGTTTGAAACTGTTTTGAACTTATTAGGTTTTTAGTATATGATAACGACTTTTGCATTGAAAATAAAATTGGAGTTTAACAACCTAAATATATTTGTATGTGGAATATAGTAATTCGAAATAGTGTATTTCCGGTTATCATTGTTAAGCAAGATGCCAGAGATTACAGAAAAAGACGTTGATCAACATACAGTTGTAAAAGTTCATCTTTAAAAAGGCTGGCAAATTGAGGGTGCCAGTGGATCTGGTATTTAAAACATTTATATCATAATTATCTAGCTGGTATTGGATCAATTATAAAAATGTATGGCGAACGAAAACGAAAATTATAAAAATGAACTTATACACTTCTTGATTTGGACCCTCCAAATTTAAAACCAAAAATTACCTGCTACCACCATATGCATTGATTGGATTTCGATTTAATATTGAATGTATATCTGTTACATATGCGTTATTATCGTAAGCGGTCTGCAAAAAAAAAGAAAAATATTCAAATATTAAAAACTAATCAAGTTTTATTCTTTCAATTTCATTAATAAATATACCCTTGTAGATGGCGATGATGAAGATATTTGATTTATGATAAATGTTTCTGTAAAAAAATATATAAGCAAACATAAATTTATTATCCACAAAATAAATCCTCGAAGCGACATAATCATCATTGTAATTGAAGATATTTGTGCTGAAATTAATGCGAACGGTGCTAATGTAAGATTACTGAACTGAATATCATAGGATTTATCGAAATATTTCTTAAAATCAAGTCCAAACATTATTCCAAAAGCTAAGTCCAATGCAGTTAGTGCTAATGTTATAAATACCCAAATATATAGAATCAAATTGATTTGTTTCAAATTAATTTTACTAATACCTAAAATAAGAAATAGAAAATCATTAATTAACATACACATAAATTAGTTCATTTTGTGGTTACCATTTAATAGGCTCATTGAACTTAAAAACCAACAAAAACTCAATACTAAATAGGCATACATCCAAACATTTATATTTTCTGGATTGATTACTGTTGAAATGGAATTTAATGATGATAAATCAATTTCTGGTAAGTGATCATTGTTACATTCACCACGAAAATACATTTGATAAAATGTTAATTGAGTTATTGTGGCGACATTAACCTGAGTATCAGAAAAATCTAATACACAATTGTATGCAATTATTCCTATTATAGTCATTGTTATCCATATTAGAGACTGGAACTTTATTTCAAAATACAATATTAAATATTTTTTGACTAAAATATAAGAAGTTACTGAACAAAATCGGATAAGTCTAAATTTTTATCTCGTTTCGGGTCCTTTTACTCGATATAACCTTCTATTCTACGAAAATTCTTTACCAAATTTAGTGTACTTAGGGTGTGTACGAGTAAAACCTAAACTAACTACACTAACTGTAACACAAGTTATTTCTAATAGTTGATGAACGAAAAGTTATCTTGCTAGGAAACTTTTAAAATATTTTTGTGCGTTAAGGAAGATACATGAACAGAAAATTTGGTCTCCGAAGACTACTTTTTCCCTGCAGAACCACAAGAGATCCTTCTCCCTTAGTACCATAACGACGTCTGCAAAAATAACATATTTTAAATTATCATTTGTAAGGCTTCTGTTTTCCTTCATTTTCGTAAGATTTTACTAAATCGACTTGTCCGCTTTTGTTCGATAACTCCACATACATAAATTATAAATGCGTAAATAAAATTATTAATAAATCAAAGTTTTTTTATTGTTTTATCTAGTTGATACTCATTTATCTGATAAAAATTTATCTCGAAATTAATCGGCATATATGATAGACGATTTTTTGATATTCTATGTTAGAAAAAGAGACTCTTCTGAATTAAATATAGTTATATTGTAATAATACTTTTATTGGTACTCTCTCGCATAAATTCGTTTAAATCCATAAGAAACATGAGACCGCGAGGCAACACAACAGCGTCCATTGCGCCTTTATAATAATGCAAAGGTCCAAAACCCCTCCTCGCTCTTGAAAATTGACCACAGATCCGTAATTCCTAATCCAAGAAACCCCTGTATAAAGCCAGCTACCTTCAGATAAATCTGTGCGATTTGTCTGTCAGATAAATCGTTCCACGGTTCAGCCTACACACCTTCAGATAAATCTGTGCGATTTGTCTGTCAGATAAATCGTTCCACTTTTCAGCCTACACACCTTCAGATAAATCTGTGCGATTTGTCTGTCAGATAAATCGTTCTGCAGTTCAGCCTACACACTTTCAGATAAATCTGTGCGATTTGTCTGAACAGATTTGTCTGTCAGATAAATCGTTCCACGGTTCAGCCTACACACCTTCAGATAAATCTGTGCGATTTGTCTGTCAGATGAATCGTTCTGCAGTTCAGCCTACACACTTTCAGACAAATCTGTGCGATTTATCTGTACAGACAAATCTGAACAGACAAATCGTATAGTGTGGAGGCAAAAACTGTACAATTTTTGGTCTGTTCAGACGGTCGGAAGTAAAATGAAAATATCTATTGACAAAATTGTACAGATTTGTCTGAACACAAAAATCATAGGATGTGAAGGCAATAACTTTATACAGTTTTTATTTTAGTTTTGCTTGTGTCAACTTCTTTCCAATTCTTGTCACCGTTTATCATATGGCAAACAAACAACGTGAGTGGACGGAAGAATTTATTGAAATTTATCGTTCCGAACCTTGTCTCTGGAAAATCAAAGAAAAAGATTATCATGATCGTGGCAAAAAAGATGCTGCTTATGCAAAATTAATTTCCAAATTAAAAGAAATAGAACCTAATTCAAATAAGGAATCTATAACAAAAATTAATTAAAGAAAGGAGATGCAAATAGGTATCTTCATTCATCGGCAAATAATTATTGAAATCTTTTGGAGTAATGCTCAATTCTGTTAACAAATTTGTGTGTGAATATTCACTTCTTTTAAGTAACCAGTGTTTACACCACAAGTTACGTTTTTTACGTTTTTTATTTCTTAGTACACAAATTAGACCGATAATTGCCAGAGCGTCATCTGTCGACGCGAAACTGAAATAAAAACTGTAGTTTTGCCTACACACTCTACAATTTATGTGCGTAGCGATCTGTACGATTTATCTGGCAGACAAATCTGTACAGACAAATCGCACGGATTTATCTGAAGGTGTGTAGCGATCTGTATGATTTATCTGACAGACAAATCTGTACAGACAAATCGCATGGATTTATCTGAAGGTGTCTAGCGATCTGTATGATTTATCTGACAGACAAATCTGTACAGACAAATCGCACAGATTTATCTGAAGGTGTGTAGCTGGCTTAATGAATTTCATCCGGAACATCGATTCAGGCGTACATTTGTCGACGTTTATTGCCACCTTTTTTGAAAAATTTTCCTAATATGAAAAAAAGGGTTTGCCACCTCGCTAAATCTAATTTCGAAAAGGAAATTATTTCTACCGTCGGGAAATTTTTTCTCACCAATTTTTCTGACGTCCTCTGGAGCTAGTCAGTATTTTTCCGTTAGTAAATTGTATGAAAGATTTCGTCAATTTTAAATCAAAAATTTTTTTTCTGTTTAACGATTAATTCTCAATTAAATTAATTTTTACTTTAGTACTATTTAGCACTAATCTAAATAAAATTATTTTTCTCTTTTAGAAAAATAATAATTTTACCAAAAAAAAACTTTTTAGTTAAAAAAAAAATTAACAAAAACTGACAATGTATTCTCCGAATAATAAAAACATATGTTTCGAACTCAATGACTAAATACACATTTACTTGCACCCACACTGACGCATTTTATCAACCATATGTGGTGTCTTGGAAAAGTGACTTCGAATGTCGACAAATGTATGCCTGAATCGCTGTTCGGTTTGATCGAATCATTTCGATGTTACACAACAAAAATTTGACAGTTATTGTTCACATGACGCTTGAATGGCGCGAGAATCCGAAGAATTACCCTGGAGGCAATCTCGACGGACGCGACGGACGCAATGAACGCGTGAATTGTCAAAAACGTTAGTGACGGTATAAATATTTTTGTGTAGGCAAACTCGACGCCGTCGATGAAATTTGTAATTTTTATTATTATTTGATATAATCTTTGTGTTATAAATTAAAATAGTTTTATAAGTAGTGTAAATTAAGGCCTAAGTTATACGACGATCATTGTAATGACGGAAATAATTTTAGAATGGAAAATTAACGTATTACAAAGGTTATTTCTTTAAAAAAAAATAATGCAAAACATGGGAAAAAGTTTAGTAAATAGATTTTAAATAAAAAATCTTAGGATTATCACGTAATTTGTTTTTTATAATGATTTTTATAATTTGAATGACGGTAACATGTTTTAATCGATCAGCTGTTTTGTGGATTGCGTTTGATTCCACTGGAGAACTACCTTCATTAGGAATTTTTCGTCGATATTCTAACCTCAAACTTCAGCGTCCCAATAAGAAAATAATAATATATAAAAAAAATGAATAAAATTTTTGACTCATCGGTAAAAAAGGAAAAGGAAGAAATAATCTAATTGGATTCGATGAAAAAAACCATTACACAACTTAGCTATGAACGAAAATTTGACTGAAAGTTTCTCTGACATTCGTAAAAGAGGTATAACCACCTTTCATTGAAAATCAAAGAAAAACGTTCGGTTCCACTAGTTCCACAATTTCCTTCATTACAATGATCGTCGTATAACTTAGGCCTAATAAAAAAACTAAAATACCGTTTTTAAGTGGAATTTTCACAAAATAATTCCCACACAAAAATTTTAAAATGACATTTGAACGCGTCCGTCACGTAAAAGTTGAACACGAATCAACTTTACAACGTCTTAACCGTCGCGTCCGTCACGTCTACGTCGAGATTGCCACCTCCCGTACATTTCATATGAAATTAACTTTTATTTGACACTTCACGCGTCCGTCGCGTTCATTGCGTCGTTCGCGTCCGTCGAGATTGCCTCCAGGGTTAATAAATATTTCTACAAAAATTTAAGTCGGTGAAAGTGATTTAATTGAAAATAATCGAATGAATATTTAGCAGTTATCGATAGATATGTCCAAAATTAAAGTAACAGCAGAATGGAAACGGCGTGTCAAAACCGAATATATGAAAATTCGTCAACAAAAACGACATAAGCGGGCCGACGAAGTCAGAGTTTCCTGGAACAAAAACCGGAATGAAATGATGAAAACTCTTGATGATGAATATGATCGTTGGTGTGAAACCAATGCAGTCTGGGAAACACAAGATATTGAGCCACCTCACGTTAATTATATGAGAAGAGCTGAAATTGTAACAAGTAATGGTGACAGACAAAGTCTTCCAATTCGTGATATAAATGCTGTTACACCAATTCCAACAATGTATACTTGGGCACCGACACAACAAAATTTCATGGTTGAAGATGAAATTGTACTACATAATATACCATATATGGGTGATGAGGTACTCGATCAGGATGGAACATTTATTGAAGAATTAATTAAGAATTATGATGGTGATAAAGATCCATCATTTATGGATGATTCGATTTTTTTAGAATTGGTACAAGCTCTTATGCAGTATTATCAAAAAGATATTGAAGCTGGTGATTCACGTGAATTAAGATCGAGAAGTGAAAAAGATGACAAAGAAAAAAAAAATATAAAACCGATACCCGTGAAATGTCCTAGTCCAAAAGCATCTTGTTCTACGGTTGTTGTTGAAGGAACTAGTAAACTAACAATATTTCCACCAGCAATTATTTTTCATTCGATTAGCAGTCATTTTCCAGATAAAAGAACACCTGATGAGCTTCGAAATAAATATGTTGAACTTACAGAACGTCCACCAGAATGTACACCAAATATTGATGAATCGAAAGCTGAAAGTGTTTTTAGAGAACAAACTTTACATTCATTTCATACATTATTTTGTCGACGTTGTTTTAAATATGATTGTTTCTTACATCGTCTTCAAGCATCCCACCCGGGACCGAATCTACAAAAACGAAGATATCCTGAATTGAAACCATTTACAGAATCTTGTAGTCCTTCATGTTATTTATTATTGGATGGTATGAAAGAAAAATTAGCTGCTGATAGTAAAAAGACACCACCAATCGATTCTGGAAATGAGGCAAGCTCAGAAGACAGTAACGATAGTAACAGTCAATATAGTAAAGATTTTCAAGGTAATAAAGAAGCCCCGGCACAATGTCCAGCACCTTCAGCGGAAATCTCATCAATTATGGCTGGAATAATGAATACATCGAATACAAAATGTAATTGGACTGGTGCTGATCAATCAATGTTTCGTGCATTACATAAAGTATTTTTAAATAATTATTGTGCAATTGCACAAGCAATGCTAACAAAAACATGTCAGCAAGTCTATGAATTTGGTCAAAAAGAAGCTGCTGATATACCATTCGAAGAGATACGACAAGATTATACACAGAAGAAGAAGAAACATCGTTTATGGTCGATGCATTGTCGTAAAATTCAATTGAAAAAAGATTCTGGCTCAAGTCATGTTAACAATTTTACACCATGCGATCATGCTGGACCATGTGATGCATCATGTTCATGTATTCAAGCACAAAATTTCTGTGAGAAATTCTGTAATTGTAGCGATGATTGTCAGAATCGTTTTCCCGGATGTCGTTGTAAGGCTCAATGTAATACAAAACATTGTTTATGTTATTTGGCTGTACGAGAATGTGATCCGGATCTATGTCAGACATGTGGAGCTGATCAATTTAAATTAACTAAAATAACATGTAAAAATGTTAGCGTTCAACGTGGATTACATAAACATTTATTAATGGCACCATCCGATGTGGCTGGTTGGGGTATATTTCTTAAAAAGAGTGCACAAAAGAATGAATTTATTTCGGAATATTGTGGAGAAATTATTTCACAAGATGAAGCTGATCGTCGTGGAACAGTCTATGATAAAAATATGTGTAGTTTTTTGTTCAATTTAAATAATGATTTTGTTGTGGATGCAACACGTAAAGGGAATAAAATCCGTTTTGCTAATCATTCAATAAATCCAAATTGTTATGCAAAAGTTATGATGGTGAATGGTGATCATCGGATTGGTATATTTGCCAAGAGAGCTATACAACCAGGTGAAGAATTATTTTTTGATTATCGATATGGACCAACTGAACAATTAAAATTTGTTGGCATTGAAAGAGAAATGGAATTTCTTTAAAACCAGAAATAATTGCATGAAAACTTTTTTTTTTTTATCAATTTTGTTATGGATTCAAAAAGTTGATAATTTTTTCTTTGTTTTTACCAAAAGAATTTTTTTTCTCTAGTTTTTAAGATTATAGAATTTTTTTTATCCAAAATTATGACGAAAATATTTTATATACTTTCTTTTAAGAAAAAACAAAAAGGATTTTGTAACCAAATAAAAACAACGTTGAATAAAAACGTTTAGTTTATCTTTTTATACATAAGGACAACGACAGTACCTTTGAACCGATTTTACTAAAATTCAATATCAAATCGTGTATTAATGACCGAATTAAGTATGCTTTTCTATTCTTCGTTCTTCACAAAACCCCTACCGAGCATCCAAGTACTCTAAGATGGAAAGATACCAAGTTTATCGGGGACAAACAAATAAACAACATAGTTACAGATTTATTACATAAGATTTGATGAAATTGATTTATAACTTTTCCAATTAAATCTGAAAAACCACAAAACTTTGTGGTCATGCTTATTTCTTTATAACTTCATAACTTCTTCACGAGATATTGTATGATTACTAAGTACGTCTTATTACGTATTATTATTAAATATCATTAAAATTAATCAATGTGTTTTTCACCAGAAACTACTTTCGATTCTTTACACACATATTTAGAGTGCCTTGAGATTATTCTATTAATTATTTCAATGCTTTATAAATGTAATGCGAAAACAATAATCAAAAGGAGATAAAAATATCCATTCATCTGATATAAATTTTTATTTATCATTGCTAAAATATTTAAAAGAATTTTATCAATAACAAAATTTTCTCACACTATTTTGTTAATTAATAAAATAATATATAAATGGAAATTGTCTTAAATTTCTTGATAAAATTAGACATCATTCATCACTTTTAGATTATTTCTTATCGATTCTATTTTTTATTTTCCAAAAAATATGTTTAAAAATGAGTCAAATTTGGAAAAAAAAGAAACTAAACTAATTTAAAAAGTGATCACTTGAATATTGTCACAAAAACGAAAAAAAACTAATAATATTTCATAAATTTGTTACTAACCACTCCAATAACACCAGCAAATATTGTCAAAGGACGTAAAATCCGATATCCCGGATATATATCATGTGATGTTTCCATTTTCAAATCTCTTATTAACTTTAATTTCACATATATCCCGAATATTTGATTACTTATTGAAAACTTTAATCACAATGAAATACTAAAACAAACCCAAACGATTTAAGCAAACATATTTTATCGATATCGTAAAATTCTATATTAATTTTTATCATTTAACTTATCAATTTTGGGGGTTTCGTTTGTGTTGTTATCATTTGTCCAGTGGAGCTTTTGATTACTTTATTCTATCAGAGTTGTAGCACGTTTTCTTTTTGTTTTTGTAAATTATTTGAAAACTAAACTATATTACATAAATAAATATATTAGGATATCGAAAATTTTGTAATAAAAAATCTTTAAATAACTAAGAAAGAAACTTTGGAATGTTTATTATCCATATGTTAATGTTTGAGGAACTAGTCCTGAATTGAGACTAAATAAAGAGACAAATCGTAAATTCTATTTATACTCTGTTATAAGTTACTCACAAAATTATATTTAGTCCTTAAACTTATACAAATTTTAATTGATAGAAAAAACTTTACATAGTAATTTTACATTGGCACATTATCTCCTTTTTTTGGAATTTAAAGCCCTCAACGGCAGAATCTCTATCTAATTTTACAACTTATAGTTTCCGGGAGTACAAAAAAAAAAAAAAAAAAACAAAAACAGAAACAATCTTTATGTTTGCTATTCACAAACTTTGATTTAAATGAAGAACAACATTAAAGATAATTTGTTAATCTTAAAATTATCAAGATTTTCCTAAATATATATTAACTTCAATTGGGACGAAGTAAAAATACTGAAATAGACTTCCATAATTTAGACACTTTGTAGATAAACTTGTAAAATTGCTATTTAAATAAATTAAAAGAATGTTTTAAAAAAAAGGAATTATTTAAAAATCACAAAAAAATTTAACCACAATCTGTATAATCCGATATTCTATAGAATGCCTAGGAATTCAATGTAATAATGACTCGTCGAATTTGGCAAAGTATAAAAATAATGATCTTATATACATTACCTAGTCGTATTATGGAGCTTTATTGATTGTGCCCAAATTAACTTTGATGCACTCAAATGCAACCTTATGCAAAATTTCCCCTAAAATAAATAAATATCCAATATAGTCAGCACTCAGTATATATTTTTAAGTGGAACTAGCAGGGCGGTATTTAGGAACTGTGGACCCCTATGCTGAACCTATTATCTGGCGAATATTCTGGTCATTTTTGGACTAATTTGTCAAAAATTATAATAGAATATGTTTTACATAAAAAATGTTGTCGATAAATACTTGAAAAAGTCCTTTCATTCATTAAATGAAGATCTTTATGCCCAATGGCAGGTACTACCAGAGGGTATATTAGTTTTGTCACTACATTTGTAACACATCGAAATAATCGTCGTAGAAAGGTTTCAAGGGTATGGTTGTGTCGGCAATCAAAAGTTATATCGATTTATGCATGTCCGTCCGTCCGTATACAAGATAACTCAAAAACGCGTTATCCGATTTTTACGAAATTTAAAATGTGAGTTGGTTGTTTCTCAACTGGATTCGGTATTGCATTTCAGCAAAATGGACCGTAGTTATTAAGCAAAAACCAGGGCGATCGGAAAGTTTTGTCGTTTTTTTGATATGGTTTTTCGGATTTAATTGGAAAATTTTGTGAACCAATTTTGTTTGAATGAATTATGTTAGTTAACTACACATAAAGAGACGATACCATGTAAAATGTCAGTAAAATCGGTCCAAGGATAGTGGAGAAAAAAATAATTCTAAGAGAAAATAAGCCTGTTCATAAAGTTTTTTTGATGGACTTTCAAAACTAATAAACCGATTTGAATAAAATTTACAGATTAGACTTATCCTATTAGGGTCTGGGTTACCGGAGGAAATTTTGAAAAGAGGAGACAAAGTTATGAAGAAAAACCTTGAAATATTGTTAGTTTTGACAGTTTTTCTCTCCCATTTCTACAATAGGGCATCAAAAAATCAGCTATGGGCCGATTTTCAGTTACTATATGTTTTTTCTTATATTATTTTATTTATATTTATTTTGTGGTGCGGTCCCCTAGGCGGCAGCCTTGTTAGCTTGCCCGTAAATACAATCTTGAGAACTATCTTCGGCATTATATAAAATGCTTAGAAAATATACAAAATTAAACTTTTGATATACTCTTCCTAATAATTTTTGGCATTATACAAAAGGCCTAAGTATTCTATAAAATACCAGATTATACACATTGCCGCTAACATGTCAATAAAATTTAAAATTAAAAAGTTAAAAGTTTTAAAAAACAAAGAAAACAAAATGGCACCTGTTTTTTTAGAAATTGTTCCCTATTTAAAAATTAAAATTATATCAAAATCGAGAATTCAATGTGATTTATTTGTTATTTAATATTTTGGATGTTGAAATACAATCATTTTATGTAATTTGTATAATTTTATAAATTAAAATTTATAAAAACAAAAAAAATATTTGTAATAAAAATTGAAATGAAACGAAATCATTTACAGATTATTATAAATAATAAAAAATCGTAATTAAATATTAACATTGTGTTTTAAAAGAAAATTCACGAAAAATAATTTTTTATTTATTTTGTTTTTTGTTTGTTAATTAGTAGCACATCTTAAATTAAATTGTTTTGCAGTCTTAGTCCATCGTGATCAATTAACATTAAACATATTCTTTTAGGTTGACCAAAAAAAAAAAACCAAATCATAAAAAAACAGAAAATTTTAAATTGAATTATTTAATTTTGGTTCTGCAGAAGCGTTAATTAATTGATTAGGATGATTAGCTAAAGATGGTAGCATTTCTAGAACTCCAGGAATATTTGAAAATTCACTTGGATCAAAATTCGGTGGATTACCACCATACGAATTATTTTTAGCTAATTGAAAATATGCTGTATCACTGTGCGTTATATTAACAATTGTTCCAGTTAATGGTAATGTTTCTAACAATTGTGATGGATGTGAGAATGCTCCAACATTAACGGGTGCAATTCCAGTTAATACTTGACCACTAATATTTGTTTGAACTGGCAATGGAACCATTCCCAAATCTATATGACTTTCGTTTGTATGTGCATCGAAAAATGTTAAATCAACACGCTCATGTCTATCAAAAAAATAAACAAATATTAAAAATTAAAAATATTATTAAAATATAAATTTTTAAATGCAGGATTGTGAAGTTGAAGTCGGAACTAATTTTTGACGATTCGACAACAATCCTGCAGTGAAATCATGTTATTCGGTTAAGACAAAATCGTATCGAAAATCAATATACATATACGATTTCATTTAAGCAATGAAATTCTGTAAGGTGATGATGATTAGCACGTTGGTCATTTACAAATGAGACGGCCTCAAAGTAAAGTTTGTTACTTGGAAAATCATCCAAACATTATTTTAAAGTGACAGCTTAATAGTTTTCACCTCAAATTTATCACTTTCATGTGACAAAATACCTTACGACATGTAAAAGAACGACAATCAATTGTAATCATTTTACAGAATTCCACTGCAGATTTAATATATAGTTTTTCATTTACGTTTCAACACTTGTATCATTCTCATCGGAATCAGCTTCTGTTAATATTCCAATTTCATATACGATTGCTTTTATAATATATCTGAAAAATAAATATATATATATATATATATATATATTATATATCTTTCCATTTTTTTTTTTTTTGTATTAATAAAACTTACAGATTTTTCGCCGTTCCATTAGTCTCTTCTAAAAGTTCATCTTCTTCGCTGGATGATGATGAACTATCATCACTTAAATCCGATAATGGTGCCGCTACACTACTGTACATGAATAGTCCAACAAATAATAATGTTAAGACCATTGCAATATTTTCTGTTTGCTGTCTCATTTTGGAAATTTTTTTATTTTTTTTTTTTTTAAATGAAAATCACTAATTTAAAGTACACAAAAAATTTTTGGATGATTCCGGAACAAAACCAAAAAGAAGAAATATTTGAAATATTATAAAAAAATATTAAAAAATATTTATGAAGAAAAACTCTTCCAGTGCGTAGAGACTTGATGGTAACCAAAAAAGTGATTTTGTTTTCATATTTTCATCTTCTTATATACTTTTTGTTGTTAATTGATTTTCTATAAGAGACTCTAATTAACTAAACGCGAATTATGAAGGCGACAATGACGTTAGAAAACCCATTTCGATCTACTTTTATAATTAAAATAAGAAATATAGTATATTTTTCATTGAATACATTTTGTACTTAAAATATTTATAATTGTTTATTTTTCGTTTTTTTTTTTCGTTGTTTTTAAATAAACGACATAAGGAAAACTCAATATTCCAAAAAGAAACTAGTATTTTCTTTTTTGTATATAAAATTTTGCACTTAAAAAAAAAAAAATAGAAAATTTCAAAGTAAATAAACATTTTTAACAGAAAAATTATCATCTAAAGCGCAATTACCACATTTTCGCTAAAGACGGTAATTTTGATGACTAAACGTTTTTTTTGTTCGTACTTTCTTAGACTAATAATAAAAATTGCTAACGACTCTGCATTCGACTGGATTCGTCTTGTGCATTAATATCCATTCACATTATAGATTTTTCACATTAAATCACTTTTTATGAATTCTTCTTCAGTTTTGCCTACAATAACAGTACTGAACTTCACTCTTCCCATATAGCATAAATGGACGTGTACGGTAATATAGGGGCATGACAACTAGAGAACGATTTATCCAATTTGAATGAAATTTGATACTGAAAGAGGTTGTAATAAAATATTGAATGGATTAGTTTTTGAGCGATAATGCTTTTGCATTATCCAGTAAAAATGGTACAATTTTTTTTAGGTTTTGTGTGGACGTTTACTCGAGAGCAACTTAATTAATTATTTTTATTTTATATTTATTTTATTATTATTAAAGACTATTGAAGAAGTGGATTGCTGTAAAACGACAATTGTGATTCTTGTTTTCCTACATTTCGTAAGTCAATTTATCGCTTGAAGGTGATATATTTGAAGTGAGAACTATTGGGCTGTCACTTTCAAATAATGTTCAGACGATTTTCTACGTAATAAATCTTACTTTGAGAGGTCATCGGTTTTGAAAATTGCGAAAGAATCACTGTCACAATTATAAAATTCCACTGGCGAATTTGGAGCATAAATTCCAAACGAATCATTTTATTAAATTTACAGGTTTTTTTAAATATCTATCATATAACATGATTCAACCTATCCAATAATTCCTTAGAATGAAATCTTGGATGTTTTTGATACAGAATGTTTCTAAAGTTTCATTAATGGAATGGTTGGTTCCAAATTTTGATACAGAATGAAATCCTTTTGTATCTTTCATAATTTATGAATAAATTAAATTTGCAAAAATTTTGTTTGTCATAACATACAATTTTATATTGAAAATTTCAAGTTCCCTAAAGAGACGTCCAAACGCACAGTTTTTTACTTAGTTTTGCCTGCGCAAATCAGATTTGCGCATGCAAAACTGAGCATCTGGACAGGTGACAGTTCGTTTGCGCAGGCAAAAGTGCGGCTTGTGCGATTTCAGATCGTGTCTGAAAAATAACTGTGGTACGTGCATGCAAATCGTAGCGTGTGGACGAAAACTCATTATTTTACACAGTTTTCATGCAATTGCGAAAGGCGAAAGGCACGAAAATGTCTTCAAGATACTTTTTCGAGGAGTTAAGCTTAAACTCACATTAAGGAGTTCCAAAGAAAACTGTGTAAAAAAAATGGAAAAGACGGTATCATGTGGACACAAAATTTGCGCAGGTTTTCCCACAGAAAAACTGCGCAAACTACGACTGTGCAAAAAGACTGAGCGTTTGGACCGTACTTAAAAGGATAACATAGGGACGCTTGTAATAATTTCATATTCTTAAAAATATTTTTTATTTTATTTTATTTATTATTTGAAACTCTAAAACATTGTAAAATGTTTGCATTGATTAAAATTGATGTTAATTATAATTAAAAACAACAAAAGAATGTGTAATCAAATTTTGTTATGATTATAAATTAAAAAAAAAACAAAAACAAAAACAAAAACAAATACCAAAACTAAACTTGTTATTTGTTGATTTAAAATATTAAAATTGAAAAATAACTGGAAAATATTATAATTAAATTATTTGATCAAGAATTTACAAAATGAAATTACATAAACAATAAAATACCATAATTAAATTTAATATACTAATTATTCGCAAGAAAAGTTACGAAACTTTTTGTTTTTGGTTAAAACTATTTAGAATATATTAGAAGAAATCTTAAAAAATTTTGGCCCGAAATTTGAATTACAAAATTTTGATAAAAATTGTATATTGAACATATTGAGAAGTAGCCTCTGAACCTAAACAACCTGGCTAAGAAAAGGTTGAGAAATGAAATACTCCTCAGAAATGGAATTGTGAAACCGATTTGTACCAAATCAGATCGAAAAAGCATAGAAATGGTAATGCTTTCCCATAATTCCATTTCAGATTAACATTTAACCAAAAAAGTATTCAATATAATAGAGTTGACAACTTGTATTCATTCTTGTCACTATATTAATTCAGCAATAAATTTAACTTTTTATTAGCATTTTTAATATAAAATATCTGCAGGGTCAAAGTGTAAAAACGCTGTAGCTTTTTTGTTTATTGGTCGGTTTTATTAAAATGTATGGAATTGATAGTTTATAATACATAGTTAATTTTACAATTATTCGAATGGTATGTAACTGCCTTTTATCTTAACCACCAGCTACAATCTCTTTTTAAACGATACAAACGATGCTCGCACGATGTCTTGGCTTAAACGGTTCCATTCACGAGTCAAATCTTTTTCTAAACCGCCCAAAATTGTGTGTTTCTTTTGCAAGCTGATGTTTGTATAATTCCCCAAATGTAAATTTCAATGTTTGACTTTCCAATCAAATGAAGCGCAACAATTGAATTTCGTTTAAGCTCCATTGTACAAAACATAAGAACGCGTCTTTTCACCAACAAATAATTTTTACTACTGACAGACAATATGTCAAGCAACATTCATGTCAAATTTTAGTATTGCAAGATGTGCAGTTTACATTGGACGGCGATCTGAATTAGACGGACACTTCAGTTGTCGGGCTCCGTATACTTACTCCTTTTCACAAATATAAATAAAGAATGAAATTTTTTGCAGAAATAAGATGGCGCCCAAAAATAATACAATTTCACAACTCAATATTATATTGAAAGCCTTTCTAATTTAACTAATCACTTTTAATTGTAGTACATAGCTAATGTTTAACCGTTAAACCTTTTTTCTTCTGTGTAAAATGGAAAATTAAAGTTTCGTAGTTATTTTGCTTTTATTAAAGTTTTATGTTAGTTCAGTACCGATCGTAGCGGTTACTTCCTTTGTTTTTTCAACAAGAGCCGCAAACAAAAAAATATGCGAAAAATGCCAAAAAAAGTCGCGAATTCGGTTAATAATGGGCGGAATTTCATAAAACTTGAAATGTAGATATTGGATAGGCCAACTTAAAAGATATGATATGTACGTCTTCATTCAGTAGAAACTTTGCATGAGGATAAAGAGAGAAAAAATTGCCTAATTCGGTCAATAGTGGGCGGATTTTCGCGAGACATTGGTATCTTTGATCATTTTATAGGATTAAAATGAAAAAATATTGGCATTTATTTAAATTTGCCATAACGCAAAGTATAATTTATTATATGGTTCAATATGCATCTAAAAATTCTAATTATATAATTTAAAATAAAATGTAAACAAATACAAATACAAAGGTGCCCAAAAATATATTACAAAAGGGTGGCACAAAGCCCAAAAAACCGTCCTGTGTTCATTGGCCTTCAACTCGAGATTTGAAATGAATTTCATTAGTTATAAAATGATATGTCTGAAAATTAATGATAAATATTGTACTTTCTTTTACAATTTTAGATTCACCCCTTATTCTGAACGTAGTCATAACAAGTTCTGACTGTCATAAAATGACGTCACTGTCATAACTTTTTTTTTTAATACTATTTGGTATTTTGACACGCTCATAACTTACAACTGTCATAAAAAAATATCATAAGTTCTGACCGAGAATATTTTACATCATAACGGAATTTTCTACGGGTTCTCTGAGTGATTCAATTGATAAATATGGAATAATTTCCATCATTTTTTTAAACACACAAATAATTTTACACCTATAGAAAAATTTCAAACCCATACAAACATTTTCGAGAGTATTTCTCAAATAACCACGAAAGCTCGCTCAAATTATACCAGTTTAAAGTGGTATAAATTCATATTTTGGGCATAATTATGACCCGTTCGCCAGAATACGAATTTGCGCAGCAGTCATAATTACAATCAGAATATTATTGTCATAAATATTTATGACAATAAAACTGTCACAATGCCAGAGTAGGGGGGTTAGTATACTAATCATCGAAAACTTCAATTTTATTCTCATTTTGCCATGCAAAGCTCGGCTCGAAAGGGTTTCTTAAAGAAATTTATTTAAATTATTGAAAATGCAAAATATAACATTTTTAATAAAAAATAATATAAAATTTCTTGCCAGCATATTTACTTTTAATACAACCACGTTAAGGCACTACTGTTATAAACAATTAGATACTTTTTAATTAAATTAGTATATTTCATATATGCATATTATTCGCACTATACATATATTGTATAGTCATATATTTGTACCAATAAAAACCGTAAAGCAAACTTAAAATCGGTTTGTAGACACGATTTGTCGATACCTTAGAAATTCAACAACAAATAGTTCATAAATCTGCATTTTCAAAAGCGACGGCTTAAAAGTAACCCTGGCGGCAATCTCGACGAACGTGTGAAGTGTCAAAAATGCTAGTGACGTTGTAAAAGTTTTGTATAGGTAAACCATAGTTATATTAACTAGAGATATTAATTTTGTATCTCACGTGGGCCGACCATGAATGAAAGAATACA
This sequence comes from Xylophagus ater, assembly GCA_963422695.1. NCBI lineage: Eukaryota > Metazoa > Arthropoda > Insecta > Diptera > Xylophagidae > Xylophagus > Xylophagus ater. Next base: position 26,291,661 of record OY730482.1, on the reverse strand, counting down.
ATATTACATCGTGCGTATACCGGCCATTTTGAATATTTATTTTCATACTTTAATGACATCACATGTGACCCGATTCCATTCATACATAGTAGTGATTTTTCACACAAACAATGTATCTCGGGTCTGGAATGACGTAGGGTGCGCAGAAAAAAACAATTTGAAATTTGGGTTGGCGTAATCTTGTATTCTTTCATTTATGTGGGCTGACAAAGGGGAATATAAAACATGGGCTTATATGTCTGAAAAATAAAACAACGCAAATTTTAAATGCTAACTAAGAGAAAACCAAGTTAAATTATTATACCCCATTGGTTGAGTGGCGAGTCGTTATCTCCGAAACTTGGAAAAATTGGACTTGATTCATTTGGAAGATAAAATATTGACCATTTCTCCCGCATAGTTTTGTATGAAAACGAGGAAAATGAAATATCCAGCTAATGTATCTCTATGAGGCAAACTCGACGACGTTGATGAAATTTGTTATTTGTTATTATTATTTGATATAATTTTGTATGATAAATAGAAATAATAAATATAATAATAATAAAACACAAAAAAACCGCTTTTAAATGGAGTTCTCACAAAATAATTCATATATATCAATTTTAAAATGGCATTTCAACGCGTCAGTAACGTAAAAAGTTGGATACGAATCAACATTACAAGGTCCAAACCGTCACGTCAAAAAGGAGATTAACACCTCCCATACAATTTATGTGAAATTAACTTTTTTTTGACAATTCAACGAGCTATCGCGTCCGTCGAGGTTGCCTTCAGGGTAAAGCAATTACTTAGAAAAATGCTTCAACATTATTTGAAAATGACAGCCCAGTAATTCTCATATTCAATTTGTCACTTTCAAATATAAATTTCCTTACGAAATGTATGAACGACAATCAATAGACGATGATCGACTGCCGTTTCGTCTTATAAGATTTCGCTTTAATTTAGTGGTAATTTAAGGCTTAAAAATATGAATTTGTTTTGAAAATTTGATTCAAATCGATCAAGTCATTTTTGAATTAAATATGAAAGAAGAAAACGATGAAACTTTTGAAACTATCTCTTCTTTCTACACTATCCTTAAACTTTCAAATGGTTAATTTTTTTTAACCTTTTGCACTCACCTTTTGCACTCTTCAAAGGCTTTTTTTTCAAATTTCAGATGAAAAATGAATCTGTCGTTGGTTGTAAAATAAGGCGATTCCCTCTTCTAGAACTTTTACATAATTTTTCAAAATAAAAATATAAACTATAAAGTATAAACAACTCAAGAAAAAATGTCCAGACGTATTGGACATATAAGGAGTTGTTGATAAAAGAAAAACCTCATGTCCGATACGTCTGGACAAAGGAGTTAAAAGGGCTAAATATATGATCAATTCAATTATTGATATTATTATTTTTAAAATTCTAACGTCAAATTTTGATACCTTGTCTTTTTTACGTAAACTTTCCGTATCTAAATTTTACTAGCTAGGCGAGTTATCTGTAGGTAAGCAATATAAACATGCTGAATAAAGAGTATAGTAAATTTAGATGATTTAATGCTTTTCTAATTAAAATCAATAAAGCTAAAAAGATAAACGATAACTCTTTGTAGATATCATGGAATGGAATCGTGTAACTCGATTGAACCCAAGGAGTATCGAAAAGTATAGTAATAGTAATGGTTTTTTGATTCGATTTTATCTTAATCGAATTACACAATTTCACGCCTGATTTTTATAACTTATGCTAGTATACCAATAGCAATAGGGTAACTGCAATACTTTTACAAATAGTCATTGGAGAACGAGTCTTAAGGCACTAGATGTGCATAGAATTTCGTTTACGGCATGTCCGTCCATACTCAAAAATGCTTTGACTGAATTTTATGAAATTTAGAATATAGGTTGGTAATTCTTTAATTCAATTTTGTCTTGTATTTGTGAAAAATCGCTAAAGTGGGTACGAAGTTATAAGGAAAATATCATGACCACAAAGTTTTATCGTTTTTTGTTTAATTGGAAAAATTGTAAACAAATGTATCTCATTCTAATTTAGCATTTTGAAAGTTAAACTTTAGGCCCAATTTTGAAAAAAACTAATTAAACAGTTATATTTAGTACTACTTTTAAAATAATTTAATAGTCAGTTACCCACTGCAAAAAGACTGAAAAAACTAAATATATTTGAACTTATCTAGTCCAATTTGTATATATACTCGTAAATTGGGATTATAGAAATGCACGATCTGAATTACAGTAAAATCAATTCAAGAATAGTGCAGAAATAGTTATACAATAAAAATAACTTGGCCATTATACTTCGGCGTTTTTTTTTTAGTCTACAAAAATACTTTACTGATTTAAATAAAATTTTCAGTACAGATTTACGTTATCAGATCCTAATTTCGGGATAAATTAGAAGCCGAAACAAAGTTACAGTAGCGGAAGATTAGGAGAAAACTAATCAAAAAAAAAACTAGTTTAAAACAACTGGCAACTGTAAACCAATTGAAAGCAAATATTCGCAGACTAGATTTCTTTAAGCTATGTAAGTCAAATTTAATCAGTTTTCAATTTTCAGTTCTTTACTTTTATTTTCGACCAATAACTTCTTGGTTTAGATACTTTTAGTGGATAAAATTTGAAAAAGAACTAGCGATATGAAACCCACAAAATAATTGATTGATTGATAATTGATTGCAAAACTGGATTAACTTTTACCAGTTCATGACAGACTACACATTTAAGTTAGCTTTTTGTATTAAACTATTAAAATGAGGCTGGTCAATCCCAAATTTAATGCGAACAAAACTAGTGAAATATTATTAGTTATAGTTGTTTTTTTTGTTTTCTCAGAGTTTATTATAAATTCTCATTAAAATCAGACAACAAATTTTTAAGTTTTATCTAATGCCTTTCGATCGTTCTTCGATGATTATTTTTATGCGTTACAAATGTGCTGGCAAAATTACTATGACCAAATTGGTCCCCTACCATAGGATTATCTTTAAAAATCACAAGTTTAAAATCAAAATTTTTCTATAGCTTTTATTGGACAATTAATAAACTTTTGATTATATATATTTCATCAACACTTTAATAATATTATAAGAAAACAAACAATATTTTCTTTTTTTTTATTTGAAATTGTTTTTCATTTTCGGACACGAGGTGATTTTATTAAAGAACATTCAAAAATCTTCAGCAATTCAAAAAATGATCACATTCGATTCGTATACTCGAAGGTGTTCACACTTCATTGCTGTACAACTTAAAAGTTAGCTTTTCGTTTAGCTCGTTTAGTTTTAGTTCAGTTTTGATTTGAAATTTCTTTTGTTTTTGTTTTCGGTAAAACTTAATTAGGAACGAAAAAATGGTGTACTTTTATTTTTATGTAAGTTAAATTGACTTTATTTTCTATTTTATAACATAAAATATTAAATTTAATTCTGGCTTTTTTTTTCTAGTATATAATTGCAACACTTTTAATTAGTTGTAGTTTTTCGAAATCAACAAATTTCGATAAGAAACGGAATTTATTCTTTGTATATGATGGAGATTTAAGTAAATCCTCCGATTCGAAATTAATTGAACATGAAATTGTGAAAAGACAAACATCGGAAACGAATTCAAGTGATATAATATTAACCGAAAATATTATGGATGACGAGCCAATGTTCAATTTGAATGATATTGTTCATCATGTTGAACAAATGCTAGTAAAATCAGCATTAAGTGTATCGGCTGCAGTGAAAAGCATACACAATAGTACTTATGATAAATCCGATAATAATGATACAATAAAAATTGAGCCTACAGAAATTCGTAATTCAACAACAACACCAACAACAGAACATTCTCTACGAAAACGATATGCATTGGATTTGGAGAAACAAGAAGAACCAAAATCTTCATCAACAGTACATATGAATTCTAGACAAATTGAGGCGACAGAAGGTCATCCAGCACATATTGCAATTGATCGTGTCGTAGTTTATGTTGCTGAACCAAAATATTTTCCAGCAATTTCAACTTTTGATTTGCCACTATCATATAATGATCATAAGGGTAGTGCACTGAAACGTTCAACGATTGTTGAAACAGTAAAAAATGATGTAACCAAGATACAAACTGATCAAATAACAGTTTCTCCATTCAAAGGAACAACTATTAACGTATCTACAACACCATTAACAACATCATATGATAGCACAACAAATAGCCTTATGAAATTGAAAAATACTGAAAAAGAACTTAAAACTAAAGTTGCTGAAATTGAAGCTGACCCCGTAATTTTATCTACAAGAGTATAAAAACAGAAATATATATATATATTGTTTCTTACATCATTATTGACTACATTTTTTTCGCGTTAATAAAACAAAAAATCTCTCTTTTTCGACGTATTACTGAATAGTCTGATTCGAAAGATATATAATTATGATAATCAAATCGCATGTCCAATTAGCATACATATTCTAAATTAAATATTTGACAAGATACCAACGTTTTTTTTTTTTTTCGTTTTCTTATTATAATTTGGACACAATTAAATAATTGTATTTTATTAAATTTATCATTAAAGCTTTTTCTCATATTTTGTTTTATATTTGATATTATATTATATTATAATTTTTTTTTTTTGGCAAATGTTTTGAATAAATATATTCTGAAATATAAAAGAAATTGTTTTTATAGTATCAAGTTTTTTACAAAAATCTTTCACATTAACAATTCTTCATACGAGTTCCTTTTCCAATAATATAAATAATCTAAAACGAAACGAATGTCTTATATGTTTTTCACTATTTTGATAACAATTCATTACAGGCGAATTCAAAATTTGGTATTTTCATCGCAACCTAAGTATCAAAACTTGGAATAAATAATATTGGTAACAAAACAGCTTATTTTCTAATTAAATCCAACCAAACAAACTCAGAAATGTTTCATATTGAAATATATCCTTTTGAATAATTGGCTCGGGACCTAATTGCGGATTTTTTAAAGAAAATAGAAGATAAATTTTTCATGGAACGAAAAAACTTTAATCAGAATAATCACCCATTTTTACCAATGACTGCTGCCTTTTATCAGCACAAAACTGAACTAAGTATGATTTGACATCATCAGCATTATTCAATATTTTACCATTCAAAATAAATGGTAATCCGATGATACAAGCTCAGGACTATATGGTGGATGTGGTAACACATCCCAACCCAGCTCAATTGATTTTTGCCGAGTGATTAAATATGCATGTGGGTTTGCATTGATGCATGGTGGGAACACAACAGCTTTACGATTTGCCAATTCTGGTTTGGTTAGTTGTTGAATATACACGTCTGAATTAATTGTTTAGTTGGAAAAACGGTGGAAAAACTTCAAAGTAGACAATTCCTTTGTAATTCCATCCAATTAATAACCTTCTTTTGATAAATTTCAGCTTTGGATCTTGTTTGAGCTGATTCATCTTGTTTGCTTCATGACTTTTTTGATTGGCATTATTGTCAACAATCCAGTTATTAATCGTTTCAAAAATGAATCATTTTCATTGCATTTCAGAAGCAAATCACAGATGCTAATGCGTTGTGTTAAGTGAATTTCTTTGAGCTCATCAGGAATCCAAAAATCTTTTTTACGTAGCCAAAATATTTTATCGTATTTCAACGCATGTATGCACATTGAACTTCTCTGCAATCTCACGTATTGTACTATGATGATACGAATCGATTATTGTTTTGATTTGGTCATCAACTTCAAATGGACGACCTGAGCGTTTTTCATCTTTCAGTGAAAAATCACCTTTATCTTTTATAGAAGTTATTTTAAATTGAACCACAAAATATATAAGACATCTATAGGTATCCCAGCAAGCCCAAGTCTTGTCAATATTGTAATGAACTTTCTAGTGAAGACGATAATCAAAAAATTGAGATTTAAAATTTATGTGGACGATACTATCTTGGCTATACTAAAACATATTTTAAAAATTTCCGTTCTTAAATAATTTGTCTCAGAAACTGGAAGTGCTTATGAAGAATAGAATTAATAGTAGATTAGTGTTTTACAATATAAAGACAGTAAATGATATATTTTCAAAATTAACGGATAAAATACCTAAGGAATAGGAATCATATCATCATATAAATCAACATCATATAAAAAATTCTATATAAAAACTGTGACAAATGTTACATCGAATAAACAAAAACAAGTTTTTTAAAAAAAGACTGAAGTAACAGGAATACGACTGCAAAATAACAAACATAAGTAAGAAAGACAAAACGCTTAGCATCATTTTGAAAATAGAGTGCCATAAAGCCGGATGGTTGAAAATGTTAGTAAAGAGTTAGGTAAATCTATTTTTAAATATAAAATAACGTAGTGTATTCTTTAAATTAGGAGAGGAAATAAAAATTCTACAAATAAAGGGTGCTTTTTTTTAGAGGTTTGTTTATCGAATTGGCCAGACTTTTTCCAGCGGTATCTAATTTGACAGCTGATAGATAATTTATGCTCAGGTTGGTTTGCCATTTCATCATGAATAAACTCATGATTGAGAAACAATCAAGGATGCTTTGAAAATCGGTCCCGTTATTTTATCGCAAAATTCTGTTCAGCGCCAAGGCTAATTTTTGGCTCAATGGGTTTAATTAATAAGCAAAATTGTCGCTTCTGGAGCGGAACCAACCTAAAAGAGATTCTAGAGATCCCAATACATCCAAAAAAAAAAAATGAGGTTTACATGCTAGGGCGTCGTTGGTCCTTATTTCTTTAAAAATAAGGCGGGAGCTCTTGTTATGGTCAATCAGAGTGTTACCGTACCATGATGAATGAATATTGGTTCAAAAATATGGATGACATTGATCCTGCTGAGATGTGGTTTAAACAGGAAGGTGCTACGTGCCATACATCGACAGAAATTATCGATTTATTGAAATCACGATTTAGCGATAATGTGATTTTGAGAAATATCCCTGTAAATTGGTCTGTTATGGTCTGATTGGTGTGATATGACATCTTTCGAACATTTTCTATGGGTTTACGTGTAGTCACTTGTTTAGGCTGATAAACCAGCAACAATTGGCCAACATTATTCGTGTTATTCGTAACATATTGCCGCCATTAATCGAAAATACAACCAACCATTGAACTGACAGTATGCGCTTTGTCAAGAACAGTCACGGTGGCCATATGCCCAAAGTCGCTTTCAAATATTAATGCCATGAATACGTCTTTAGAATAAAAAAAAAGGTGTGAGCGACGCTGCTCTCACGGTAGTTGATGTGTAAACATGTAGGCTCGTTAGTGTTGCATGTGGGAATATCGCAGAGGTTGTGGTTTTAATAAGCTAGAGATTTGGATCTTATATTGAAATAAAGCCATTATATATATTTAATGTAAAAGACAAAATTTATTTTTAATGTTTAAGTGAACAAATAATTGGTTTGTGGTAACTGAAATAGGAGACGTATACCGTCGTCTCAAGTGTATCGATGTGCCGTGAAAATATCGCATCGATTGTCGTTTTTGTGTTCGTCGTTGGAATGTGTGGGTATGGGCTTATTGGAGGCCAACGGCATTGTTCTCGTCTCATTCGTTGCCAGTTGAACTGTTGGATTTATATTTATTGCAGTCCTTTGTCGGAGCCGATAAGCCCTCGTGTTTTCAGCAATTTTGGCTCTTCGATGTTGAATACTTTCAAGTGACTTCGTAGATGCCGTTTTATTTGTCTCCTCAGCCTTTTTTCGAGCTCGATAAGCACGGGAATACGCAGCTGCTTTTGCTTTTTTCGCAGTTGGTTCATCTTGATCGGACGTTTGTTGAGTGTAATTTTCCCTCGGTGGATCCGACATTTTACTAGCAGACCAAAGGAAGCTGAATCCTGAAATTGACATAAATATATTAAAATATCAACTTTCCGAGGTAATATGACACGAAATTATATTTATAGATCGATCCGCTGTATGAATTGACTTCGTTGAGTCCTGATTCTCTTCGTGGGGATGTTTTAATAGGTAAATGTGGCAGAAGTTGATATAAATCAAAATCATAAAAGAGTTAACATTGTAATAACATAAAATTAAAATTTTTGAAAATCTGGGGACAATTGTAATGCGCAGAGACAAAAATGTAAAAAGGACATTTCTCTATTAAAACGTGTCCCTTCGAAGTAAATAGAGCCTCCGCTAAGTCAATTCACACAGCCGTTGGCAGTTATCTCTTAAATAATGTCCCCTTGAAGTAAATGAGACCTCCGCTAAGTTAATTCACACAGCTGTTTGTTATGAATTATGTGCAGACTGTTAAAATTGAATTCACAATTACATAGAAAACAGAGGTTCAAATGAATTTTCATGGGCGGAACCTATGATGATCACAGTCGATTTTTCAACTAGCCTACCGAGAGCAGATGTTTACACATCAATAATCCCCATGAAAACCTCCACAACTTTGCTGAACATTGTAATCGGGTTTGACTTCTATATATGAAGTTCAAAAGTTTGTATTGCCTCCAGCGCCACAGCGGTGGCTAATTGAACTTTGTCGTGAGTGTCAGAATGTGCGCCATAAAAATCTCAATAACATTGTCTCAGGTCAGAATTATGTCCGATGTATATTTCAAATTATAAATGAGGTTTTCCAAAATGAACTGTCAAACCCCCCTTTTGTAACCACCCGACCCCCAATCTCCCCGGGAACAAAATTTCTCCACGTTTCAACTAATTCTCTACAACATATCAAAAATCGTTTTTTTTTTTTTTGCTCAACCATATATTTATTTCCCAGTTTAATTTTTGAGATGATCACAGTCGATTTTTCAGCTAGCCCCTATCGAGAGCAAATATGTTTACACATCAAAAAAACATTCATTCCTGTCAACCGTAACGCATTTTTAGTTTAGTGGCCAGATAAAAGTTAACACCATTAAAATTAGTAATATAGTCTGAAAAACAGCACCTAAAATTATTTGTATTTATTTTTTTTGCTTAAGTAAGCAACAATTGAGCAACTAGATTACTTTGAGATACAATGGCAAGACTGTTATTTCATCATCTAGTTCCGTTATCGAATTATTATATTGTTCACTCTCAATTTCAAAGTTCATGCGGTTAGGATGCGTCAGTTAAAGTGAAGAAAAAAAGTGTGTTGTTGTTGCTTTGCATAAAGAAGGGCTATCAACTCGCCAAATTTCAATTCGTGTGGGCTGTAGCCATGTGACAATTTCAAAAAGTAATTAAAAAAATAGAATTTTTGGTACTACAAAACGAAAATCAGGTACAGGGAAAAGTACCAAATGGAGCGTGAGGATCGCCTTCTCACAAAAATTTGCCTAAAGGATAGGACGAAAACGTCGCGGGAGATTAAGTTCGAGTTCCTTGAAAGAACAAGCAAAAGAATTAGCAATCGAACGGTCAGGAGAAGGCTCCACAATATCGGCAAGACGACCTCGCAAAAAACCGGCACTAACCACTAAAATGCGGTTAGCGAGGCTTGAGTTCGCTAAAGCCCATAGAAATTGGACTGTGGATGAGTGGAAATGTGTCATGTTCACAGACGAGCCAAAGTGCAACATGAACCAGTCTGATGGTGTGCGGTATCTACGGCGTAGAACTGGTGAAGAATTCCTGGATGATTGTGTGGTTACAAGACATAAATTTCCCGTGAGTTTCATGATATGGGGATGTCTTAGCTTCTATGGAGTTGGCGATTTGGCTTTCTGCTCTGGTTCCATGAACTCTCAGAGTTATGTGAAAGTAATTAGTAACCACCTGATTCCATCTATGGATAGGCTATTTCCGGTCATAGTCGACCCCATTTTTCAGGATGATTCTGCGCCCTGTCATCGATCTAGAAAGGTAAGTCACTTTTGTTTTAGAGAGGTCTATGTTTAAGTAGTAAAATGAAAAAAAAAAAATAAGAATACCTTTACATTTTTTTAATAGGTGAAGGATTTTGTATCGGAAGTGGGGTTGAAAACACTAAGCTGGCCCGGAAATAACCCAGATTTAAACCCGATAGAAAACTGCTGGTCACTTCTCAAGCTGGAAATGGCAAAGAAGAATTCCAAAACGAAGGAAGAATTCAAATCTGCCATCATCGATTCCTGGAAAAAGGATATTTCCTTGGAATACTGCCAGAAATTAATATCGTCAATGCCAAGACGAATAGAGGCCGTAAATAAGGTTAGAGGAGGACATACAAAATATTAATTTTCTATTTTATGTTTTTTTGTTATGTCCTTAAAGTTTTTATTATGTTTTATTGTTTTTTATTCTTTTTTTTTCAAAATCATTTTCGATATAATTTTGTTTTGTTTTGTACTTTTATTAGTAATTTTGAATTTGTCTACTTTATTTATTATTAATTAGTTATGAAGACAATAATATGATTAAAAATGGTTTGCAATAAAATATATTATAGTTTTATGTACTTCTGAATAACTATCAATTTCCGCACTGTTAACTTTTATCTGGCCACAACGGTATATAAAATATTTTTATAATAAATTTATGCAGCAAAAATTGCATTGTTTCTCCGTCAACGGCATTTTTACTAATAAAATATCAGAACATCAACTGCCCACCTACAAATTTAATGTCTTCAAAATGGCGCCTGTAGACTGAAATTAAGTCTTGAAATAAGTCCAATGGAGTCGTGGGGTTAGTCTTTTAAATGTCAGAGAGGTTTCTATTCCCTTTTTTAGTGATTCATATTTTTATATGTTTTAAAATAAATATTGCCGAAAAATGTATTTATAAAATTTTAGTCTTTATTTCGTTGGCATGCGATGCTTGTCATTTTTTTAACCAGCGAACGCAGCCAATCCGCCGTTTTTGAGAACAGTGGATCGCGTTGCGAATCGAATCGAATGCGTTACGTTTAAACGCCTAACGCCGTATCTCAGAACTGGGGTGATTTTGTGGGTTAAGGCTGAATTATAATTGAAAGAGTCAAGCATAGACGAATTTACGGAAATGTACTATTCTTCACGAATCGTATGCTATTGTTCATAAATGCATACCTATTTCCTTGCGTGACGTTAAACTATCAGACTGTTGTCAGCATAATCATATACGCATAAATTTCCATTTACAATTTTGAACACATTTCTTCATTGCCTTTCATTCTCATTCTCGATTTTTGACCATTCTAAAAACAAAATATGTAATACCCTTCTTTTTCATTCATCAGATAGTCTCTAAACTGTGTGCAATCATTTGCGTTGCAACTTGCTTTTTTGAACACATGGCGTTTTTTCTTTAACGCGCATATTTACAAACCCCTAATTATAATATGAAAAGACGTGCCTTCGTTAAATTTGATTTCCGTTTCGTTATGTTTAAGGAATGCAAATCAATTAGTACGTTCTGTATGGAAATTTCGACAGTTGAATTGCAATTAATTTTTCTATGAAATATGACTGGGCGACTTCGTGTTTTATAAAAATTAGTGTTCTAAACCAGTGCTCCGCGACCAGTGTGCCGTAGGACGATATTAGGTGTGTCGTTGTTGATTACACCCGAGAATTTTTTTTTTATATTTCGATTGTTAAAAGTAAACAAATATCCCAGCTTTCATATCAGCACTCCCACTACAAATTCGAGAGGAACTTGTGAAACTGAGTACTGAAGGGACTCTAAAACTGAAATTTAGATGTTTTCTGGATTTCAGTAAAGGAGGAATATCCAAAGATCTCTGAACAGGCTTTCGCAGTTCTTCTTCCATTTTCTACAACATTTCTATGTGAATTAAGTTTTTCAACCTTAATTTTAATAAAAAATGATAAGCGATCATGCTTAAGGGGCCATGATCACGAACTTCGCACTGCCAAGTATCGAGCCAAATATAAAATATTTGTGTTCACAGAAACAAGCCCAGGTGTCACATTAGTAATTTAGTAATAGTTTTATACCCATTTTATAATATTTACGTAAGAAAATAAATGTAATTTCATTATTTTATATTTTCTATTCTGGAGTGCCTCAGATTTTCAGAAAAAAATTAGTGTGTCGTATATGAATAAAGGTGGCGGAGAACTGTTTCAAATTACTAAACACAATCGAAAAAATTGAATTCTTCGACGTTAAAGTTAAATTAAAGTAATTCCTGCTTGTACTCATTATAATCGATTGAACGAATTTGACGAGCATAAGGTAGTAATTGTTCAATTTTCTGTTTATGCTTTGGTCTGTCTATTATAATATCGACTTTAGCTTAAATTGGATGCATCCATAGCAAGGATATGAAATTTTATCACATATATCACAATTTACCCCCTTATTCTGAACGCACTCATAACAAATTCTGACTGTCATAAAATGACGTCATTGTCATAACTTTTTTTTAATACTATTTAGTATTATGACGCGCTCATAACTAATAACTGTTATAAACAAATATCATAAGTTCTGACCGACAATATTTTACATCATAACGGAATTTTATATGGGGAGTGATTCAATTGATAAATATGGAATAATTTCCACCATTCTTTTAAATACACAAATAATTTTACACCTATAGAAAAATTTCAAACCCATACAAACATTTTCGAGAGTATTTCCTAAACAACCACGAAAGCTTGCTCGAATTATACCAGTTTAAAGTGATATAAATTCATATTTTGGACGTAATTATGACCCGTTTACCAGAATACGAATTATCGCAGCAGTCATAATTACAGTCAGAATATTATTGTCATAAATATTTATGACAATAAAACTGTCACAGTGCCAGAATAGGGGGGGGGGGGGGTTAATGTACCTTTAATCTTAACTCGAAACAATTGTATTTTTAAACATAGTTTGTCGTCTTTGGGTCTTTTCTTTCTTATTAAAAACTTTTTTTTTTATTTTATTTTAAACTTTATATATTTTTCTGTCTTCATAATAATTTTTATTATAATTTATATTTATTTAAGTTATTTAAAAAAAAAAATTAGAACCAAATTTGAAATTAGTTTTATAAGTTTTATTTGTTCTTTGTTTTCTTTTAAAGTAAAAATAAAAATTCTTATTTATGTACTATTTCGTCTATTTTAAAGTTTCCGTGCGAATGTGTTACAAAGTTTGCATGCCCCCCCCCACCCAGGTAGATTTTCTAATTATTCTGAAATAAGAAAAAAAGAAATATTTTTTTTTTTTTTTGTTATTGAAATCATATTTTAAGTTTATTGAAAATGAAATATATACTTTTTGTACTTTCAATAAAAAAAATTAACAAAAAAATATGTACTTTGAATTTATTGCTGACCCAAAAAAGGCATCTTTCAGGAAATTTTGAAATTTTTTTTCTTTTAGAGAAAGCGGCATTAATTTCCCTATTTATGAAACTTTCACGTAAATTAAAAAAAAAAACACTGACTTTTTTAGAAACTATAAAGGCCAATCTCCACACAGCCGACATCCTATTCTGATAAAAGTATGGGATGCACTTATGCAAAATTTAGTTAAACAGAAAGGGAGAAACAATCATCCTACGAATTTTGTCGTCTTCTGCAGTTATAATTTCCCCATCTGATTCTTCATCTGCCAGATGATTCCCCTCAAATGCAGATAAACTTGTTCATCTGATTTATAGGTTTTCATCTGCATTTGCATACTCTCACAATAATCATACACAATATCGTTGCACACTACCAAATTTTCTTATAGGAAGTTTTCCTATGACGAATTGATTTTTATGGCTTAGTGATGAAATATGCAAGTTAAATTTTTAACTTCTATACGAAGTATATAAAAAAAAAAATTTGTTTTGCAAATCTCCACGTTTTATAAGATTCTAAATGGTTTGCAATCATTTTTATCCAATGTCTGTCTGTCTGTATATCACAACAAATGTTGTGATTAACTAAGGACTTCGTTCACTCTGAATTCCCATATTCATATAGCTTTCTTTTAGAAAGGCTTTCGGCAGGTAACGTGATTTGAACATACGTATAGAAGTTTCGTCGTTTTGCACTAAAGCTTGTTTTTAGATGCGATAGGAATTTAAGCCTTATGATAAAGTCTGAAAACACAATTTCGTACTACATTTTCCTATAAAATGGAAGGGAATATTCTTAATTTTCCCATAATATTATAAATTGTGTGGGGAGAGAGAGACCCTGATGTTTTTATTCGGTCAATCCTAGCGAAAATTGCAAAAGTCCATCTCTTTCTACTATTCTGATTTTTCTCGTCAGAAGAGGATGTCGGCTGTATGGAGATTGGCCTTAAGTTAACTTTATTAATAATTAGAAGAAAAAAATTTATAGATTACAGCAAAATCAGAATCATTTCTTTTTTCTTTTTTTTTGTGATAGAATTGAAGTTCAAAATTTAATTTTACTATCAGAGAGATAAAATAATGGCAGAAGATAAAGAAGATGAAATTTTTGAAGTTACTGAGACGAAATTTGAAAACTCTTATATACAATAATATTGAAATGATGATGTTGGTGAAAGTAAATTACCAGCAAACCAAGAAATGGAAAATCTTATAGACAAAAAGCTAATAAAATCGTCAATATGTGATTATTTTTTGATGATATTATAAAAGATGGTTGAGAGAAACAGCTGGATTATGCACTGAAACATTATCAGACAGAATCAACAAAAATTTGGCTAATAAAGATGAAATCTTGATCCGAATCATTCAATGGAAAAACGGGCTTGTTCATAAATCCAAATATGCGTTCAAAATAAAATATGCGCAAACGTTGTGTTAAAAAAAAAATATAACAAGTTGCAACGCAGCAAATGATTGCAAATAAATAAGCAACTAGTAGTTTAGAGACTATAATATAGAACCTTTTCAGTAATGCCGAAATTGTAATTTTGACGACTTTGCATATGCCGCAATTATGCAGCAGTTTGACCGAAGTGCATTTCTAAACAGATTCATGCAATTCATATCAAATTTTAGCTTTACATTAAGAATTTTTTCCCAACTAAATCCATTTTAAATCTGATAAATTTACTATATTTAGGAAACTTAATAAAATAATGTTTTCTTCTTATGTATAAATCACATGTGAAAATTGTATACTATGCCGTATTTCTGCAATTTGAAGACATTTTAGAACAGTCAACGTTTCTGCAGATTTTTTCTGTGAACAGATGCTATGTAATTATAGATTACTGTTTATCTGACGAAGGAAGAAGCGTATTTTTTTTATTTTAGATTTATCAAAAATGAAATCATAAAAAAGTGATTATAGTGATTTCTTTAAAGTATTTTTTTTATTTTATTAAATTACAGGAATTAAATTAAGAAATGAAAAGCAATGAAGAAATGTGTTCAAAAATGCAAATGGAAATGTATGCGCGCATATGATTATGCTGACAGTCTGGATCGCAAGTTTAATGTCACGCATACATTTATGAACAAGCCCAACAAGATTGTTAGCAAGCGGTAAATATGACATACCAAAAGAAGATTATATGTACACGGAATTATATTTAAAAACAATTAAAAATTAATATTCTGATAGTTCACCGAATATTGAGAAACTTCTTCAACATATTAAAATGAAGAATAATATTGATTGGGGGGAGGGGGGGGGGGGGGTGATAGAATTTTATGAGAGTTCACAACAAATGGATCTTGTTAGACCGAAAATCTCAAGACAGCAACAGCAACAGAGAATTCATCTAAACAATTCAAAATTGCTTTCATTTCAATTAAAGAATGAAACGTCATTTTTTGTTTTTTTTTTTTTTTGTATAGCAAACAAATTCTTAAACATTTATTCATATAATTCTAAAGAAAAAATTAAATTAAAAATAACATATAGTATTTATTAAATTAACTTATTTAACTTAATAATGGACATTCTTTTTTTTATTTTTTTTTTTTATTTTTTTTTTTAAATAAAATACTTATATTTGCAAATTATTTTTTAAAAAGAAAAATTACTTCATTACAATTATTTATTTACGATTAAAAAACTTACCAATAATATGACTTTCATAATCGTTCGCATTTGATCCTCCTCTTGATTTGGTAGCTGGTTGTGGAATTATTGTAATCTCATCGTTTATTTTAAGTGGTTTCAATAAAGAATCACCTCCGGTCAATGATGAAATGTTTGCCTTATTTGAGGAGGCACCACCACTTGAATGTGCTGCCATATTACTGTTACTATTATTATTGTTACCACCTTTTTTACCATCCATTGCTTTTTTAGCTACAGTACTATGTGCAGTGTAGACATGATTTTCAAATTGCTTATACATTCCAAACGTTGCCGTACAAACAGTACATTTATATGATAAATGTGCAGGTTTTAATGTCATATGATGATCTCGTGAAACATGATTTAATAATTTCCATTGATACATCTAGAAATAATGTTAAACGTGAAAACAAAGAAAAAAAAGAATTTAATATATTTACCCTTCCACAAACAGGGCATCTTCCGGCATCTTTCCCTTTATTTGCTGCTTCTTGCATCGAACTTGTGACCAAGCCATGTGAGCCCAGAAGATGACGTTCTAATCCTTGATCAGTAAAAAATCTAAATTGACATTTCTGACAATTTAATGGCGGTCTATTGTATATCATTTTGGGGTGAATCTAAAAAATTAAAAAAAAAATCATTTTTATTTTAATCAAATTTCGAAATTCACATTCAAGTATTTAGAAGTTTAGACCATATTTTGTTAAGATATAAATTTTTCTATTAGTTCCAGAAACTTCTGATATATACATAATCCGAACATATGTGCATATGTAGATGCAAAATGAGTCTACTTCATTTTTTTTAGGAAAAAAATAAGCTTGCTATTGATTTTGATTCCCTTATTTTCTTTTCCACAACTGATAAAATTCTCAAAGCATGAAATTAAAAAATATGAATATTTAATTCAAAACAGTTCTATTCCCTGTAAATATGAGAAGCGCATAAAGTATATTCCATGATATTTGGAAACCAGTTATATTCCCACTAAAAGTATTTAAGATCCATGCCCCTAATGGCAAAAAAGATCTCCATAATGACTGAAATGTATTTTTCATTTATACTGACTGGTTGTCAAAAAAAAAAAAGCTTCATGGAGTATAAAAATCAAATAATTAATAAATAGGGCCATTCGTACATTCATCCCAGATAGTTTTCGCGGAAACAGAGAAGGCAAATGCGAGGAACACTATTGTCAAGGTTGGTCCTATTGCTATTTTATTATTTGCAAAGAGTTTATTTCAAGAAGTGGAGTTTCAAAACGAGCCTATTCCAAATTAAGAATTTAAATGATATCAAATACAGTTAATGATTATTATTTATGAAACTTATTTTGATTTTGGTATTGAAGAGTTCACAATAAAAATGCAAAATGGCAGATTACTTGGAGTATATTTGTTAATGAAACGGTTCTTTTTTTTTTGCATTATCTCTCTGAATCATCCAGAACGGAATAGACTCGTTTTGCATCTAATCGACACAATATAAGACTTACCTTAACTTTGTGCATCCATTGCATATGATTTCTTAATTGTTCCAAATCTTTAATATAACCATCGCATATTTCACATATAACAAATGATGCTTTACCCCCGCCGGTTGGAGTTTGACCAGGTTTTAGACTCGATTGTTTTGTCACTGATGCAATTGAAGCTGCTTGTAATGAACTTGAATTTGGTATACCTCCTGGCTGTCTTGGCAGTGGTGTTATAGAAATGCTTGGCTGTTGACCTGCAGACTTTTTCGCATTGTGTTGCTATTTTTTATATTTATATATATATATATATAAAAATAAATAAATAAATAAATAATAATTAGAAAAAGAAAAAAATTATAAAAAACGATTAAACACATTTATATAAATATGTATATATCCAATCAAAATAAAAAGAATATTTTAATTTTGTTTATAAACAAATTTCTCAAAAATTGAAATACAGAAAAATATATACGTAAAAAAGCAACGAAATTTAGTAGAATAAATTACTTCCAATAATTAGAATTTATTATATATATATATATTTGCCTCTCGATTGATACGGTAGAAAAAAAAGAGTTCCAGAAAACTATGACAAAACGTGTAAGTCATGTACAAAAAAAAAAAAAAATAATATCAAAAACCACTAAGAACAATTCAAACTACTTCGATTTTCTTGTGACCATGCTAAAATCGAAACTGTTTACTGTGTTAAACGAGGTAATATAATATATACATATATATATATATATAAAAATATTAATATTTAACTACAAAATTACTTTGTCATTTCAAAGATATAAATGAGTAAAGATATGTAAGATTCTAATGCCCTAGACATACTACACGATTTAACGCAGTCGATTATTTTTAATCCAGATCATGCGACACATTCTGTTTTTCTGGATTAAAATTTATTCTCAATTATTCTTTGACATTTCTCAAAGCTTTCTATAAAATCTTTTTTTGGTTAGGAAATTTTGGAAGTAAAAAAAAATTATTTATGAATATGCAAACATTTAAAATCTTAAAGAAAAAATTTAAAAATATGATATTTTTTTTTAAAAAAAGAACCATTTCCTTCAAAATACAAAAAATTAGAACCGCCAAATTCAAATCTGTGATTTTATAATGTGTCTTCTTCTTATTTGCGCTTTTTCCCGGTTTATATTTATAAATATGAGCGGTATTACCAGATTTAAAAGCGAAAGCTTTAAAGCTTTTCATACTCAGAGAACGAAAGGTTCTCAATTATTCAATAACTGAGATCAAAATTCTACGTTAAATATCCTCAATAATTGAGAAAATCTGGTCCCTTATCTAATTTTAACTGAGAATCGCGAGATAATCGAGATTATCGCTGCTAATATGTTTTTAGTATAAGAAGCCTTCATTTAACATGAGTAGACTACATTAGATCTTATGGAAAGAACTTTGTCGAGCTTAAAGCTCTTAACATAAAACCTAATGTAAAAATTACTTATGTTAAAAGGTTTTTTTGAACTTTCAACATCTTCTCTTTATTAATATCTTTGGTCATTTACTTTATTATTCCTATTTTGTTTTCTGTTTTTTCGTTTTTTTTTATTTCTTTTTAAATACAATACCAACCTGTAATGTTAGGGAACTATGAGAGTTAGGCAGGATTGCCAGACTCGAACCAGCTACCTAAACATAGAAGAAATATGCAAGAGTATTTTAATGAGAAAATTTATTTTCTCTAATTTAAGACAAAAAAAAATATAGAAAATTTAATAATTAAATTTTTTTTTTTTAGACATTCTTATAATTAAAAATTAAAAAAATTATGTATAGAAATTAGCTTGCATTGAATATGAAAAATGAATGAAAATTCTACACGGCCGCGCTGGTTGACTGATTAACCTCCTAAATTCAAGTCTAATATACTAGAACTAGAGTTACACTCGTATAAACGCAGGAGTTACGCTCTAGAAATATTACGCCCAATTTCAATTGGGGAAACCTGTGTTCAAGCACGTTATCAAACCTGTTGTCCAAACATTGTGATAAACACTTATTTTTCATTGTGTCGAAGGGTATGCCAAACAAAATTTTTATTAAATTTTGACAAGGAAAAAAATTGAAGAACTTCTATAAAAATCCATCCCAAATTCCATTCTATTTTCCATTCTTCTTTAGTAAAAAATTGGAAACCAAATGAAGAATAAAGCTTGCAAGAGTAATACACTAGACATGTCTAACAAACATGTACGAAATAATGAGACCACACCTTAAAGTAGACAGTGTGAAATCCAGTCATTAGACGGCAAAACATAGCTAAAATTGACGACAGTCCGAAGACAATATGCTGCCTCATCTAAGAACTGGTTTATAGAAACTTCGTTATGTACCTTCGCATTTCCACTATACAACAATTTATAGATTGTGTTATAACGAAATCACGCGTGGCATACAAAGATAGCCAACATTTTTAAACCACGTTATACAAGGATTACACCAGTACGCAGATTTAAAGATCGAATATAATCCAAAATTTTGTGCAAAATTAAAATTTTAAACTGCACTTACTATATATAAACTATTATATCACTATCACTATTATGAAGATAGAAACATATAGTAACTGAAAATCGGCCTATAGCCGATTTTTTGATACCCTATGGTAGAAATGGGACAGAAAAACTGTCTAAACTAACAATATTTCAAAGTTTTTTCTTCATAACTTTGTTTCCCCTTTTCAAAATTTCCTCCAATTTGCACATAACCTAGACCCTATTAGCATAAGTTTAATCTTAGTTTTTAAAGTAAATAAAAAAATAAAAAAATTATGAACAGACTTATTTTCTCTACTATCCTTGGACCGATTTAACTGAAATTTAACATGCTATCGTTTATTTATGTAGTTAACCAATATAATTATTTTATTGCTTCATAAATTGTTCAATTAAATCCGAAAAACCATATTAAAAAAACGACAAAACTTTCTGGTCACCCTGGTTTTTGCTTAATAACTTGGTTGATTTTGCTGAAATGCAATACCAAATCCAATTAAGCAATAATAAATAAAGTGTCAAACTCTTGTGATGAAGAAGGTATGATCAAAATGCAATCTTGATCATTCAAAATCTACTCAGTTAAGTCTCACTTTAATACAAAAATGGATTTTGTATTCCAGCCATTAAACCTATTTATTTTTACATCCTATTCCTCCTATCATATATAAACGTTATTGAAATTATAATTTTCTTAAATTATAGTGCTGGATTTTCAGTGGATTCTTTGAAGACGCGGCTTCGTCTGGAAAAAATTTCAATGACAGATGGATGCAGCTAGGATATGTTGTGACTAGGGATGGCTAAAATATATCGATAAATTTAATAAAATATATCGATAATTTTATATCGATGTTTGTTAACGATATATCGGAAAAAATATCGATATATTCAGAAATATATCGATATTTTTTCCTATGCATTTGCACTTCGATTCACTACTACACCGGATTGTAATGACAGATGAAAGTACGAGTAAAGAAATCTATTTATATACGTATTATTTAATTTTTAACATAATTTTTGACTTCCTATATTCATTGCAATTGATATTGAAAATTTAAAAGAAATTATTCGACTATCGAGATATATACGCTGAAAAATTTATTACAGTAAAAGTCATTCCTATGATACGGTGCGTTACTGCACAATTCAAAATTAAACGTTCAACAGCATTGGGCCAAAACCTCTATTATTTAATAAGCGATTTGGATAAATCGAAAAGTTCACTTGTTAGCCACCGCCACTCTACTTGATCCGCGATTTAAACAGTTGTATTTCAATGATCCAATATTGCTTGTTGGTCAACAATTAAGAATTTAAAACGAGCGAGATAGTATCGTAAGTAGCGAAGAAATGGACTACGGTGATGAATTTTTTGCTTTATGACACCACCATAAACAATTAGCTCACTCCAAACGACGAAAAGGTAAAAGATAGTGATGCCCCTGATGAAGTTTTATCCAATATTTGCAATCAGCGGTACATAATTTAAGTCAGGATCCTTTTTTGATCGGGGATGAAGCAAAAAGCGTTTTTCCAAATTTGTTCTAAGCACAAAAATATCTTTGTATTGTTGCTACATCAGTACCGTGTGAGCAGCTATTTTCAAAAGCTGGTGCCACCGCCACTAAAACCCGAAACCGAGTAACGGGCAAAAGACTTTCTGTACGCTATTATTTTTGCAGTCACTTCCCAGTAAATACTGGAGTTAATTTTAATTATTATTGATTTTATAATTATAATTTTCAAATATATTCATTAATTATAGATTATTAATAATAAAATTACTACTTTGTTACAAAGAATTACAAAGTAGTAATTTTATTACTATTACTACATAATCGGATGAAAATCTCATTTGTTTTTATATTATTAATTTTGAATTATTATTAATGTTATCTTTTATCCCGATATATCGAACGTGGCGATATATGATTAACGATACATCATATGATTCGATATATCGATATATCAAACATTTTTCCATCCCTAGTTGTGACTATTTAAGGAGTGTCTTTTTTAAAAATTCAACACATGTTTTTAGAAAATAATATAAAAATTTAGTTTAAATGTTGAAAAATCAGATTTAAATAGATGCAATATTTAAAGAAGTTTTCGTTTCCAGTTTCATTGAGATTTTTTAAAAACAGAATAAAAGAAAACAAAGCACCACCTTCACCCGTACCCACCATAAATGTTTAGCACTCAAAATCAGTTTTTTTGTTTCTAAATTTTAGCAAACAAAGATCTTAAGAATTGTAATTTTAATAACAGAAAAAATTCTAATTGCCTCTTCTCGGCAAATTAAAAAAAAAATGTTATTATTCAAACTACTGACAACTGAGAGTTTTAAGACTGATTGTGAAAGTTGCGTTTCTAAAAAGACTTGTCAAAAACATCTTAAAAGAATTAACTCAAAATTAGGGGTAACTTTTAGCAAACTCGTTTTCCCTGGTTAACACAAGATCCGCTGGTTTTAAACAAATAAAAAAGCCACCGATCTTTTTACAGTCAAGTCTCCTATAACGCGTCGTTTTTAGAACGCGGTTTCCATATAACGCGGAGTGAAAGAGCGATCCCTCTCCTACAACGCGGTCTCCTTATAACGCGTTATTCATACAAAAACACTCCAACAACTCAATAAAATTGATGTGTTAAATTTTTATATATACATACATAGTTTACATTATTCTCAATCACCCAAATATTAAAATAGTTTTTTTTCCTCCTAACTGTGCACTTCATTGATACAGCCGCTGGACCAAGGAATCAGTCAAACTTTTAAAATGTACTACATACGCTAATTTTTTTTAGAAAATGAAGAAGGTAAAACTCTTCTTCAAGTTTGGAAAAAATTTTCTATGTTAGATTGTATTCGAACTGTCTCATCAGCTTCTACAGAAATAAAACCGTCAGCACTTAATGCATGTTGGAGGCCTCTTTTACCTAAAATGGTTCATAAGGAAAATGGTATTCCAGCCCCACTTACAGAAATAGTACATTGCTTCTGCTTTGAGCAGCGAAGGATTTGCAGATAAAAACCATGATGATATCGAAGAACTACTTCGCAAAAAGAGAGTTTAAATGAGGAGGAATTGGTGGAATTAATTGGTGAATCTACCTCAAATGCATTTGTGGAAGAAAACACGGATAACTTGATATTTTGAGAATGCAGTTTTCACATATATAGGTCTGATTTATTTATTTCTGGTATTGATGGTGGCCGATAGGCTTACACAAAGTTTAATGACCTGCGAAGTTTCCAATTGCTGACACTTATTATTAGATAGAAGGCCCACCCAGTCGTTATATTCGAAAAATCTAAACTTCCGGAATTTATTTAATAAAATAAATCGTCTAGAGAAGAACTTGTGATTGGTCGCGAATCTAGTTTTTGCTATCCAACTAATCTTTTATATATAAAACAAAGTCGTGTTAGTTACACCATTTATAACTCAAGGAACGGCTGGACCGATTTTTATGATCTTTGGTTTGTTGGATTTGTGTCCGCCCCGAATAAGAATAACTATTAAAACATCGGAAAAATTCCATTTTGTATGGAACGGCTTTTTTGATCATATCTCGAGAACGAATTGACTGATTTCGATGAATTTTTCTTACTGTTCGTCTCGGTCTCGAGAAGTTTCCTCGCGCATTGGAAAAGTAAGAAAATCACAAAACAATAAACAATAAAAATTCACAAAATTCATATCATTACACTTTAAAACAATTATTATTTCAAAATTTATTTCCATTATTATTAGTGCTTTATTTTTAACGCGAAAATAAGAATTTTTTATCGACAAACGCGATTATCAACACAAAGATTTGTTGACATTTTGTTGCACCAAATCAATGACGTCGTTACTGTAAAGATGGGCCGTGTGATTCAGTAGGCATTGGATTTACCCAACACTTTTCAAGTATTGGTGTATTTATAACAAGCATTTTTCATAATCACGTGATTTTGTTTGAAATTCATCAGCGAAAATAGATTTCAAAGACGTGCGTTCAGTTTTATGAAGTGCACATTGTGAAAGGTTATGTCGTTTGTCATTGGGCGCGCATCGACAATCAATCCAATCGGTAAGTTGGACTGTACGTTTGATTTTCCAGGCGGATTCGTTCATAAGTCTGTGGAATTCTATTGTCGGTCGTGATTTTTAAGCAGTAAGTTGCCTTCGACGATATGCACCTTATGAGGTTATCACATTTGCAATTGTGCGCGCATCGATAATTGCTTCATTACTTAATTTTGTATTGTGGGATTAATTTTCCAGTGTTATTTACAATGCTGCGAGTCAGGAAATCTAATATTTTACAAGGAAGCTGTAACCCAATTAGACTTCGGAATATTGCGAATCAATCCGCAGCTGAACAAGAAATCGCACGAGAAGAACGCCGCGTTAGTATGGCCGACTTCGTGTTTCACAAACACCAGAACAACGAGAGGCAGTACGTTAAGCGACTCAGTTGGCAATGAGAAATCGTGGAGCTTATCGCACAGATCAACAACGTGATAATCTTCGACGCAAAGAAAAGGTGAGGAAGTTCTCATTCCGGGAATTCCGATGATCCCAACCGATATGCCATTCGAGATTAAACAAATTCAATTTCCGATTCGCCTTCCATTCGTCTTGACGATCAACCAATTACAAGGCCAATCCTTGAGTGTTTGTGTCCTGAATCTAGAAAATGAATGTTTCTCTCATGGTCAATTGTACGTAGCATGTTCACGTGTCGGCAAACCATCCGCTTTGGTCGTTCTCGAACCTGATAACAAAACGAAAAATGTCGTATATCACAAGGTGCTTCAATGAAGGAAATCGACCCGGGTGCAACCCATCCAGCAAATAGTTAACAGAAAGTAGTGCTTCAATAAAGCAAATGCCTTGCTGCCACGTGAATATTACATTCATTTTAATGTATTTAAAATACATTTCATTGTGATTTTTGTACATTTATTGAACTTAATTCAGTTTGAGTATTCATTTTTTATCTTAATAAACAACTGAATTTAATTCAGCTAATAAGTTAACACAACATTTATTGATTCTGAGGCGGTACGAAGTTCGCCGGGTCAGCTAGTTTAAAATAAATAAATGATGGAAATTAGCAGAATGCTGTTATGATTGTGATTTGTTTTATATGAAACCACTTATTTTTATAGAAATTTAAATTAATGTTTTTGTGCAAATAAGATGATAGAAGAAAAATGAAATGAAAAATAAAAAGAAAAATATATATATATGTTTTTTTTTATTACAAAAAGAAGACACGCATGCATGATTGTTTTCTTTAAAAACGTTTTTAACGCTTTAAAAAAAAAATACTTTTAAAAACAATGTTAATGCGAAAAAGTCTGCAAAAATTACTTTTTGGAATATTTTAGTAGGTCTTTTAAGTTAAGCGGTTAGGTATTATCATTAGAAATTAATGGAATCAAATATTTAAATGTTTTGCCTTATCCAATTTTAGCCATTAATTCTTTATACATATAAAAAAAAAAAAAAAAAAAAACATTCTACTCAAAATATACTAACTACTATTGAAAATCCTTTTCTAAAACCTTTCTCAATTTACATAATTTCAATTTCTCAATTTCATCTATTCATGAAATTGAAAAATATGAATAAATTTTTATAAAAAGAAAAAAATAATAATCTAACCTGAATTAATTGTCCTCCAGCTATTTGATAATTATTAGGCAAAACCATTCCAGGTATTTGAGGTCTTAAAGGCTGATTAGCACGTATAACAGTGCCACCAGTAGCAGGCGACCGAGTTACTAACTGTGGCCGACCACGATTTCTCATTAATGCTGCATTATTATTTTGAGTAGTACTACCTCGTGATGCCATTGTTGTTAATGCAGCTTTTTGTGCAGCTGCTTGAGCAGCCATTGCCTATATAAAACAATTAAATTTTTAAAGAATTTATAAATAATTAACAATAATTAACAAATACCTGATATGCAGTTGCTGTTCCGACAAGACCATGTCTTGGTTTAATTCTTGGTATTTTAGCTGGTGCTTCCCAATCATGAGGTGGTTGTAAATTACTGTCGGCATTAAATTTCTTAGCACAAACCGGTGTATGACGTGCTAATTTTGATTTACCGTTATCTTCGAATGGACAATTCGGGCATTGATGATATGACGGTGCCTTTTCTAATCTCCCTTTAATATTATGAACAGCTTCCATATGAAATAGTATGTCATGTGGTGGCCGAATCTCAAATGGGCAAAAATTACATTTATATAGATATTGTCGCATATGAGGTGTTTCATAATGATGCGCCATTGCTAAGGCAGATTCAGATTTAAAATTACAATATTCACAGCGCTTCATTTCGAACTTAAACGGTTCATTTCGTTTTCGACTCGTTTCTAAATTCTTTTTCAATGCATTAATAGCAATTTCTACTTCA
Source organism: Xylophagus ater (assembly GCA_963422695.1). Lineage (NCBI taxonomy): Eukaryota > Metazoa > Arthropoda > Insecta > Diptera > Xylophagidae > Xylophagus > Xylophagus ater. The sequence goes on along the minus strand of OY730482.1, from coordinate 26,265,278 downwards.
TGTGCTTTACCAACACGTTCTCGTTTTCGTCTTTGTTGACGTAATAAATCTGTTTGCACATATTCTTGCACTAAACCTATACCAATGTCGATGAAAAATTTACCCAATGGACTCTCGAAATAGTTATCAGGTTTTTTATCTGTATCAGATATTCCAATGTCTTTGACTAAATCTGGAGTTATTATATGCGCTTTAATCGTATCTAAATCTTCTTTTACTTCTTTAATAAGAACTTTTGTTCTTGTTTCTTTATCCGATGCTTCATCATCTGTAGATGTATCAGACTCATCCCACGAATCGTCTGGATTTTTCCCTTTTTTCCTTTTTTTACTATCATTTTTCTTGTCATCATCCACACCTTCAGTTTTTATATTCTTTAGGGCTTCGAGCTCCTTAGATTCATCTAACTTATTTTGTATTTCTTTTTTAATTTTTTCCAATTCAACTTCCATTTTGGAAACCACTTCTTTTAAGTTGTCAGGTGGTGGCTTTTCATAAATATATGGAACAATAAATGATGGTGCTTCCAAAACAAACATATCATCAGTGAGTGCTGGCAATAATATTGAATTGGATGTTGGAGGTGAATTGGTATTAGTTGCAGATCCAGCTACAATTTTGGGAGAATTTGAAAGAGGTGCTAACGCAGGCCTAATACTAACAGGAAATGGTCCTTGAGCAGGTAATCCAACGGGTACAACTGAAAAATTCGGTTTCGGTGCATTTTGGGTATTGGTGGGCGATGTTCCATCTTTCATAATTGTGTTTGTATCAATAATAACTAATGTTGGTTCTTTGGTACCCTTATTACCAGTCGCTTGAATGAATTGTTGTTGAAATGTTTGTTTTTGAGAATTTTCCACAAATGATCCCATCAAACTTCGAGCATCCTTAATTGTAATTTGGCCTACTTGTGGCAAATTTCCACTGTTTGCAACTGTTGAACTATTCGTTGATGTTCTTTGTCGTTTAGCAGGTGGTTGACCAGTTGGTGAATCTTCTAAAATTTCTGTAACATCATCATCGAATTCAGAAAAATCTCGAACTTTAACAACACTTTTCCTTTGCCGATTTGTTCGACGTAACGATAAGTTTTTATCCTTTTTATCATCATCTTCTATTACTACACAATCATCTTTATCGCTCAATATTTCTTCAATTTCATCATCTTGTTTATCAATAACATTATTTTTAATAATATCAGTCTTCTCATTACATTTTGCTGTACTTTGCTCTGTATTCTTACTGGAATTGGATTTTTTTTCTTGTGAATCATCATCATAATCTCCATCAGAATCTGAATGTATTATAACAGCCGCATCATCATCATCTTCATCTGACCGATTTATTAAATTTTGTTTTTTTGATAAACTGCCATTTGTAGTCGAGTCTACATTCATTTGTTCGACCCTTTCTTGTACCAATGAAATTTTCAATTCAGATTTTTCTGTCAAAGATTCACTAGTAGCATTGCTTTTTTCAATATTATCATGTTCATTATCATCTTCACCATCGTCATCTTCATCATCATCATCATCACCATCATCACCATCATCGTCGTCATCATCTTCATCAGATTCAATTATTTGTATTTCATCAGAATCATTGAGTTTGGTTACATTTAATGAACCATTTACATCACCATTCTCTTTGGTTAATTCTTCAGATGTGTTTTCCTCTATTTTACCTGATACAGTAGGCACAATTTGATTTTCGTTCTCCTTTGAGCCTGTTAAACCATTCTCTGTTAAATTATTAATATTTTCATTATTATCACTATTATTACTGTTAAGTTTTTCTGGTGTAATTTCTTCATTATCTTTCGAGTTTTCTGCTGAATGATTTGATATTTTATCATCTTTTGAAATTATATCAGTTTTAATTAAAGTATCTGTTTTTAAAATTTCTAATTTTTTATTTATATTATTTTCGGAAATATCTGAAATACCATTTTCTGACGAAATCTGTGAATCTTCTTCTGTATCAACATCCATTTGTACATTTGTTTTACATACACCATTTATGTCACCATTAACTGTTGGTGATTCAGTTTGTTTTTCTGGCAGGGCAGCTCCAACTTCTCCCATTATATATTAGTTTTTTTAGTTAGTCTTCCAAAAAAAAAGAAGCTCCTTTTGTTCTCTTCCAAATTTTCTTTAAATATGTAAAATCTACAAGTAAAACAAGAAAACATTTTTTATAATTAAAGAAATAGTAGTAAAAATAAATGTTTAAACTTATTAAAGTTAAATTTTGAAATTTTTTAAATAGTATATAAAATAATAAAATTATATAAATAAGAATACAACACATATAAATCTTGTATATATGTTATTCTTATATATATATATATATATACATTTATATATATTTAATATTTCAGAGCAACAAGAGGAAAGGGGGTGGAAATCATGGTGATGTAATAAAGGAGAACTTAATCTTTATTTAAATTATCCTGTAAGTCATTAATTAAGGGTAGATAGAAGTCAGTAGTACCCATATTTTGTATAACTAGTTTATAGAAAGTAATTAAAAAAAACAATTCTATTTTTTTTTTTTTTTATCGGAGCACTCACCGCCATTTTGAAAATGATTTACAAAATAACAGAAGAAATCTTACTGGAAGGGTTCGAAACTGATACGATTATTAAATTTTGCAATTCCAAACAAAAGTTATTAAGAATTTAATAGATTTTTTAAACTAAAAAAAAATTTACAATGTTTTTTCTTTAATGATTTTTTTTTTTTTTGGATCCAAAACGTATTGAGGTTATGAACCGATAAAAAAAAAAAAAAAAAGACTCAAGAAAAAAAAAAAAAAAGACTCAAGAAAAAAAAAACAAAATCGAAAGCTCCGAGGGCACGCTATTCCCGGTTATGATGGTTACTTTAATGAAAAATCATTACACAAAACTAACAAGAGAAAAAATAGGATTTTCTTCTTTTAATTGCTCATCATTTAAAATGTCAAAATAGGTCTTTTTTTTTTTTCGTCAAAAGGATTATGAATGGAATAAATGAATGAAATATAATGTTATAAATGTTATGTTGTATTTTTTCTTATTTTTGTTATGAATAAATATAAATTTGAAAAACTTCTCAATCAAGAATAACAACAGCTGATTCATACATCAAAACAATATTTTCAATTTTGTATTGGTACACACAACTTTTATATTTTCTTCAAATAACAAAAAAAAAAATCACATGTGAAAACACAAAAAACTTGAAAATAAACAAAAATTATTTTTTTTTTGTTTTCTTTTTTTTTTATACGGTTTTCATAGATATTATTTATTATGATAGTATAAAAATTTACTTAAAAATCAACCCCGGACGGACTAATTTGGGCCAATATGCCCAACTGTCGACGCCATGTTGGAATTATTTTATATACCATATACAAAAAAAACCTTTTTTTTTTTTTTATCTACCGTATTTATTTACAAGTCCAAGCGTCATTATACATTATATACTTTTGATTTTTGCTTGCACATAGGCATGGAGCGCCCCATTGCGGAGCGTGACACCAACAAAAACGCGCCGTATAAACAAGTACCAACAGCAGCTGCCATGCATTCTGACTGAAACCGTATTAACCCATACTAATATTATACACATACACTAATTGAAAAATTCATTCATACTACTATGATATAATATAATTAATTTTCTTCATAAAACTAAATACACTATCAGAAATTATCGCACACAAAAAAAATTTCCTTTTACAAAATCTCTTATTCATATATACTTTCACTTTACGTATTTACATTTGCCGGTGTAGATATTTCATATATATATATATATGTGCGTGTATGTGTGTGTTCCTACTTACAGCGATCATCAAGCTTGCATGAATGCCTGTGCTTGCTTTTAAAGTCTTTTTTTTCTGATATTTTTTTTTCAGTTCTATTTTCTTCTTTTCAAAGATATACACTATTTTCAATAAACACGTTCACTACATTTTCAAATTGAGACGCGAATTTTAGAATAGTTAGAAAAATTAATTATAATCTAATTAAAAATTAACAACGGAAAAAAAAAATTCTATTCCTCCACACACGTTTTTACATTGAATGTTGGGTAGGTAAAAAAAAAAAAAAAAAATCTGAATCTGAACCTCTAATGTTCAAAGCACAGGACGTCCGTCGCTAGCCCCCGCTTCTTCTACTACGATTCATCTCTTTCCTCTTCGACCCGGTTCCTATCACTTTTTAAATATATATATATATATATAAATAAAATGGCGTCAACTAGTCACGTGAGCAAATTTTAAACAGTGACGTACTTTTCCAAATATTTTCTATAATTAATACTTTTTCTTTTCTATAAAAAAAAAAAAAAAAAAACAGTCATCAAATCCTTTCTTGTTCATTCTCCAATAATAACAATTTAATAAAGTAACCGATTTTTGGGAAGATTCAAATAAAATTAAAAGTTTTGAGATAGATTTTGAATTTTTTTAAAGGAAAACAGTTCAATGGCTGAAACCTTTTGTTTAACGGATTCATAACTTCCATCATATTAAGGTTTTAAGGGATTTCCAATTTAATATTTTCAGTTACTTGTACTTTTCCTATCCTAAATGTCGCATTGATATTTATAAGGATATGACTGTAAAATATTTCTTACTACAATTCAAAGCAATTGAGGACATGAGATTTCAACACGAACTACTAATACTGCATCGGGTCATAATGTTTATATAAATAACTAAAAAATAAGAAGAAAACCGAGATTTGAAACTGCCACACAGTTATTGAAACTATCCAACATCGAATAAGGCGTGTAAAAATACCCAGGGCTGCCAACTCTCAGTTGGGGGAAAACTATTGTAATGTATTTTTCGTTTCGTTTTCGTTTCTCAAAAAAAAAAAAAAAATGTTCTCACTAGTTTAAAAAATAGAATATCAAAAAAAATGCAAAAATTTTTTTCAAATATGGCTACAATCTGCAAATTGTAAGCTTTTCTATATTCTCCTGTTTTTTTTATTATTATTATTAACTCATTAAGTAATTTCATTTCATTGAATAATTTGTCTTCATCGATTTCCTAGTTAAATTATATTTTTGAATATACCTTTTCTTGTATAATATTTATAGTCGCAAAGTATCATTATCCTAGTAGTGCCATGAGTTTAGATAATCAATGGCACGGGTATATTACAATTTTAACTAAAGATGGTAGATTTTTTCCCTTTAAAAGTTATGCCAACTTAGATTTGATTTTTGAGAAGAGTTTTATTAAATGGCGTGGGATTTTCGAATAAAATCTATAGAATTTTAAAGAAAAACAGTTGATGATGATGGTTTTAACAATTCTGAAATGTAATTTTATCTGAAATAAAATAAGATTTTTCTGAATATTTACTATTTTACACACAGGTTAGAAAAACTCGAGTAGTTTTAAGATAAATAAAATTCCAGAAATTGGATATATTTTCTATGTGCCGGATTACACGCGGTGTTTTTTGGGTAGAATTCTACCTCAGCCATAGGTATCGGTGGGTTGGGCGTGAGGCAGAAGATCTGCCTCTCGAAATGTTGGCGCAACGGAGTTTTTTACGCAAAAAAACAAGAGCCAGAGTTTGTGTCGGTTTCGAAAATTCAAGCGCGCCATTCGCTTACTGACCGTCAACAGGTAATCATAATCTAAAAGTACATAGGAAATAGTAAAAAAGTAGATCCTAACAGTTTGACGGTTTAAGCTCGAGTGATGCTGTGTTCACACACACTAATACACTCCTTCTGTAGCTTGTATAAAAGACTGTGGTATAAACATTCCTCGTCTAATCGGTTTGGTAGTTTTCTACCCAAAACTTGACGGTAGATTTCTACCACGTGCAATCCGGCACTATCAAAAAAGATCACCGGAAGCTGTTGTCTTGAATTCTTATTATTAGAATTTTGTTCAAGCAGAACAATTTATCGCCAATTAATCGATCATATCATGAACACTAAAAAGACTCTTCTTGATAATAGTGTCCTTCTAATAACATTACTGATGAAAATAAATTTTAAACCATTAATATCTTGAATTTCTAAATAGAATTCACTGTTCTTCTCCTGTAAATTATCAGAAAACTGTTACATCATTTTCTATTTTCGAAATAAAAATAAAGTCCAGCCCTGACATTTAATGGAATTAGGAAGTTTTTCGAAGTCTTTAATGTGAACTTAATTAACAATTTCGAAAATATAAAAATTTTGACACCCAGTTGGCACAATTTTTATAGGAAAAAATCTACCATCTTCAATTTTTACATTCTCTAAAATCTTCCTCATAACTAATCAAGTTTCTTGTACCATTGTTTAACTTATATAGAAAAAAAAAATTTATCATTTAAGCCAACGGCGGGCAACCCCCGGCCCGCGGGCCGAGTACGGCCCTCCGAAAGTTACTATCCGACTTACGAGATCTTTAGAAGAAATTATAAATAAATATTTTTCGATGTAATGTATTTATAGATATAAACTTTCAAAAAAGAAAAAGTAAGAAGAAGCCCTAGAACAGAATAACAGATTTGAATTTGGCGGCTTCAAATTTTTTGTATTTTGAAGGAAATGATTCTTTTTTAGAAAATTTTGGAAGTAAAAAGAAAATTATTTATGAATATGCAAACATCTAAAATCTAAAAGAAAAAATTTAAAAATATTATTTTTGATAATGGACCAGATTTTGTCAATTATTGAGGATATTTAACCGAGTATATTGATCTCAATTATTAAATAATTCAAAAGTTTTCGTGAAAAGCTTTCGCTTTTAAATCTAGTAATACCGCTCATATTTATAGATATAAACCTTGAAAAAGAACAAATAAGAAGAAGACACAGTACAAAATCACCGATTTGAATTTGGCGATTCTAATTTTTTATATTTTGAAGGAAATGATTCTTTTTTTTTAAAATATAATATTTTTAAATTTTTTCTTTAAGATTTTAAATGTTTGCATATTCGTAAATAATTTCTTTTTTACTTACAAAATTTTCTAACCAAAAAAAATTGTTTAGAAAGTTTTGAGATATGTCAAAAATAATTGAGAATGAATTTTAATCCAGAAAAACAGAATGTGTCGCAATTCTCGATTAAAAAATAATCCACTGGATTAAATCGTGTAGTATGTCTAGGGCATTAAATATCTACAATAATTGAGAAAATCTGGTCCATTATCGAATTTTAACCGAGAATCGTGAGATAATCGAGATTATCGCTGCTAACCACCCATGTTCTGCATTTCACTTTTTGTGAAATGGAATGGTGAAAATGAAAATCGGTGTTCTGAAATTCGATCGGAATGAAAATTTTGTAAATTGAAATTTCGAAAATGAAGTTTTGGTGTTCTGAAATTCGTTCTTCTCGAAATGTAATCGAAATGAATTCACTGTTAGTTGGTGTTGTGAAATTGATGTGAATTGATACAAAACTAAGGAAAACATTTAAAATAAATTTAAGTTTTCTTCAGCCAATGACTCCATTAGACTTTTTGAATATTTTTTTATAAAGTTTTTAAAATTTTCTCTGAAATGTTTAAAATTTTTTAAATATCAATTGTTCCCGGAATTGTAATTAGTAGCAACCGGAGTCCAGATATCAAAAATTTCTTAGAAAAATACATTACGGTAATGGTTTTTCTAAAATCTACCTCAATAAAATGCCATTAAAAACATTTCTAATATTTTTGTCATAAAACGAATTTATTTTTAAATGAAATACTCACTTGAATACATTATATTGGTGTCGTTATAAAGGCGCCAAGATTTTTGTTTCTAATTCTTTCTTTTCTATTTTGTTCTCTTTTTTCATTTTCCATTGCAATTACAAAATTTTCACAATATTTTTTAATGTAAATTTAATAATAAAACAATCAGCTGATACTTTTGAAGTTTCAAAAATGGATTGGAAGTGATTTCGAAAAAAATGAAATTGAATGAAATCGAGTGAAATTGAGAACACCAATTTACATTTCGAGTGGATTTGAAATTCATATCGATTTCATTTTCATGTGAATTGCAGAACATGGGTGAGTATTAGGTTATGTTTCACCTCTAATCATACTTCATTTTAAATTTCCAAGCCGATTTGAAGTCGATCTGGGTTTGCATGCAAATTTCAAGTCGATCAGAAAAATTTTTGTGATCGTATTGACTCAAGTCGATCTGGGTATGCATACACGATATTCGGATCATGTAAACGAAGTATATGTGTATAATCAAAGCCAAATTTTTAATGTCGTAATTTGTAATAACTGAGTGGTCGCGGGGTTTTAAAAAGAACTATTTATTTGAAAATAAAATTTATTTATTTAAAGCCAATAACAAAAACTTCTTTAATAATTTTAACAGTATTTATAAATTTTATTCACTTTTTAGAGCAAAATGACATCGAACACAACGGTATAAAAAGACGTCGGAGTATTTTTTTCACTGAACATAATGGAAAACCTTTATGTTTAATTTGCAGACTAAAAAATTACAGATCAAAAGAAGGTGTTAATTAACTACTACGGTCCGCGGAAAAAAAATAAAATTTATTCTGGCTCATGTTACAAAAAAGTTGATTTAAACTATACTCCTATTGTGTTTTTATATTCAGCATTATTAGCCAAAAATTTCTATGCTAGTAAGGGACTTTTTTTTTTTTTGTAAAATTAATACTGTTGGGAGGAAAAAATTTAATTTTTTAATTTCTTTGCTTAGTTTTTTTTCCAAATTATTAAAAATGTAACAAAAAAAAATTCAAATTTTTGTAAATCAAATGTCATCTTGATCCTCCGAATATAATATACATACACTAACCGGTTTTATATTGCGGTCTTCAATCCGAGTTATACATCTATCGTATGCACGCACTAAATGTAGATACGACATAAACGCTACAAGCTCTCGACGATAACAAAGTGATTAATAATATCGATAGAAATGTGGCAAAATGTCATGTGGATAATTACATAGTGAAAACTTGAGAAATAGCCGCCATTTTAATTTTTAGCAAATTCGTTGCTGGGTGCTATATTGAGTATTAGAATCAAACGCGATACAATTACAATTTTCGAAAAAATTAAACTAAACGTTTTGATAACGACCCTAAACTTTATTTATTTCATTATATAACGATTGTTTCAAACTCTACATTGTCCAAAAATGTCCATTGAAAAAATAAGAATTTAATCAAAAGTGTCTTTCTCCAAATTAAATTTTGAATAAACGAATTTTAAAATAGATTTAACTTATTAGGTTTTATACAGTATGGTAATAAGTATTATGTATCACCATTTAAAGGAAAAATGTTTCTACCATAGACATACAGAACTAGATTACTCGAAGCAATAAATTCCTTAAAAACCAAATGGCAAATTCTCAATCAATTACTTCGTTTACATGGCGATTTTAGAATTGAGTTGAGATCGACTTGAAATCCAACCCGAGTTTTTTATCTTTACCGGATTGAAAGATTGACTTGAAATCGACTTCAAATCAAAGTCAATTTCATAGACGCAGCCAAACAAATTTTTCTTTTTTAGGTTATGTTTCCCCGCTTTTCATACTCCATTTAAAATTTTCAATTCGATTTGAAGTCGATCTGGGTATACATGCAAATTTCAAGTCGATCAAAAAAATTTTTGTGATCGTATTGACTCAAGTCGATTTGAAGTCGATCTGGGTATACATGCACAATATTCGGATTGAAGTCGACTTCAATCCGGTCACGTAAACGAAGTAAATCTCTTTCGCACATTTACCTCCAGTGTAAAAGGACTGCCAGAATAGCAGAAAAAAAACGGAAGTGTGCTTTTGACCACACTGTAGAAGTGAAACAGAAGTTTTTTTTAATACAACGCCGAAGTGGTGGGAGATAGAACTGTTGGGTCTTCGACGGAAATAATTCCCATAAAAACCTCCGCAACTTTGCCGAATATTTCAATCGTGTACGACCTCTATATAAAAAGTTTAAAAAAATTTCAAAATTTGTATCGACTACAGCGCTAATACGGTGACAGATAGAATTATTTGGTCTGCGACGGAAATAATTCTAATCATAACCTCCACAATATTGCTGAACATTGTAATCGTCTAGGACGTCCATATAATAGGGCTCGTCCCGCGTTAGTTCGCAAACTTGCGAAATTATTTGATTATTTTCGACAATTCGTTGAACCAATCAAAATGCTTCAAAAACTTCGCAGATTTGCGAAGCTTATGTCAAAAATAAACATGCCCTGGATTTCGCAAGTTTGCGAAGATAAATTTTTCATTTTTGACAAATGCAATTTTGAATTTATCTTAACGGTTTCTCTTTTGGAAGTGAATTCCAAAAACCATTAAATTGCATAAAATGTCAGAAAAGACGCAATTAGTAGAATGTTTAACTGACTGCCTAATGTCATTTCTGCGAAAATGTAAAATTATATTTGCGAAACGTTGTCACGGGTGCAGATTATTTTAAGTTTTCCCTGATCAATCAGTCAAACTTGCGACAAACCCAATTGAGATTTTTTGTAATGTGACGTTTCGTCACAGAAAATCGTCAAATAATTTTTGCTAATCGCCCACATAGAAGTATTTCACTTCAAAAACCAAGTGAATTAAAAGTTCTCAAATATCAAAATTCAAAGTTAAATTTCAAGTTAAATTTAATTTCCTTTAATAGTTTACCAGACAAATTTTATAAAATCTTATAATTCTTTAATTGTTCTCAATAAAAGTTAATCCATATGGTAACTCTAAATGAAAATTAGAACTTTAACTGATACGACATCTGGGCTGCGTTCACTCACCAACTAAAAGTAACTAAAAGCGACTAAAAGTTACATTTTTGCGTTCACTGGTCAACATTTTTCGACTACGATGACGTCATGACACCGACATTCTGTCGTTCACTCATCAACACCGGTGTAAAAAAAAGTAACTTTTTTCAACCAATGTCATAGGGTGTAGTTGTTAATTGTCATTTCTATTTCGTCATTTTGATTTTGAATTCAAAACAACTTTTTGTGAATTCACTATTTTTTTTTAATTATTTGGCAAATTTATAGAAAAATTATAGTTTTAGTAATAAGTTTATATTCAATTCGTTGAATTATATTCGAAAAAAATTTAAAATATTAGATTTATAAAAAAAAGTGAAATCATAAAATATGTTTTTTATGTAAAAATTTGTTACTAAATTAAATATTAAACATAAACAGATTTCATGAAAGTAATTTTAATAATTGCAATACATAAATTAACCTATAAATGCGCATTTTCTCCAATTGACATTTCGAAATGACACTAATTGACTACGACTACGACCGTTCACTCGCAAACAACTTACATTTTTCGACACCGGCTTTTTTGACATTAACTTACACCGACTTTTTTTTACACCGGTGTGATCGAGTGAACGGAACCCTGAAAAACAATTGTAATATTTTGAACTAAACAAGGATAAACACCAACAAAAACAATAGCATAACTTTCGGTTTTTATAGTTTAAAATTAAACTTTATTATTATTTCATGTACGAAATAGCATAAAAAAATTATGCCCTATGGTAGGTACTACCAGAGGGTATATTAGTTTTGTCACTGCATTTGTAACACATCGAAATAATCGTCGTAGAAAGGTTTCAAGGGTATGGTTGTGTCGGGAATCAAAAGTTATATCGATTTATGCATGTCCGTCCGTCCGTCCGTCCGCCCGTATACAAGATAACTCAAAAACGCGTTATCCGATTTTGATGAAATTTACAATGTGAGTTGCTTATTCCTTAACTTGGTCTGGTATTGCATTTGAGCAAAATCGATCGAGGGGAGAAAAGTTATAAAGGAAAAACCAGGGTGACCAAAAAGTTTTGTCGTTTTTTTGTTTATGGTTTTTCGCATTTAATTGGAAAATTTGCGAATCGATTTTGTTGAAATTAATTATATAGGTTAATTACATAAATAGATGAGACCATGTTAAATTTCAATCAAATCGGTCCAAGGATAAATGAGAAAGAAATAATCCTAGGAGAAAATAACCCTCTTTATAAAGTTTTTTTGATGTACTTTAAAAATTAATACACCGATTTGAACAAAATTTACAGATTGGACTTATGCTATCAGGGTTTAGGTTACCTGCAAATTGGAAGAAGTTTTGAGAAGAAGGAACAAAGTTATTAAAAAAAACCTTGAAATGATGTTAGTTTTGACAGTTTTTCTGCCCCATTTCTACCAGCATGTATTCTGTTGAGGTCTGAGAACAGGAAAAAGTCGCTGGGGGCCAGAGCTGGAGAACACGATGGATGCGGAAGCAATTCGAAGCCCAATTCATGCAATTTTGCCATCGTTTTAATTGATTTGTGACACGGTGCATTGTCTTGATGAAACAACACTTTCTTATTCTTCAAATGGGGTCGTTTTTCCGTGATTTCGTCCTTCAAACGCTCCAATAACACTATATAATAGTCGCTGGTGATGGTTTTTCAAGATAGTCAATGAAAATTATTCCATGTGCATCCCAAAATACAGACGCCATAACTTTGCCAGGTGACTGTTGCGTCTTTCCACGCTTCGGATTCGGTTCATTGCGTGCAGTCCACTCGGCTGACTGTCGTTTGGACTCAGGAGTGAAATGATGGAGCCATGTTTCATCCATTGTCACATATCGACACAAGTAGTGCACAAGTAGTCTCTAGGAAAGTTTATTAACTAAAGAATAATTTCAAGTTTACAAGCAAGTTTTAGATAGTATAGAAAATGGCTCGTGTGAAATATTTTTTTGGATGTTCCTGGAGGCACGGGTAAAACATTTATGCTAAATTTATTATTAGCTTACGTGCGAAAAAATCGTGGAATAGCATTGGCAGTTGCCTCTTCTGGTATCGCAGCCACGTTGCAGGATGGTGGTAAGACAGCTCACTCTGGTTTTAAATAACCCTTGAATATAATGCAGAGGTACCTTCATGCAAAATTTTTAAGCAAAATAACATGGCACAAATTTTAAGAGAAACTAAGCTTATAGTGTGGGATGCAGGCACCATGGCCCATAAAGGAGGCATAGAGGCTCTCAACAGAACTCTTAAAGATATAAGAGAAAATGATACTTTGATGAGTGGTGTTACAGTTCTATTAGCTGGTGACTTTCGACAAACATTACCAGTCATACCAAGGGGAACTCGAGCTGATGAGGTGAAGTCATGCTTAAAATCATCATAATTGTGGCCTCATATTAAGAAGCTTCCCTTGAGACTAATCATCCTTATTCTGAGAAAATTACAGCGAGTGATTTTACCTCAAAAATGTCCCTCCGCCGAATCACAGAATAACAAAAATCGAATAGATTCGAATACTTTGCTATGCGTTGCTACATATTTCATGCAATCGAACAAGGGGACTGTTCGGCGAATCCAAGAATAAGAATTTGATTCGATCGAGCGAAAATCGAATAAACGAACGCAACGTCGGATCACAGAATCGGGGTGAATATGAAGGTCATATTACTGTCGGCCAGTTTGCAAAGACTTTGTTCTAAATAGGGGATGGGAATTACCCCACAGTGGATGATAAGATTATGATACCACCGTGCCTGGCCACTTTAGTAGAATCACTTCAAGAGCTTATCATAAAAGTTTAACCAGATATCGATAATATTAAGACGAAGCCCATAGAGTGGTTTTGCGAGTGAGCTATTTTAACTCCAAAAAATGATTAAGCGGCTGGCATCAACGATATTTTGTTTAAATCATTTGAAGGTGAAGAGAGACATTATAAATCCATGGATTATGTCGTAATACTATTAAAAACACAACACCACGCGTGCAAAGCCGCGGGCAACAGCTAGTAATATATACATCTATGGGCAAAACACTCAAATAGCTTTTAAAACTCTTATTTTTCTTCTAGTATTTGTGCACTGCCATATATATTTCAACCATTGCTTCTTTGCTTACATTATACAAGTATTTCTCTTTGACCCATACGTAGAACATGCAGCTATCTATGTCAGCAATGGAGAGAAAATTGTTTGAAAAAGAACAGTCAAAATATGAAAAACGTCGTGTCACGGTAGGGATAGGAACTTTCCATACATTATCATTACTTACACTTTGCTATTGCTTTCAATGTTACTTCTCTAAATTTTTGTGTTAAACCGAGATGACTAGCAGATGACTACTACGTAGAGTGACTAGCATTAGAAATTTGAGAGTGATTTGTGACAGTGAACTTAACTTCAAGCTACATATTAACTCACTCGTTCATAGAGCTACCTCAACATTAGGCTTTATTAAAAGATGGTCTAAGGAGTTCTCGGACCCTCATATAACTAAAGCACTCTTCATTACCTTGGTTAGACCTATTTTGGAATATGCCAGTCAAGTATGGTCTTCCTACTATAAAAGTCTAATTAATAGATTAGAGTCTGTACAACGTAGATTCATACGTTTTGCATTAAGAGATCTTCCTTGGAATGACCCTTTCCAACTACCCCGTACTGTGATAGCTTAAAACTGATTGACCGGCAATCCTTAGAAAAGCGTCGTCAGGTGGCTGATATTATTTTTGTCCATCAAATTTTCAATGGCGCTATTGATGCTCCTATACTATTAGAAAGGATGCCGCTAAATATAAATGTACCTTCCTTGAGATCAGTTGACTTATTTAAAGTTATGTACCAAAGAAAGGATTACGGGAAAAACGAACCAATTTCTCGAATGCTACGTGCAGTTAATATAAATGCTTTTAGTTTCGATTCCTGCTTTAGTAAAATCAATTTAAAGAAACTCTCATATAATTCTAACGCTTGAAGTAAGAAATTAAAAAAAAAAAAAAAAAATGGCATTCAAACTACTGGCGTGGCATTAAGGACTTTTATATAATAAGCATTGTTTTTTTTTTGCCTTGTAGATATCCAGACGGTAATGATGACTTAAATAATGGAGTGTAAGCTATAAAAATAGACTTAAAAAAAGAAACATGTGCCTTGCATAAAATTACAATTAGTTCTTTTAACAGTTATTTCTGTTTCTAACATAGGATCTATCAATGTCTTCTAGATATTTCATTAATTGTGAAATTAACGATCTTCTCCACTTCCTTCGTAGGTCTAATTCGAACACCGGACTAGGCTCTTTAGGCGTCGGTTACAGCTTCATCATTACTATAATGAAGAAAATTGTGGAATAAGTGAAAACTGGCCATTTATTTTGATTTTGTGTGAAAGGCTGTTATATGACTGTTAATGAAATTTAATACTAATTCCCTACTTTGAGGTTAAAAATGGACGAACAATGTTCAATGAAAGCAACAAATAAACAGCTCTTGATTGGAATGAATGGAAATTGAAACACTGTCAGAAAAACAGTTGATCAAGGAAAATATATTTCATCATTGCAATTATAAAAGCAAATATCAAAAACAAAATACGTGATATATGTAACATTTGTATCTGAAATTTATTTATTAACCTATTTCCCATATTTTGTATTCTTTTTTTTAAGAAATAATCTTTGATATACGTTAATTTTCCTTTGTAAAATTATTTCCTTCATTCTAATGACCGTGCTATAAGTTAAGCCTTAGCTAGTTTTTTTTACTCATAACAAATATCAAATATTTGCGGACGAATAGCGCAAGTATGGCTTAACAAATTTACATAAATATTATTTAATTCTTTTATCATACGTTTTTGGAAGAAACATACATTTTGTAAGTATTTATGTAACGTAGGTAGAATAAATTAGCTAGCCATCAGATATTTTATTAAGGGCCGATTTCACAGTGGTGGCTTAAGCCTTGTTTGTTGCTTAAGCAATACTTAAGTTACAAAGTGAATTTTACAGTGCGGATTATTCAGAGCTTAAGTAAAGCTTAAGCTAGCAATATCGAGAGCTTAAGCTCAATTTTTTCAATTTGACAGCGAATGCATAAAAGTCAAAACGAAAAAATTCTATTTTCATTTGCCGAAAAAATTTGCTGAGTTCACTTGAATTATATAGTAAAAAAATAAAATAATTGTAATAGGCATAAATTATTCATTGTTTATAAAAATGTCATCTGACGAGGAAAATATGAGTGATGAAGATTTACATTGAGCATTTATTGAGACGACCGAAAATAATAAGGAATTATGACCAAACCATTTTATTATTTGGGATAACACGGACTTTTATTCCCCCCTTTGGGTATAAAACTTACTTCCAATCTCCTTCCAATTTTTTAACTTATCTTCTATTGTCGTCCTATCTGTTCTCTTACATTATATTACATTTTTTTTTGTTTAACTAAATGTAAAAGAAGTGTTATTTCTTCGGTCGAGAAATTCGCTCTCCTTTTATTTCTTCCTTCTATTTTATTGATTTTAAATTTTTAATTTATTATTTTAATTTAATTGAAATTTATTTTATTTAAATTCGAAATTTTTACCGCCAAAAAAATTTTGACATTTAAAATGTATAACAAATCATTTAAGCCTGCACTGTGAAATGTAAAAATAAAAAAGCTTGCTTAGGCTTAAGCTACCACTGTGAAATCGGTCCTAAGAAGAAGAGCTCATAATTAAACCAGAACTAATTTCAAAAATTGAAATTCTGATCTTATTTATTTCGTTCAATTTATTATTACTATAACAAGAAAGGAACAGAATAATGAATATGCAAAAACTGTTTGAGATTTGGGCTTAGGGAACATTTCTTTGATAAGTACTGAAGTTCTCCGAAGTCTCACATCAAAGGACTAATGAAGGCTAAAGGCCAATCTCCACACAGCCGGCATCCTATTCTGACGAGAAAAATCAGAAAAGTAGAAAGAGATGGACTTTTGCAATTTACGCTAGGATTGATCGAATAAAAACATCAGAATCTCCCCATACAATTTATAGTATTATGGGAAAATTAAGAACATTCCCTTCCATTTTCTAGGAAAATGTAGTACCAAATTGTGTTTTCAGACTTTATCATAAGGCTTAAATTCCTATCACATCTAAAAACAAGCTGTAATGCAAAACGACGACTTCTATACGTATGTTCAAATCAAGTTACCTTCCGAAAGCCTTTCTAAAAGAAAGCTTTATGAATATGGGAATTCAGAGTGTACGTAGTCCTTAGTTAATCACAACATTTGTTGTGATATACAGGCAGACAGACATTGGATAAAAATGATTGCAAACCATTTAGAAACTTATAAAACGTGAAGATTTGCAAAACAAATTTTTTTATTTTTTATATACTTCGTATAGAAGTTAAAAATTTAACTTGCGTACTTCATCACTAAACCATAAAAATCAATTCGTCATAGAAAAACTTCCTATAAGAAAATTTGGTAGTGTGCAACGATATCGTGTATGATTATTGTGAGAGTATGCAAATGCAAATGAAAACCCATAAATCAGATGAACAAGTTTATCTGCGTTTGAGGGGAATCATCTGGCGAATGAAGAATCAGATGGGGAAATTTGAACTGCAGAAGACGACAAAATTCGTAGGATGATTGTTTCTCCCTTTCTGTTTAACTAAATTTTGCATAAGTGCATCCCATACTTTTATCAGAATAGGATGTCGGCTCTGTGGAGATTGGCCTTAATGAAGTTATAATCCTTAAAAGACAAAGATGCAAACCGGTTCGTTTGAACCGAACGAAAATCATTGACCTATCGAAATGTACCGAACCAAAACCAAAACCAAAGCACTTTTAAAATGATTCGGTCGAACCAAACCAAAACCAAACCCAGTTTAAAATTAATAGCAGAACCGAACCATAAACCAATGTTTTTCTGTTGATTTATAGTTCGGTTCAACAGAAAAAAATTTGTCCTATAATTTACATTTTTCCTTAATAAAAATTGAAAACACCTACTAAATTTTCTTGTAGGAACGATGGACAATCAACATTCAAGAGTTTGACAGTTTTCAAATTTGGTTTTAACGAGTAATCAAACATGACATCGTTTTTCATTTAATGAAATCATAATTAAAATAAAAACAGAAAAAAACACAAGAAGCAATTATATACTTAAAATTAAAAGATATAAAAATCATATGTAAATGAGAAATGTAAATAAGTCTATGTATTTCCAGTTTAATTTGAGTTTAATAATTTTTTTAGTATTACCCAAAAGGAAATGTCCGACAACAAAGATAAAAAACACCCGAACATCGATTCAGGCATACATTTGTCGTCGTTTATTGCCACCTTTTTTGAAAAATTTCCCTAATATGAAAAAAAGGGTTTGCCACCTCGCTAAATCTAATTTCGAAAAGGAAATTATTTATACTGTCGGGAAATTTTTTGCCACCAATTTTTCTGACGTGTTTTGGAGCTAGTCAGTATTTTTCCGTTAGTAAATTGTATGAAAGATTTCGTTAATTTTAAATAAAAAATTTTTTTTTCTGTTTAACAATTAAATTAATTTTTACTTTAGTACTATTTAGCACTAAACTAAATAAAATTATTTTTCTCTTTTAGAAAAATAATAATTTTACCAAAAAAAAAATTTTTAGTTACAAAAAAAAATTAACAAAAAATGACAATGTATTCCCGAATAATAAAAACATATGTTTCGAACTCAATGACTAAATACACATTTACTTGCACCCATTCTGACGCATTTTATCAACCATATGTGGTGTCTTGGAAAAGTGACTTCGAATGTCGGCAAATGTAGCCTGAATCGCTGTTCAGGTTTTCGAAAAATTGGTTTATGATTCAATAACAAATAGCAGTACGTGCAATGAATGCAGTATTGTTATAACTAATAATCACCCAAAAGTGCGGCATCTTAAAAGAATCCTACGACATAACTGACTCGAAGCGAAGAAATAAAACTGCTGAAAAAAATTTGCCAAGCAAATCTACATTGGCTTCCTTCGTTTCTGCCACAACTAAGAAAAAAGACATATTTGTTCTAAAACCCAAACCAAAACCAAAAAATTATCCAGTCTTTAAATAAAAACCAAACCAAAACCAAATTTTGGAATATTTAGAAACTAAAACCAAACCAAAAACCAGAAATAAACAAGTTTTGGT
This sequence comes from Xylophagus ater, assembly GCA_963422695.1. Classification (NCBI taxonomy): domain Eukaryota; kingdom Metazoa; phylum Arthropoda; class Insecta; order Diptera; family Xylophagidae; genus Xylophagus; species Xylophagus ater. The sequence goes on along the minus strand of OY730482.1, from coordinate 26,246,292 downwards.
TTACATCTCTGCTAAAAGGAAAGGACATAATTGAGAAACATCTACAACTATTGGAAGACCTGAATAAAGCAAAAAAATGTTTGCAAAGAAGAACACAACGAAAATGTAAGTGAAAGATAATATTCGATCAAAAATATTACCCAACTTGTTCTCTAGTCCACACACAGGTTTCTGAAGTGTCGGGAACCGGGCCAACAGAGGAGAATATAGAAACTATGACTGGGAAGTTTTTCTACTATATATAACGCGAGGCTAAGTGTTATAGGATAAAAGCATAACAATTGTTATGCAAATATGAAATCTTTTTTAACTATTAAAAAAAAGAGTATTACAATATATACTAAATATTGAATGATTTAGAATTTACTAACTTTCTATATTATTGAAATTGATAAATTTTCAAAATTTAATATTTCCGAAAATGTTAATAGTATTTTATATCAACTTTTTACACCAATTATGTTATATAGTCTAAATGCGACGCCATCGATTTAGCACAAAAATGTGGGGAAGTAAATATAAAAGTAATAAGGTCGATAGACAGCGAGACGGTGCTAATGCTGTTTTACATTAACAATGTGTTTGTCTCTTTTAACCCATATCTTTTATTATTTATGTCTCTACACTTTTGCGAATTGAGATAAAAACATATAATAACTTAAAATCGGCCTATAGCTGATTTTTTGATGTCCTTTGGTAGAAATGGGACAGAAAAACTGTCAAAACTAACATTATTTCAAGGTTTTTTCTTCATAACTTCGTTTCTTCTTTTCAAAATTTCCTCTAATTTATAGGTAAACTAGACCCTACTATCATAAATACAGGGGTGGGCATAATTATTTTTACACTTGAAATTTTTTGGAAAGCGTTTCTTTGCATGTCGATTTTATTGCGTTCTAATTGCTACATATAAAGTAGCAGTAAATTCAAATTAGGCAGCTGGAAGAAACCTAAGTAAATGGATCATACCTAGAAGATGAACCAACTACGTTATCCAGAATATGCCATTCATTTCTGCCACAACAAAGTAAATCGCCTAAACTTTCTCGGAGGCTATTTTGACAAGGCTGTTTATTATACTGAGTCATTGCTATATCTCCAAGAAAAAAATTTTACAAATTCTAATTAGAACCCAATAAGATCGGCATGCAAAAAAACGCTTTCCAAAAAATTTCAAGTGTAAAAATAATTAAGCCCACCCCTGTATAATCCGAAAAATTTTATCCAAATCGGTGAAATAGTTTTTCAAGTACATAAAAAAAAATTTTTATGGACCGACTTATTTTCTCCTAGGAAATTTTATAAGAAATTGTGTCAGTTGAGTCCGTATTGTTTAGTGATGAACGATAAATATGACACTTCTAAAATATGGCTGGTACTCTAAATGAGCCACAATATTATGTTATAATACAATAGACAAAAACCATGTGTCTGATCAAGAAAAATCACTATTGATGGAAAACTAACACCAAAAGGTCTTTTTTGTCAGCGTGGTCTTTTAAGGCAACATATGAACGTAAATCAGTGAATGAAAAGGCTTTACTAATTTTTATTAAAAGCCATCAAATACCTACTCTATTTTGGCTTGATTTGGCTACAAGTCATTATGTGAAAACAACATTGGATTGGTATATAAGTAATAAGAAAGGGATCATTTTTATTTAAAAATCTATTAATCCCCCGAACGTTCCCCTGCTTCAGCCCGTTGCGCGCTATTAACTTCTAGTCCAAAATATTTTGCGAAAATAAATAATACTGCCAATTAACTTCAAAATTTGGAAATAATGTGGAATTTGACAATGGCAACACTTTTTTGTATGCTTCATGGAAAACAAACTACTGGACCGAATTCGATGAAATTCACAAATTTGAAATAATCGGACTTAAGGCAGGTTTTGCACCGAATTCTGGAGTGGTATCTTGAACCAATTGCATCGTATATACGATTCGACCAACCAATTTGGTATCGGCTAAGACCGAGTCGAAAACATTTTACACTGTGATCGTATAAAATTCATTCGATTAGTGTTGAGTTATGGTTTTTTTATGTTTATCGTCATATTTTTAATTTATTAATGCAAAAAACCCAAATACAAGTAATTTCACAATTATTTCTTCCTTAAATTTTTACTAAAATATTGTAGTTTTCACCAAAAAAAGAAAATAAAATATTTTGTTTTAAATTTTTTTTTTCACTTGAATTTATGCAGGAAAATCCCAACTTTGCAAAAATTATCTTGAAAGCATTGAATTGAAAAAAATTATGAAAATTTTGATGAAGTTTCAACCAAATAAAATGCTCTAAGATCGAAGTGAAAATTATCATTATAACGAAATATTGTAGTAAAAAAGCGCCACCGTATAAATTTAGGACCGAAAATACTTGAAGATATTTGGTTTCATTACTGAGACCGACAATTTTAATATTTATTATTAAATAATAATATTTCAAAACTAAAACACGAAAATTTGAAATTAATTTCCTCAAAAAAAAAACTATCACCTGTCAAAATTTCATAAAATTTCATCGGGTAATTTGAAAATTTTTACCATTTGCCAATTTATACCACAGCCACACTAATTACCATACGATCATTTTACGCGATGCGAAAAAAAATTCAAATCGAATATTAAATCGAATCGAAAATTCGGTCGGATTGAAATACACGATTCCATCCCTGATGGAAATGGAACGGATGCGAGATTAGAAAAGTGAACTGGAGTAGTGGCGAAGTGGAGAAGCATAACCCGACGATCGGACCGTCACGAGAGCTGAGCTGGTTTTAAAACAAGAGCACAGTGAGACCTTCAATGGCATTGACCGTAAAGTTCCATAGGGGTTAGACTGGAATATAGAAAAATGTAAACCCACTGCTATTGTTTGCTTTGCTAATTTTCTTTTACAAGTGTAATTAGCTCTATTGTATAGTGTAAGATCAGAACACAACAATTGTTATGCAAATATAAGTCTTTTTTATTTATAAAATATATACAAACTTTTTGATGTCCTATAGTTGAAGAGTCCCATTTCTACCATAATAGCACAAATAAGTAGAATCAAATGTCCAACGGTAATGGAGGAATCTGATGTTGAAACGGAAAAATACCACAGAAACTATTAAAAATACTTCTCTTGAGCTTTATAAAAATTCTAGTTTCTCATTTATTTTCTGCACTGAATTTTGATTTGAATGAAAGCTTACTAAATAATATAATAATAATAATAATATAATAATAATTTATTTTTGAATTCCATTTTGTTTTTATCCTTCTGATCATATTTGCCAACAGGAATTTTTAAGCCAAATTTAAATGACCGAAGCATGCAAAATTGACTAACAATGTGAGTGAGATAGTTTAATTTAAATTTATATGCGACAAAATTAATACACCTTGCACATATTCACATGCACTCAAGAAAAAATCTCAAGCAAAATTTTGCCTTCATTGTTGTCGGCCTATAGCCGATTTTTTGATGCCCTACGGCAGAAATGGGACAGAAAAATTGATAAAATAACAATATTTCTAGGTTTTGCCTTCAAAACTTTTTGCATGTAGCCTAGACCCTAATAGTATAGATCTAATCCTCAACTTTTATTCAAATCGGTGTATTTGTTTAGCTTACTATATTTTCTCCTAGGATTTTTTTTTCTCCATTATCCTCGCACCGACTGTACTGAAATTTAACATGGTATCGTCTATCAATATAATAATTTTTAAATAAAATTGCTTCACAAATTTTCCAGTTAAATCCGAAAAAGCATATAAAAAAACGACAAAACTTTCTGGGCAGTATAGGTTTTGCTTAATAAATTCGCTCCCTCTCTGCCGATTTTGCTGAAATGAAATACCAAATACAGCAATAACCAATAACCAATTCACATTCTAAATTTCAAAAAAACCGTATAACACGTTTTTGAGTTATCTTGTACACGGACGGACATGCATAAATCGACACACTTAGTGACAAAACTAATATACCCTCTGGCAGAAACTTAATTAACCCAATTTCACTCTCTAAAATAATTCAAAAGAAAAAATTAACGCCTTTTTTTAAAAATTATTAATAAATTGTGTAAATAAATCAGTAATTATTTTGAATTTTCTTATTGCTTCAATGTTATTAAAATTGTACTGAGGTCTGCGGAGAATGAATTCCGTCAGCTCGCTTTTACATTTTTCACAAGTTTACCCGAGTTGTCATATTTTTTTATAAAACAATATCCTGCGAAATATTTTATGGCAACTTCATTTAGTTTAACTTGTTGGTTATCAACATATTCCAGGACAATCTCTTCATCAATTTCATTTTTAAAATCTAGGCTTTCAAAATTGTAATTTTTAATTAATGATGGTGAATCTGTTACCATATCTAGACCTACCGTATGGACCTTATAATTTTCTAGAACCGCATCCCAATCAATTTCTAATATTTCATCGACATCCCTCCTTTCGCAATTCCAAAACAACAATCGAATTCAAATTATTTTGGTTATTTGGTTTAATATGTACGACTTCATACGTTCTACAAACTCTTTTTTGGAAGAACTTCGATCATTTAAGCAGTCAAATACATCCAGGTGATAGGCTTTTCATTTCAATCCTATTGTGTAAGGACGAACTGCATAGTAAATGAAATCCAAGAGTTTCCCTTCAAAATTGACACAGCCATTTTTTGAAGCTTTCCAGAAATAATATATATTTAAAACATATTTTTGAATTGTCATCAACGTTTCCCAACAAATCTATTAAATTTTGATTTGATTTTATTAAACGGGAAACTTAGGTTTCCAAATTTATATTTGACAGTGAACTGTTTGCATTATATAACTTTTTCAATTTTTGGACTTCCTTCGTGTAATATTTTATGTATTATTTTGATATAATTTTTTCGGTTCTAATATTTCTTTTTAGATATGTATTTTGGACTTCAAATGGAATGCAGCTTTTAAATTGATTTGTTTTATCTAAACCATTTTGAAAAGGAACATCTAAAATACTTTTCTTCAAAGTGTATACTGCAATTATAGGGTATTTTACTCTCTGCTACATAATTACTTGAAAGATTTACAACGTTCACCCATTTTAAGTATTTTTCACTTTCGCGTTTGAGAAATTCAAAAAATTTTCAGTGGATCACCAAAATTTCTTAAGCTCAGGTTCAAACATTATTTCAGATTTTTATTGAATACATTCTAGATTAAGTAGTCAATAAAACTTGGATTTTTATTAATCTGAATAAAATAAGATATACAATATTTTCAGTACATTTATTCTGCATTTTGTTAGAAACATTTCTTTTGATAGTCACTGTATGAAATAGTATGTTAAATTCCCAACAAAAACAATAAACGAACAATTTAAGACTGTTGTTTGGAACAGTTATAGAGAAAAGCATGAAGAAAATCTCTAACGAGAAATTTGGCAACAAATTGATATCAGGTAGTTTAAGTCAAATCTCAGACGACCGCAACATCCCACTTCTGAAGATGAATTTAAACTGATCGCAGTTAGAGAAAAGGCAGCCGCTGTCGGTTAGAGAAAAGAGCTTGATAGTTTCTTTAGAGGAAATTTGTCGGTTTCCAGTTGTTGGTTACTACAAAATTTTCTCCTCACTTTTTACTATTGAGTTATCTGTCTGTAATAATAGGGTAGAAGTAGGGATGGGAACACCGGAATCCCGATATCGAGATCCCGGTATTTGGGCTATTAAGTAAATACGGGAATAGCGGTATTAAAAAAGTTTTTGCTCAAAATTGAATTTTTTTTAAATAAAAAAAAGCTCTTTAAATTGTTTACAAACAAATTCATTTCTTAATGCGTAAACTTCGTACTTTGTAAATTTTTGTATAAGAAATGCAAAGTTTACGACGTTTACGATGGATACGGCCATCCATTTTCCCTAAGCTATGAATTAAAGGCAGCTTTAAAAGTACGTAACGAAAGACGAATGAAAAATTCAAGTGTTTTGCAATATTTACATGATCCAAACTACAATGACAGTCAAAGTGATGATGAAGAAAACGACAAAGATCATGAATTATTTCCAATCATTACCAGAGTCGCAATTCTAAAATGTATTGTTCTGCAAATACAATGTCTGGTTCTAGACAACGAAGATTATGAACCTGCACGAGTAGCATCAACATCTATACAGAATCTATCTATCTACATAGAAGAGTCCCGTTTCTACCATAGTAAAAAAAAAAAATTCAAAACTACTATTACGATAGTTTCAGTAGTTTTTTCTTCATAATGTTATTTCCTCTTCTTCGAATTTCCTCTAATTTATAGGTGTACTGTAAGAGCGAAAATCTAATTTAGAAATTTATATCAGTATCAGTTTTTAAAGTATATCTGGAAAACTGAACAACAGTCTATGGACAGGCTTACTCTTTTCTACAATCTTCTGTTTCTCCACTAGATCGTTTTTTAAAGAATATTACAATATTGAATTGTTTAGAATTGAAACTGCATATGTCCATTTTTAGAAAATATCATATACTTTCAATTTTAAATTATTCAATTGCGAAATTTGAAAAATTTCAACATTTTACATAATTTTTTTTATTATTTTATTAGTGTTGTAAAACGTGGTGTGGTGTATCGTTGAATATTTCCATATTTTTGTATACAAAAAAAATTAAATCATACGATACGACACACCTCGAATTACAAATACAAGGGGATACGCCTAATATACCCAATGAAACACCCTAAACACTGTTATCCTCTACAATGTAGAGTCTACATGTATCTACACAATTATCTCAACGAGAATGGCAGTTTTCTACTATGTCTTATTATATTCAAAATTAAATGTTTGACAATTTTTTGGGTCTGATGTACACTCCGGGTCCCAACAAGTATCAACATTTCTTATTTATTTATAAATGGTTTTTTGGTAATTTTCTTTATTTTTATATTATTACTAGTGACCTAATGGATGCTCGCTAGGCATACTTAAGAACTATATGCAAATATATGACAATAATTTTGTTGCTGAGTCCACGAATGCATACCCAATTTTTTAATTTTCCGTTATGTAAGAATATGTAAGTTAACCAAAATTTCATAAAAATCTGAATAAAAGAACTACGTGAAATATACTAGAATTAGCAGATTTTTTTGTTCATATGAAATAAGAAAAAATAGAAGTCTAACAAATTTATCAAACTTGAAGCCACAGTTCCAAAAAGTTTCCAACCAGTTTGTGAGATTTGATCTAACAAACTGGCCCATAGATGGTCCAACTTTTATAGCAATCTAACAAGTTTTAAAAAATTGTTGGAGTATCTATGGATAGCTTCATATGTATGGATGCATTTATAAACAAATATAAAAGAGAAAACAATGACATATATTGTTTGTTTCTAGCTTATGAACTTTCAAGTCAACCCAATTCTCGTTTCTATGCACTTAATACTAACTTTATTGGGTTGACCCAATTTCAATTTTATCTAGTGTTCATGGAACAGCGAGCGCTAATAGTTTTATGGTTGTTCATGGAAATTTTGGAAGATCCCTTATAAAACAGAATTTTATTTTGTTTAATATTTTCAATATTTAAATATTTAATTAAGGAAGATATAAAATATACTCACTAAGAATATTTATACTAGTCTTGTTCGCTTTCGTCGCTATTATTAAAAGATAATTTAGATTTAGATTGTTTTGATTCCGTCTTAGTGGATTTCTTAGTCTTTTGTAAAGTTGAAGATACTTCCGGATTGTTAACGGTTTTTTTAGTTTTCAATTTGAAAATAATCCTTTGACTTAGATCTGCTGGTTTTTCGTTTTCCTCTGGAATTGAAAAAAAAAGAGAAATAAAACTTCTATTAAATTCAAAATAGATTATTTTTGATTATGAGTTTATGTATTCATAAATGATGAAAATTCGTTAGGAAAAATCCGTTATAATTTTCAAAAAATTTATTCGAAACTTTTTTTTTGGATTATGTATTTGTTTTGTTTCTTTGTTTTTTTTTTTCTTCAGATCATGCTTTTTCCCCTTATTCGTTGGACCAATTGTTCTTCTCTCTTATATCATCGGGGTAGTCTGTTTTTTTTTTTCTGTTTCTGCTTTTGTTCCCTTCTCTTCTTCTTCCTCTTCTTGTTCTTCGGTTTTCTTTACTTCCTCTTTCGCTGACAGCGAATATGTGTTTTATCGGCAGTTACTTTTCTTTGCGTTTGCGTATAACCTAAAACGTGCGTTATGGAAATTATGCTTCATCGTGCGGCCGATGAAAAATATATATGAATGACAATATAGGGCACAAAAAGGTGCTTCCGTGGCATTAATATATGCGGAAAATGTTTGATACGATAAAAATTTGTTTTCAAAATATTAACAAATAGTATACGCACGTGAAAGTATTTCGTTGGTTATAGATTTTGTTCATGTTATAACGAAAATATATAAAAAAAACTTTGTTTTATTTTTAAAATTCAAAGAAAACGTAACAAAGCGCAGAACGCGATGACAAGTGCAAAAATTATCTAAAATTTTCACTATTTCATTTTAATTTTGTTTTTTTTTTTCTTTTTTTTTGACAAACGAGCTGCTGGTGAACTAATATAAATATATAAACAAAAAAAAAAAGTTCCGTACCGGTTTTCTATTTATTTGATTATTATTTTTGAATAAATCAAAATATGATTTTTATTGGAAATCTCACAATAAACAGCACATGCCAAAGCGGAAAAACACTTATGTATGAAGCACACGAAAATTTTTTTTTTTTTTTTGTTAAGCTAACTCTGAGGGGGATTAAACGAGGAAATTGTATGTTCTTTGATTGTGCACCTACCTTTCTCGGTTCTCTTCTTCTCTACGTCTGCCTCTTCCGCTGTTAGATCGCCTTCTTTTAAAACTACTACTTGTGGTTGTTCGTCCTCCCCTTCGACGTCTGATGAGTTTGATTCTAAATTTTCTAATTTTTGGCGCTAAAGTGGAAATTTTGCACAAAAATTTTCAAAAAAAAAAAAAAAAAATCAATTATAATTTTATTGATTATATTTTTCTTAGTTTTGTTTTTTTTTTTTTTTTGAATATTTATTCATACAAAAATCACATTACCTTTTCCTCGATAGTTGGTCCTTCTTTGTAACCGATTTGTTCTTTAATTCTACGTAAAAAACTTGGGTCCTGAGGTTTTATATATGAAATATTTCTTTTCGACATTTTTCACACAATTATTGACATTTAAAGAAATTTTTCTTTCTTTCTTTTAAATACATAAATTTTAGCTTACATACATAATTTTGTTATTTTTCTTTCTGTTTTTTATTTTTTTTTATTTATTTATTTATTTTTGCACTGTTACAATTCTTTCACAAATTTTTTATTATTTATAATTTAATCCACAAATATATAAAAAATAATAAATTACTAACTATATTAACTATAAATAATATCAAAACTTGTTTATTCAATTTTTTTTTCTTCAGTTTTAGAATTTTTGACGATTATTTTTCATCGTTTGAAAACGAAGAAAATAAACTAGAATTATTGAAAATAAATACGAAACTTTCAAATAAAATTTACTAAAATTATAATTAAAAGAAAATAATAATTTATCAATGATTTTAATTAAAATTAAAAAATCACATGAATTTGAACTACAAAAAAATTAACTTTAAGGTTATAATTCGTTGATAAATGAATTGCAATAGTATGAGTGTCATTTTGAAATTTTTGGAATAGAAGTAGTAGTGTGTTTGGAGTAATTTCAGATTGTCAAAAACATATGATATCGTTTTTGGGTAAATTATTTGGGTTATTTTCTTTTCAGAACTTTATCCGAATTTCGTACACCCATATTAAAATAAATTCGGACAAAAAATTTGACATAAATACATAAAATGCAAACTTCACACCGAATGCCCTTATAAATGCCTTTTTCTTGTACAACTTAGTTTTGCACTAAAATGCAAAATAGCTGATAAAACTTTAATTTGATTATGAAGGTATGGAATTTCTGACAAAATAATAATTTTTAAAGAATAATTTCAGCTTAAAAGCAAAAAAAAATTTCATAATTTGTCGTTTATGCAGGAATTTAATTTAACCACTGTCGGGTAATTCTAAATAGTCTATTATGAAAAGAAGTAGTCTCTACTACAATTTACTTGTAAAACTAATTATTGTCATTTTCTTGTTAATTATTTTTATTTGTTCAATAAAACCAAATATTATATTTATTTTAATTTTCACTTCTTTTAAAAATGGCTGTTTGAACCCAAAAATTTAAGTCTATATGGCAATACTGTTCATATCATGAAGTCTATTGATTTGCTTGCTTTCAAATTTGGATTTTCAGTCTGGTGAACAATTACGGCTCGTTTAAAATCATTTTTTTCTTTCTAGTAGATATTAAGTGGATATAGTAATATCAACTAATAAGTATTTAATAATTTTAATTGAATCGAATAAACTTATTACAAATATGACAGCGGATATAAAGTCCTTTTTTCATGAATGGTGTTCTAAAAATAAAGTTGAACCCATTTTTGAAGTTCGACCGACAGGTAAGCCAAAAAAAAACATTGGAAGTTTTTAATTGTAGAGGATATCTTTGAGAAAAGCATTCATACAATTTAAAAGAAAAATTTGGGATGAATGGAAAAAATAATATAAGCAACCTACAAATTAAAATTTATTCACTGCGTTCCCTTAAGAATCCATTTGTAGTGGGGGGGGGGGACTTCAATTCGAAACACGCTTTCTGGTCCAACGTATCAGAAGATGCGAATGGGCAATGTTTGCACAACTGGTACATGATGCCATTGATGTCATATTATGGCATACGCTATAGACTTGAAGAAACTAAACGAAGACATTGCGGCTCAAATTCGGACGAACGTAAACGAAAATTTTAAATCTGGATTAAAAAACAAAAAGAAAGAAAGATAATAATCTCTTCAAAAATATAAATAAATTAAAAGCAAACAAATCAGACATGAGCATTACGAAACTTAACATGAACAACAAACTAGTTTTCGACATAATCACCATAAATAACCTATTAGCAACAACTTTTTTAAAAGCACACTGTCAAAATGGAAACCTAGGATCAGTTGACTTCACGAACCACATCAAAAAAGAAACTAAACTCTTTCTTGACCAGCACACAGCCTCCCAAATCACCAACTTTGATGCAAACAATCCTGCAGACATGTGCACAAGGCACAAAGAGATATTCGTCACAACCAAAGAGCTGAACTACAATATAAGATTCCTAAGAAACAAAACATCTTGCGATCTTGACGGTATTCCTAATATTGTCATAAGGAAGTTGTCAAGCTATTGTATCAAAATATTGGCAATCATTTTCAACAATTGTTTCAATATCGCCTATTTTCCAACAGCGTGGAAAACTTCAAAAATTATTCCACTCAAAAAAAATAAAAAAATGTCCTTCTACCTTCCAGTTATCGTCCAATTTCCCTGCTAAGCAGTTTTCGCAAACTTCTAGAACGTATTATATACACAGGACTGACCAATTTTCTAGAAGACAACGACATTATACCACAACCAAAGCCATAAATAATTATAAGATGTGTAAAATTGGGTTTGCCCACAAATTTCGACTTAAAAAACTAAATGAAATATAAGGAAGAAATATACGAGGAAAATTCTTTCTTATTTTTACATTTCGTTCTTAAGCTTTGGTTTTTGTACTGGATTGATTAGTATAGGCAACTTTTTTCAAATCATTTAAGGAAATTAAGCTTTGAATTCATTCATTTTATAAATCCCGTGGATAAGTATATTTTGTTCTTGGTTTTTTTTTGCTTTCTAATTTTAGAATTAAAGTATTTGATGGTAGAGAAACTTTTGTTCAAGTCATGTGCGCATTTAAGGAATTTGTGGCTTTGAATATATCTTATGGTGAAATATGAATGGCATGGATTGATATATTTGGTGTACGTTTTTTTCTAGCCTGATTTTAGAATTCAAATGTACTTTTAGAAATATTTTATATGCTCGATTGTGAGAGTTTCTCGTGTACTTTTAGATAATGCTAAATAAAGAATTTAAAATCTTTAGAACTTGGGCCAAGAATTGAATTGAATTTTGTTTTAAGTAATCGACATATACATATATCTATCTTTCATTTCTTTTTTAAAAATAATAGATATATTGATATTTTATGATCAACTAAGGATTATTGGATTTCCGTAAATTTAAAATTATATATATTATATATAAAGATTATTATATAATATATTTATTTGGAAGAATTTTGTCTAACTCATTTTAAGTACTTTCGACAGTTAATATGTGAAGATATTTGGCAACATACATTTTCCTACAATTTTAACATCGAATGTTGACATAATTTGTTTCAGGAATGCTTTGAATAACCAAATAATTGATTTCAGTATGGCAAATAATTCCGAAACCATGATCGAATATACAATACTATATATCAATAAATTAAAGAATATTTGAAAAGTCTGAAATCATAAATAATAACTGAATTGAATTTAAATCTTCTAGGAAGTAGGAAAATGCTTTTTTTAATGAATTATATTGTCTAGTTTAGCAAAGAATTTTATCGAGTGATTTTAGCTGAAAAAAATAGCTATAATGATATCCAAAAATATTTCTCTCAAAACGTCAATTATATGTCGGCATCTTGTTATAATTTCTTTCGTGATAATTTAGGTCTTCACTTATGGTACCTAATCAGTCAGCTATATATAAGTGGTGGAGTCCTGTGAAACGACTTCAACCAGGTTTTAATGATCTTTTAATAAAAAATTTGGCACAATTAGTTAACAAAATGTATAAGCAGTGTTATTATTTGATGAAATATCAATCAGTAGATGAAAATGATAGGAAATTATTACTAGGAAAACAAATATGCGTTTTCATGATCAGGAGCTTGTTTTCTAACTGGAAATATATAATTAGTTATTTTGTTTCTGAGAACAGCATTGATGGTGCCATTTTAAAACAAAAATTGGAGGCTAATATAAAAATATCCTTCGAAATAGAGCTTACGGTTAGAGCTGTAGTGGGCGATCAAGGTATGAATAATCAAAAATGCTATAGGCTGTTAGATATTAATAAAGAGAAGCCATGTTTCTATTATAATCAGAATAAAATAATTGCATTATATGATCCTCCTCATTTATTAAAAAATATAAGAAATACACTCAAAGATTGCACTATTGAGACTTCTGACGGACCTGCGAGTTGCGAAGTTATAAAAAGTGTTTATAGCATAGACGAAAATCAAAAAAATATAGGTTGTGTCCAAAGATAACAAAAAAACATATTGAACCAGGGGTTTTTGATAAAATGTCAGACTTGCAGTGCAAGTCCTGAGCAATAGTATAGCAGACGCAATAGATGCATTATTAGAAAATAACTCCTTTCAAACGATTGAATTATATGCACCTGCGACGAGTAAATTCGCTCGTATTTTTGATAAAGTTTCCTGACTGCCTAAATAGTCGTAATTGCGCGGAAAAAAATCCATATCGGAAGCCATTAACAAAAAATGGTACTCAATTTAATTATTTAAATGAATTCAAAGAATATCTTACAAAATTGGGTCTCCCTGCAAAAAAAAAAACTATTGTTTTGACGGATTATATCTTACAATTAATAAGATCAGGCTAGCAAAAAACTTACACCAAATATATCAATCCATGCCATTCATATTTCACCATAAGATATATTCAAAGCTACAAATTCCTTATATGTGCACATGACTTGAACAAAAGTTTCTCTACCATCAAATACTTTAATTCTAAAATTAGAAAGAAAAAAAAAACCAAGAACAAAATATACTCATCCACGGGATTTATAAAATGAATGAATTCAAAGCTTAATTTCCTTAAATGATTTGAAAAAAGTTGCCTATACTAATCAATCCAGTACAAAAACCAAAGCTTAAGAACGAAATGTAAAAATAAGAAAGAATTTTCCTCGTATATTTCTTCCTTATATTTCATTTAGTTTTTTAAGTCGAAATTTGTGGGCAAACCCAATTTTACACATCTTATCATTATTTATGCCTTTGCCACAACTACAATTTGGTTTCCAAAAAAAAAAAAAAACACTTAGCACTAGGACTAGACGCACTAACCATTTTACACTACCCAACAAACTTGTAATTTAATTACTGCTGACGATTGCAAAAATCTTATTGATTCAATGCCAGAACGAATAAAAGCCGTTATACAGGCGAAAGAAGACGTAACGCAATATTAAAAGTGGTGTCTGAATTTAAAATGGCCACCATTATAATTAACTAAAAAGTTGACTTTTGTTTTATATGAATAAACGTTTTTTTTTCTTTTATTAAAATATTTAATTTTTTTCTGGAAAATATTCTTAACAACCCAATATTTTTTCAAATAAGTATAAAACTTGTCTGGAAACAATCAGTTAGTACCTTCTAGAAGCTCATCAAGATGAATTTTTTTTCAATTTCGCAGTGTCCGAATTAATAGTGGTTAGGACTCGTATACATATTTATAAAGATTTACCGTTTTTGAAAAATTAAAAAGGTACGTTCATGATATCTCGTCGTATTATAATTTTTTCACTACATTTGTAACACATCAAAATGTTCATCGTAGAAAGGCTTCAAGGGTATGGATGTGTAGAGAATCAAAAGTTATATCGATTTCTGCATGTCCATCCGTCCGTATACTAGATAACTCAAAATCGCGTTATCCAATTTGGAGGAAATTTGCAATGTGAATTGGTTGCTCCTTTACTTGGTTTGGTATTATCTTTCAGCAAAATATACCAAAGGGGAGCGACGTTATTAAACAAGAACCAGGGTGACCAGAAAGTTTTGTCGTTTTTTTTTCTTATGGCTTTTCGGATTTAATTTGAAAATTTGTGAATGAATTTTGTTTAAATTAATTATATAGGTTAACTACATAAATATAGGATGGTTTTGGTTTTTAATTTAAAAAAAAAAACACAGAAAAATGTAAAAAGTATATGAAATTTTTTTTTAAAGCGATAAATCAATTCTTGCCATTTACTTTTTAAAGATTATTTCATGTAAATGTTGACCACGATTACGTTTTAAATGGTCCATTCGAGAAGTCCAATTTTGAAGCACTTTTTCGAGCATTTCGGCTGGTATTTCGCCAATAACACGAGTAATGTTGTCTTCCAAGGCTTCAATTGAATTTGGTTTATCGGCATAGACGAGTGACTTCACGTAACCCCACAAAAAATAATCTAGGGGCGTTAAATCGCACGATCTAGGCGGCCAACTTACCGGACCGAAATGTGAGGTAAATAGCTCATCCAACTCATCTTTCAATATATCCATTGTTTCTCGTGCTGTGTGGCATGTAGCGCCGTCCTGCTGAAACCACATCTCAGCAGGATCAATGTCATCCATATTTTCGCACCAATATTCATTCATCACGGTCCGGTAACACCCTGATTGGCCAAAACATGATCTCCCGTCTTATTTTTAAAGAAATAAGGACCAACGATGCCCCCAGCATGTAAACCCCATTATTTTTGGATGTATTGGGATCTCTAGAATCTCTTCTAGGTTGGTTCCACTCCAGAAGCGATAATTTTGCTTATTGAGCCAAAAATGAGCCTCGATACTCAACACGATTTTGCGATAAAATAACGGGACCGATTTTCAAAGCAAATTTGGATAATTCTTGATCGTTCCTCAACCGTAAGTTTATTCATGGTGAAATGGCAAACCAAACTGAGTAGAAATTATCTATCAGCTGTCAAATTGACTACCGCTGGAAAAAGTCTGGCCAATTCGAAAAACAAACCTTTAAAAAAATCATCCTTTAGACGATATCATGGCAAATTTCAGTGAAATCGGTCCAAAGATAGTGGAGAAAGGAATAGTCGTAGGGGAAAATAAGCCTGTTCATAAAGTTTTTCCGATGTATTTTAAAAACTTATATACCAATTTCAATAAAATTTGCAAAAGGTGTCGATGCTATTAAGCCCCAGTCTACCTGCGAATTTGAGAAAAAACCTTAAAATATTAGTTATTTTGGTATTTCTTTCTCAGAGTTAATTCATTGAACTACAGATTTGTTAACTACGAGTTCCATTTCTACCATAGGGTAGGGCGACCATTTATTTCCGGGGTGAATTCAGTACAAAAAATTTTGTAACTTTTCATGTAAACTGTAAAGGCTTAAACCTTAGACATTAGTGAAACAAAAAAACCTTGATAAACTAGTAACAAAAACATTTTATTTATTTTAAAAAAATCACATTTTCTTTAGAAAGATCGGAAGATCGTAAGATCGTTTCATTCATTTTGGGATTTCAACTCGAATTCATAAATAATTAAAAATTAATATTTAATTGGAATTTCCGTTGAACGAAATGAACGAAATTTCACAATATTATCAAATAATCAGTACATTCAGTACTTGGAAAAAAATCAGTACAATTTCAGTACAGAAGCTAAAAAATCAGTACGGATGGTCAGCCTGCAGGGCATCAAAAAATCGTATTCTAAAGACCGTTTTGCAGTATAAACAAAAATTTAACTATTTCAATATATTTATAAATTGCTATCGGGGAAAACATGAGAGTAAGGTAGATATAATTAAAACCAGCGCCGTAACTAGCTTTTTTAGGGCCCTGTGCAAAAATTTTTTTAGGGCTCCTATATTTTTTGGGATAAAGTAATTACAGTTCAAATAGATATCATATAAAAAATTTATTGTACTGAGAATACATATTTTATTTTAAAATCTCGGATAAAATTTTTGTAAAACAAACTTGTAAAGAAAATTCAATTAACAATTTCGTTTTAGGGCCCCCCTAGATCTCTAGGCCCTGTGCGGGTGCACCTGTTGCACCTGCCTAGTTACGGCGCTGATTGAAACCTGAAAGAGTTGAATGAATATGATATATAAATGTTTTCATCTACAACTTCTAAGTAATTCAGGTCTTCTTTGCGTAAATCTATTCTATCAATTTCTTTTATCGCCGGCATAACATTTATTGCTTCTGACATTATTCCTTCGCTCTGACCAAGTAGATATGAACTCATGCAATATTTGAACTCTAGTGCGCTATAATGATCATACAATCCCGTTTTTTCACGAATTATTCTCAAGATTAGTTTCAGATATTGATTTAAGTGGTATGTAAGATGGTATGCTTCTTTTTATCCTTCTTCAGATACTTCCATCATTTTTGAATATCTAGTACTAATTAAATTTCCTTTCTAAAAAGGTACTATTACTAGTGCTATTATCACAACGCTTTGTGGTGGCTAGCTCTTCCATTTTATTGAGGATGTCGTTTTAAATGCCTACTTGTAATCCATAAGCATCTATTCTAGGCCTAGAATCTGTTGTTGGAAGTCTTGAGTTGAAAACATCGGATCAACCCATTAATCTGCAAAAATATTTAAATTTAATTTTAAAGCTGTTAATTAAAAATTGAAATAAACATTTTCTTCCAATTTTGATAAAAATGTAAAAATTATATATTTAAACCCATGTTAAATACATGAGATGTGACAAAAAGATCCCCTGAATTTGTTTCAGGGGTCTCCAAAACAATTGAAAGCGGCCTACAAATTGATTGTCCTTTTATAGACCTTTCAAAGGCTTTCGGTAAATTGTGATACAATATAATACTTTTTAACTTTTCCTTATAAAGCGTATTGAATCTTATCTCAATGATAGAAAATAATATCAAATAAAGTTCAGGCTAGGTTTACATATGTCTTAGCCATATCTATCGGAATGCACGTACCTCTGATTTTCATGTGTGGGGAAAGGGAACTAAAGAATGAAACTGTCCGGTTGTTGAATGTGATTTGAATTGTATACAACAATCGTATGTTTTGTGTGTTAGCTGTGTATGAATTTAATATATTGTATATTTTAGGTCCAAAACATCGTCAACGATTTCTTTGCGAGGTACGAGTATCATCTTTTCCATATGTCGGTGCAGGAAATTCAACAGTAAAAAAAGATGCGGAAAAAAATGCTGCCAGAGATTTTGTAAATTATTTATTACGATCTGGTAAACTATCAGAATCTGATATTCCCGGTGAATCGAATATAATAGGAGGAGGAGGTGATAATAATATTGATAATGGTGCTGCGCCACAGCATCAAGCAAGAAGGGAGATGTCCAATGCTAATGTTTTTGGCAGTGGTATGGGACCACAAGATTTGGGGCAAGCATACCGACCGGTAAATCGTGAAATAGATTACGTTGAACGTGCTCAACAACAATTAAATATGGAAGAAGCTGAATTACTAGATGTAAATGCTGCGATTCATGGTAATTGGACTATAGAAAATGCAAAAGCAAAATTACATCAATTTATGCAAATGAATAAAATCCAACAAGAATATAAGTATTCTCCCGTTGGACCGGATCATTCAAGGTATGTGTAATTAAATATTATTTAGAAAATCTGTTGATTGCACTACTTTTGCCGATTTGAAATCATAAAATCCTCAAACGTAGTTAAAATACCGAAAATAGAAACTAAATGATCTCGATTCACTGCAAATATGTTAATTGTTAAAAAAAGAAAAAAAAAGAAACTAAAAGTATTTATGTGTTATTACGATGAAATTAATTATTCATGGTTTTTACACAAAGCAATATCTATAATGAAAGGAAACTATGCAAAAACACTGATAAAAATTTATTTTATAGAGTCTTAGGAGTTAAATGGACTCAATTATGTCTAATATATTTTGCAGTGAATTGAGCGTCATAGAAGAATTTGGTAAGTAAACTAATACAACAGATGTAATTGCGGATTTAATTTAAAATAATAACAATAATAATGTTTTTTTTTTTTATTAAAAGTGTAACTAATACTTGTGGAATTTTTTTAAAATAGAAAATACATATTATAAAAAATATACTCTGAAAAATGTTCTAAATACAACTAATTTAGGAGTTTCATGGCTGAGATGCATATTTTCGTGAAAGCATTAAAACGAACAGTAACAGCACGTGAAACTGGATCAAACAAACAATCGGCTAGTAAATCATGTGCTTTGTCTTTGGTACGACAATTGTACCATTTAGGTGTTATCGAAGCATTTGCTGGAACTTTAAAAAAGAAAAAAGACGATGAAGAATTAAAACCATATGAAGTTCAAATTGATCCAAATCTAATGCAAAAAGTTGAAGATTGTGTTAAAGAATTAAATTTACCGGTGGTAAATAGTCCAACAAATGTTGATCCCGAAACGAATTCTTACAGTTTGATGATGGTAAGTTTTCAGGACACACACACACACAAGCATGATCTTAAAAAATAAACAAATAAATTTAAATGAAATCATTACTAGACTCAAAAATCAGATCATCAACGTAGATTAAATAAAGATCAAAAAGGTTCAGTTATTCCATGGGCACCACCACAACCGAATTGGAATGTCTGGAATGCATGTAATATTGATGAAGGTTATTTGTCTACAGCCTCATTAGATCAATTGTCTAAAGATTTACTTGATACATCACGTGATAAGAAAATGAATGATTTAGAATATCAGGTTGGATATTTTATCAAAGTATAATTAAACTAGACTTTAGTATATATATATTTTTTATTTGTAGAAATTTTTAAATTTTCGAGATTTATTACCAGTGGCAGCAATGCGAGGACGACTAATGGAAGAAATCAATAATAATCCGGTTGTTATTATTCGTGGAAATACTGGTTGCGGTAAAACGACACAAATCGCTCAATATATTTTAGAAGATTACATAAATTCCGAGCAAGGTGCCTATTGTAATATATATATAACTCAACCACGTCGTATTAGTGCTATATCTGTTGCTGAACGTGTGGCATGTGAACGTAGCGAGCAATTAGGTGAATCTGTAGGTTATTCAGTTCGTTTCGAATCGGTTGCTCCACGTCCCTATGGCGGAATTCTTTTTTGTACAATTGGTGTTTTATTACGTAAATTAGAATCTGGACTTCGTGGAGTTTCCCATATAATCGTTGATGAAATTCATGAACGTGATGTTAACAGTGATTTTATATTGGTTGTTCTTCGTGATATGATTCATACGTATCCTGATTTGCGTGTTATTCTTATGTCAGCCACAATTGATACAACATTATTTTCGAACTATTTTGGTGGTTGTCCAGTTCTTGAAATTGCCGGTCGTTCTTATCCGGTTGAGCAATTCTTTCTTGAAGATTGTATACAAATGACAAATTTTAAACCATCCCAAGAAAGTCGAAAAAGAAAACGTGACGAAGAGAAAGAAGATAATGCAACATTAACAATTGAAGGCAATGAAGATGATCAAAATATGAATAAAATAATCGATGAAAAATATTCGCCACAAACTAAAGCATCGATGTCAGAGATTTCCGAATCCGAATGTAATTTTGAATTGATTGAAGCTCTTCTATTATTAATACGGGAAAAAAATATTCCCGGAGCTGTTTTAATATTTCTACCGGGATGGAATCTAATTTTTGCTTTAATGAAATTCTTACAAAACACGAGAACATTCGGTGGATCTGAATATCGAATTTTACCATGCCATTCACAAATTCCTCGTGAAGATCAACGTAAGGTTTTCGAACCTGTACCAAACGGTGTTACAAAGGTAATATTCTCAAGAACGCGTTATTTTTTATATAATATATAATTTATATAATTAACTTTTAATTTAAATTTCAGATTATTCTTTCAACTAACATTGCGGAAACTTCAATTACAATCGATGATATCGTCTTTGTAATTGATATTTGTAAATCTCGTATGAAGATGTTCACGTCACATAATAATATGACCAGTTATGCAACAGTTTGGGCAAGCAGGACTAATTTAGAACAGAGTAACATTTATCTGAAGGTGGAAAATAAATTTATTTTTGTAACTTCTTTTTCTTTTTTTTAAATAGGAAAAGGTCGTGCCGGTCGTGTTCGTCCAGGATTATGTTTTACGCTTTGCTCAAAAGCTCGTTTCCAAAAACTTGAAGAACATTTAACTCCCGAAATGTTTCGAACTCCTCTACATGAGCTGGCACTCAGTATTAAATTATTAAAATTGGGTTCTATTCATCAATTCTTATCTAAAGCCATTGAACCACCACCATTAGATGCTGTTATTGAAGCTGAAGTACTTTTAAAAGACATGAAATGCTTAAATGAGAACGATGAATTAACATCACTTGGACGAATTCTCGCGCGTCTACCAATTGAACCGCGTTTAGGAAAAATGATGATTTTAGGCACAGCGTTTGGTTGTGGTGATCCATTGGCATCGATGGCATCTTATTCAAGTACATTCTCAGAAGTATTTGCCTTAGATATGGGCCAAAGACGGTTAGCGAATCATCAGAAGGCTCTTGCAGGTGTAAAATGTTCAGATCATATTGCAATGTTGGTCGCCTATCAAATGTGGCAAAATGCAAAATATAAAGGTGAAACTGAAGAAGTACGATTTTGTGAATGGAAAGGATTACAGTTGCCAACTATGAGAGTAATGTCTGAAGCAAAACGGCAATTACTTGATTTATTACAGCAGGCTGGATTTCCAGAGGAATCAATGATCGAGATGAGAATCGATGCAAATGGTAATGATCCAGATTTGGATATGTCAACTGCTTTGCTATGTTTGGGTTTATATCCGAATGTTGGATATCATAAAGAGAAGCGTAAAGTCTTGACAACTGAATCTAAAGCAGCATTGATTCATAAAACTTCGGTTAATTGTAGTAATCTGCAAATTACATTTCCATATCCATTTTTTATTTTTGGAGAAAAAATAAGAACCCGAGCAGTTTCTTGTAAACAAATGACAATGGTTGGGCCACTTCACTTAATACTTTTCGGATGTCGAAAAATCGATTTGGTTGAAAATAAAGAAAAGAACAAATATGTACGAATTGATAATTGGTTAAATTTTGACATGAATCCGAAAGATGCAGCTTTGCTTGCAGCGCTACGTCCAGCTATTGAAGATTTGGTCACTATAGTCAGTGAAAATCCCGAAGGAATTTTACAATTGGATGAACCATATAAAAATTTGATTAATGTTATTAAGGAGTTATGTGTTATGACTGCTGGCGATTATAATATAAAACGAGATGCCGGATTAACACCCAATCAACAAAGGGGAGAATATCGCGGCATGGGCGGTCGAGGTGGTAAATTCAGTCGTATGTATGGTGGAGACATGGGTGGTGGTGGTTCACGCGGATTTAACAATCGTGGTCACGGCTTTCAACGAGGCGGATGGAACTATGGAAATAACCGAAACAGACGCTAAGAAAATGAATTTCAATGAATTAACTAAATTGTAAGATATGAAATATAAACATAATTTTTATTTAAAAACTAGAGTTTAAACCATATTATTAATTAAAAAGAGTTATTTTTTCTCTATTTCACAAAGACGATGTGCTACCGTCCTTGTTATCTATTTAACTTTTCTTTTACTAAAATTTTGTAACCCAAATAGCTGGTTGCCCTCGTTTATTTATTGTTGATCAATTGTATTTATGCAATTTTCAATATGAGTATAGTAGAATCATAAATGGTACATTTTAGAAAAGATGTTAGTTAGCTTTTATACTGTATTATCACCATGAAAAAATTAATTTCTTCCACAGACCAGTTTTGTATGTAAAATTACGAACGTATTTATAAGTCCATTTGAACGAAAATTGTTAAGAGCAGTCTCTACCATATTATAAAGATTGTACAAATTTTGGTTTGATCAGTGCAAAACTTCGGGTTTTGTTCCACCAAACTTAAAAATTGTGTCAAAAAGCGACATTTCCAAACAAATTGCTTCAAACTATCTTTTTCAAAATTTAACATAAATTTTTACCCATAATACCAATTATTGATTTATTTAGATTCAAACAAATTATACTTCAATATAAATTCAATTTTTATTTTTAACTTCTATACGAAGTATATAAGTTACTGGAATCATGCAAATCTCCACGTTTTATAAGATTCTAAATCGTTTGCAATCATTTTTATCCAATGTCTGTCTGTCCAATGCCTTTTAGATATTTTCATCAGGCCAGCATCAAAGTGTAGCTAATAATAAAGTCGGGAAACTTCCTATCTTTACCGTACCGCCGTTTTTCAAATTTTGCCTGTTCTTTTTCAAAAAATTTTCTATTCACTGCTGGCATAGATAGCTACATATTGTACGTATGGGTGAAAGAGAAATATAATCTAAGCACAGAAGCACGTGTCGAAATTTATATGGCAATGCACAAATACTAGAAGAAACATAAGGTTTTTAAGAGTTTTTCATGTGCTTTGTTAAGAACATTTCATTCTCTTTCTTTGTGATGGATTTTGCCTATGAAAACTGTCTATTTTTTCGCACTTATTACCACGTGCTTTTTCTGGCTACTTCGCTAGCTTTTCGGACTTTATTATTAGTTACACTTTGCCAGCATGTAGACGACAATGACGTCTTAACTTCAAGAGTGTGGAAAAGAGAAATAATTATTAAGCACGAAGATTAAAAGAGAGAAACAAGCTTCTAAAGGGAAATCTCCACACAGCCGACATCCTATTATGACAAGAAAAATCAGAAAACTAGAAAGAGATGGACTTTTGCAATTTTCGCTAGGATTGATCGAATGAAAACATCAGAATCTCCCCATACAATTTAGAAAAATTGGTAGTGTGCGACGATATCGTGTGTGGTTATTGTGAAATTATGCAAACGCAGATGAAGTGCCATATAAATCAGATAAACATGTTTTTCTGCTTTTGAGGGGAATCATCTGCCAGATGAAGAATCAGATGGGGAAATGAGAAATGCAGAAGCCGACAAAATTAGTAGGATCATTGTTTCTCCCTTTCTGTTTAACCAAACTTTGCATAAGTGTATCCCATACTTTCTGTGCTGTGTGGAAATTGGCCTTAATGCTAATTACATTAGTAACATGCTTCTTTATTTCAACCTTCGTGCTTCATAATTATTTTTCTTTTTTACGCACTTGAGGTTAAGACGTCATTGTCGTCTATGTGCTGGCCTGATGAAAATATCTAGAAGGCATTGGTCTGTCGTCTGTCGTGTACAAGATTGCGGCCGTATTTTTGAAGCAATTTCCATGAAAATTGGTAAGAGCGGTTTTTTTCCTCATGAAAACAATTCTATCAGAAGTTGGGTTTGATCGGACTAAAACTTCGGGTAGCCAGCGAACAAAAGTTCGGTGTTTTGTGTTTTTACATTACAGGGTATTGTAACGTTATTTATAGACCGATTTCAATGAAATTTGGCATGAGACACTTTTTCAATGAAAGAACAATTCTGTCCAAAAATCAATTGAATCCGATTACAACTTCGGGTAGCTGCCGAACAAAATTCGTATTTTTTTGTATGAAATTTGGAGCATAACTGGGTGCTCGGACAAAACGTCGAAAGTTTTGTACAAAATAAATCATAAAATGTTGTATGAAATAATTTGATCGATATGTATAGAAGTTCCCATAATGGTTTGCGCACTATAACTCCTTTTTTTATAGGAAACCTAAAAAGTAATAGATGATTCATTTCTCATACAAAAAACGAATCACAAATATTTCTTCTTCTTTTCGCAATCGTGATTCCTACCTGTAACTTACTTTAAAACATATCCTAACGTAAAGTCGGCTTATAGCCGATTTTTTGATGCGCTATGATAGAAATTGGATTCGTAGTTAACAAAGTTTAATCAATTAATTCTGAGAGAAAACAGCCAAAATTAATAATATTTCAAGGCTTTTTCTGCATAACTTTGGTTCTTCTTTTTCAAATTTTCTCTAATTCGCACGTAGCCGAGACTCTAATATCATAAATCTATTCTGTATTTATTCAGTTCAGTATATTAAATTTTAAAATACATACAAAAAAAACGTTTGGAACAGGCTCTCCTACGACTATTTCTTCTCCCATTATCCTTGTACTGAATTAATTGCTTATGTAATCAACATATGGAAATAATTTCAATAAAATTAGTGTACAAACTTTCCAATGAAATCTGAAAAATCATAAAAAACAAAAACTTTCTGATCACCCTGGGTTTTGCTTTACAACTTCGCTCCCCCGAGGCTGATTTTGCTGAAATGCAATACCAAATCGAGTTAAGGAATAACCAACCCACATTGTAAATTTTATCAAAATTGGATTATGTGTTTTGAGTTATTTTGTACACGGACGGGCGGGCATGCATAAATCGATATAAGTTTTGGTTCTCTACACATTTATAGCCTTGAAACTGCTCCCCGATGATTATTTCTATGCGTTGCAAACCTGATAACAAAACTAATATACCTTCTGGTAGTACCTACCATAAAGCATAAAGCCAGCTACACACCTTCAGATAAATCTATGCGATTTGTCTGTACAGATTTGTCTGTCAGATAAATCGTACAGATCGCTACGCACCTTCAGTGCACATAAATTGTAGAGTGTGTAGGCAAAACTAGTTTTTATTTCAGTTTCGCGAGCAACATGGCGTCGACAGATGACGCTCTGGCAATTATCGGTCTAATTTGTGTACTAAAAAATAAAAAACGTAAAAAACGTAACTTGTGGTCTAAACACTGGTTACTAAAAAGAAGTGAATATTCACACACAAATTTGTTAACAGAATTGAGCATTACTCCAAAAGATTTCAATAATTATTTGCGGATGAATGAAGATACCTATTTGCATCTCCTTTCTTTAATTACGCCATTAATCGGAAAACAAAAAACTGTACTGAGGAATACTATATCGCCTCATGAAAGGTTGACAGCAACTTTAAGATTTTTAGCGACAGGAAGAACCTATGAATGTCTGAAATATTCTACAATTATATCGCCACAGTAACTTTCCACCATTATTCCAGAAACGTGTGAAGCAATTTATAAAGTTCTACACAAGGATTTTGAAGTGAAATACTTCTATGGGGACGTTTTGCACAAATTATGTGACGATTTTGTGTGACGAAACAAAATATCTCATTATATGGTCATCCTAGATGATTACAATGTTCAACAATATTGTGGAGGTTGTGATTAGAATTATTTTCGTTGGAGACCAAATAGTTCTATCTATCACCGTATTAGCGCTGTAGTCGATACAAATTTTTGAAATTTTTTAAAACTTTTTATGTAGAGGTCGTACACGATTGAAATGTTCAACAAAGTTGTGGAGGTTTTCATGGGTATTATTTCCGGCGAAGACATAATAGTTCTATCTCCCACCACTTCGGCGCTGTATTCAATAACAATTTGACGAAACGTTATATTACAAAATATCTTATTGCACTATAAAAATCACTAACACAAATTAATTACTTTTCTGAGTTTTTCTTAATAAAAGAAAAACCCAGAAAACACGAGAATAATTTATTTATAAACAAACAAAACGATTTCCGCGAAATGTCAAACGCAATATTTATTTCTCCAGACTATTCGGGAAATACCGCCATCTAATGTACAAAAGATCTATTCCAGAAAACTCCAAAACGCAATTGTTTACACAATCGATAGAATACAATACACTTCTCAATAACAATAGAATGACTCATGCCATAAAAATAGCACATACAAAAGATATTTTTAGGAGGAAATAATAATAGATCATTGGCACAAACCTAAACAATGATTAGAGCTTTCTAGAACTATTGTTTGAAAAGGAATATTCTAGAAATCTTCTTTGTGTAAACGTTGCCACCTAGTTTTTAGAAAGCCAAACGAGAATATTCGAGAATATTCCGAGACACATCAATTTTATATAAAAGGAGACCTAGAGTCGAGGCTAGAATCAATTCAGATCAGAACTTCAAACAGTGAACTTGAAACATTCGGAGTAAAACTAAAGCTTTGATCTTAAAAGTAATTAAAATAGTGAAGCTCTAAAACTGTGATAAATAATTGTAATAATAATTAAATTATTGAAAGACAAATATTTTTAAGACTAATTGTAAGCAGAAATAATTATAAATAAACTTTATACGCTAAATTCACATAAATAAAAAGTGTTATCATTCTAATAACATCGAACCGAAAGACTAACACGTTACATTATTATATGGTCATCCTAGACGATTACAATGTTCGGCAATATTGTGGAGGTTATAATGAGTAATATTTCCGTCACAGACCAAATAGTTCTATCTGCCACCATATTGGCGCTGTAGTCGATATAAATTTTTGAACTTTTTATACAGAGGTCGTACACGATTGAAATGTTCGGCAAAGTTGTAGAGGTTTTTATGGCGATTAATTCCGTCGAAGACACAATAGTTCTATCTCCCACCACTTCGGCGCCGTATTCAATAACAATTTGACGGAACATTACATTACAAAATACCTTATTATATGGACGTCCTAGACGATTACAATGTTCGGCAATATTGTGGAAGTTATAATGAGGAATATTTCCGTCGAAGACCAAATAGTTCTATCTGCCACCGTATTGGCGCTGTGGTTGATACAAATTTTTTAACTTTTATTTGGAAAAAATCATGGAACGCACACTCTGTAATGCGGCGTGTCACATCAGTGTAAGATGACTAACAATCGCGTCGTTTCTCTGCATAAGGCTGGCGCATACGAATATTGCATAGCGGAAAGCGGTCAGCGCATACATACATACATTAACGGGCACACGCGTTGCGTGCCTCTGTAAGCATGTGCTTGAAAGCACATAATGCACTGAAACATAGTAAGAGGTAGGGAAAACATGGTGTTCAGAACTACTGAACATGTTTAATCATGATCGCATGCATACAGGCACAGAACAAAGATAAAACAGATTGTACCATGGATCTCACACACATGAACGCAATGGAGAAATATTAAGCAACACGATCTCATACATACATCGCTGAATAAAACCAAGAGAAGCGAATGGTGTTCAAAAGGAAAGAGAAGAGAAATAAACTGTGCATATGCAGCTGGTATTCATTCGTCAGGAAACCTTCAACAGAAGCAGTTCATATTAGATTCATTCGTCAGGAAACCTTCAACAGAAGCAGTTCATATTAGATTCATTCATCACGAAACATTCAACGGAAGCAATTCATATTAGATTCATTCAAGTTGGCATTTTATCAATAAATCAATACAAGTCAAAGTTATTAATTGTTCTACCCCAAACACATGGGAAGAAAATTGTCCCTGGGAAGAGTGTTTATGAAGTTAAACAAGAAGTCGTGTTTTGTACCTCGATTTATATTGAGTTTCGTTACAGTTTTATTGATTTATATACATTTCATTAAGTTATATCAGAGTTTAAGCATCTACAATTGCGAAAAGACAAATAATTGACACCATAACGAAGAACACACAAAAAATTAGAAAAATCAGCGAATATTACAGGTGGACAGAATAAACCGACTACTGCTGAGAGACAGCCAGCAGCGGAAAACTGCCGGCAGTTACTCGAAACAAAACATTGCTTCTTACTACGGCTACAATGACTCCGGGTAAGAAACGTTTGCGAGTCGACAATTCTGCTCAACCACAACACGCTGACAATGCTTCCACGAGAACGCCTATGACTATTGCAGAGCGGACGCGGGCACGTAGGGTTAGGCCACTTGCACAACAAGCGGAACAAAAGCAACTCGCTGACCAGGCTTCGACGAGTACGGCTATGACTGGTGCAGAACGGACGCGGGCATGTAGGGCTAGGCAACTTGCACAACAAGCGGAACAGAACCAACTCGCTGACAAAGCTTTAACGAGTACGGCTATGACTGGTGCAAAACGGATGCGGGTGTGTGGAACTAGGCAATTTGCTCAACAAGCGGAACAAAAGCAACTCGCTGACAAGGTTTCGGCGAGTAGGGCTTCGACGAGTACAGATGTGATTGGTACAGAGCGGACGGTGGTATATAGAGCTAGGCAACTTTCACAACAAGGGGAACAAAACCAATTCGCGGACAAGGCTTCGACGAGTACGGCTATGACTGGTGCAGAACGGATGCGGGCATGTAGGGCTAGGCAACTTGCTCAACAAGCGGAACAAATGGAACTCGCTGACAAAGCTTCGACGGGTACGGCTATGACTGGTTCAGCACGGATGCGGGCATGTAGGATCAGGCAATTTGCTCAACAAGCGGAACAAAGGCAACTCGCTGACAAGGCTTCGGCGAGTAGGTCTTCGACGAGTACGGATATGATTGGTACAGAACGGACGCGGACATATAGGACTAGGCAACTTGCACCACAAGGACAACAAAATCAACTCGCTAACAATGCTTCGACGGGTACGGCTTCCACAAGTACGGCTATGACCGGTGCAGAACGGAAACGGCCATCCAGGGCTAGGCAACTTGTACTACAAGCGGAACAAAATCAAGCCATCACCGTGCCGACATACAACGGGTTTGATCAACATAAATCGGCTCATAATGCATTCGATAAATATTTTAAAAGAAATACGTTCGGTCACGCATGCTCCGTTTGTGATAGATTATGGTTCAAAGGAGACTTGGCAAAACCAAAGCCGAAACATCACGAAATCTTACGAACAATAATTCCACACATGGATATTGATAATATTGGATGACATGAGCGAAAACATAGACATTGAAGGAAGCTTAACTGCACAACAGCAAACATGACTATGGAACGAGGAAAAATTTCTAAGAATAGCGCCTGGAGAAAACAACGTTCCACAAAGTTTGTTATTTGATGAACATGCAGAGGAACTTTCCTTTCCTGGTATATATATAGGGCAATTTCGAATATTTAGAGAGGGTGTGAGGGTTACACCGTTTATGATGGCAACCAGTGAACTGAGGCGCTGCGACAGGCGTGAGGTGACTCCTCAACATTTGCTATACATGGCTATGAAGATCATGCGATTGCGTGTGCGTGACGCTCTTACTGTGGCTTTTAAACACGTTGGCAGAAATACCAACATTACACGACGACAAATACAATCTGAAGAGTATATTAACAATTGCATTGAAAGAAACCTCGCATTCCTTCGGAAATACCAAATTGCACTTGGTACTGGGCTGAAAGGAAAAGGGATCTCTTCACTATGATAAGACAGCTAGGAAAGCCAACCTTATTCCTAACTTTGAGCGCAAATGAAATTGGATGGACTAGCTTACTACAACTGTTATATAAATTGAAGAATAACGGAGCAGACATTTCGGAAGACGACGCGGCTCAACTTGATTTCATCGCAAAAAGTACGCTCATGAATGAGGATGCAGTTACTTGCGCTATTTACTTTAATAAGTTGGTCAATATCTTATTGACAATTTTGCAATCGAAGAAATCGTCGCCGTTTGGAAAGTATCGCGTAATGCATTACTTCAAGCGCATTGAATTTCAACACCGTGGTAGTCCGCACGCGCACATTATATTATGGTTGGAAAATGCTCCATTGGATGCACTAGGTGTAAATTATCAAGATACGGTAAAACTGATTGACACCTTAATCTCGGTGTCATCAACACAAGCTTCTGGCAATATCAAATTACAAACACATAAGCATACATTTACTTGCTACAAAAAAATTGTTGCTAATAGGCAACAAAAATGCAGATTTGAAGCACCCTTCATGCCTTGTCGGAAAACAGCTATATTAACACCCATGCCAAAAGCAGACGTGGGATTTGCACGAGGTGCACAAAGATACAAAGACCTCAGAGTGGCTTTGGAGAATGATGACTATCCAGACATTGACACTTTCTACGAGAGAAACAATGTTATTGACGATGAAGACTATCTCAATATACTTCGGGCTGGAATAACTAGACCAAGAGTATTCTACAAACGTACACCGACAGAAAAGTGGCACAATCCTTTTAATCCTTTCCTACTCAATATTGTAAAGTCCAACATGGACATCCAATTTATAACTGAAGAATACTCCTGTGCAGCTTACGTTGTGGAGTATGTTAATAAAACAAACAGGGGTATCAGTAATTTGCAGCGACAAATTATAGAAATTATGGACGAACATCCAGAGTTCGACATCGTTGAAATTACAAGGAAAATGAGTGTGGACATGCTCAACTGTGTCGAAATGACTAGTCAAGAAGCAGTGTGGTACTTATTACGTGAGCCTATATCGAAAAGTTCGGTCGTTGCAGTTTACATTCCGACGGTTTGGCCTATAGAACGACAACGAATCAGAAAAACTCAAGCAGAGTTACATGAAATAGATGGTGGCGACGATTCGACTAATATTTGGAAAGACAATTGGTTTGATAAATACGAATGAAGACCTCAAGACATGGAAAATATCACACTGGCATAGTTTGTTTCGAAATATACGAAAACTAACGAGGGGACTTACAATGAACGCAAATATCCGCGTATAATTCGGTATCGGAATTATGATATGGCCAAGGACTGCAATGACTACAAACGGGAAATGGTGACTTTACATATTTCATTTAGAAATGAAGAACGAGACATTCTAGCTGATATGAAGTTCATAGGCATTTATAACGATAATCAAGACATAATTTTACAACGATGCAAAGACTTTCAATCAAACTTGGATATCGAGAAAACAATCGAGATTTACCGACAATTGTGTCGCGAAGATGGAAATACGGGCGACCAAGACACACCACACGTAGTCAATCGACATCCAGAACCTAATCCCTTCGAACACTTGTACAACAATCCATTCCGACGTTAACAGTGACCTTCTGTTTGCAACATTGAATAAGCTGGGTGCCATTGCAAAGAAGAAGGAGAATGTTAGGCCACATGAAGAATTCTGTCAACTAATGAGAAAAACAAACGAAAAACAACAAAGATTTCTGCTCCACGTTATCTCAAACCTCTTGTCCACAAATCGATCACCGCTACAAATATTCTTCACGGGAGCAGCTGGATGTAGTAAAACTTTTGTCATCCAACTTCTCATGGAAATTTATAATCGATTCACTAACAATGATTCCTACTGTAATGCATACATAACTTGCGCGTCCACTGGAAAAGCTGCTGTGGCCATAGACGGAACAACTGCATTCCAAACTACTTCCGCTGTCGATTGAAGTTGCTCAGCAATATAGGACACTTTTCAAATATGTGCAAGTCTTAATTATTGATGAGATTAGTATGATAAGTGCTGAACTCTTGTCCAAAATCGACTCCAGGCTTAAACAAATCACTGGCAATTTTGAAACAAACTTTGGGGGACTGGATATCATTTTAATTGGTGACCTACGCCAACTGCCACCTGTACGAGCTACACCAATCTACAAGCAGATAAAACAGCGGTTGGTGGGTCCAATTTTATGGCGGGGATTAAAATTTTATGAATTGATTCAGGTAATGAGGCAGTCCAATGAATCCTTCGCCTCTATACTAACTAAAATTGGAAATGGCACTGTACTGGACAATCAAGAATTGCAAATCATCGAAGCGCGATTCTTTACCAAAGAAGAAGCTGATCAACAATGTCCGCATGGAATACGTCTATTTTTAACAAACAACTCCGTCACAGAGTACAACAACACACTGTTAAACAATGCAATTGACAAAATTACTTCTACAGCAACTGACGTCTACATTGGTTGTCATAACGCCGAACAGCAAACCTTCGTCAAGCAAAAATTACATAAAATGTCTGTAATAGATACTGCCGGATTACCATATGAAGTTATATTTGTCATTAATAAATCATATATTATTACAACAAATATCGACGTATCTGAAACGAAATCATTTCCCTTTAGTGTCAGCTTGTGCAATTACTATACATAAATCACAGGGAGGCACGTTCAATGAGATAGTATATGAGTATGATAAAACACATTCGCAACAGCTACTATACGTGGCTTTATCAAGAGTGACAAATATCCAGGGACTGTACATCGTATCGCGGCAGCATGACTCTACGTTTCATCACGGGCGACGCGCTGCGACATCAATGATCTCTTTGCAAGATGAATTTCGCAGGTTATCTCTTAATCGACTACAGACAATTGATACATTGATGATAGACTTTATCACCAGAAGAAGGATTATCGATGTTCTCTTTCAACTGTCAGAGTATACGTGCTCACGCCGCTGATCTCACCGGCGCTGTTGGTCAACGGGCTTCTGTCTTGCTTCTATCGGAGACTTGGCTAAGCAATGACGCTAATATTGATGTCCCTAACTTCAATTGCGTTGTCCATTTCAAACGTCCCAATGTTAGAGCGGGAGGAGTTGCAGTTTATCACAACGTTAATGACACGGCAAACATTCTCACACCCAATATGGACTTACGGTTTGATCAAACCCAAATTTTCAATATCAACAACACTGCCATCGGGGAATTATGTGCTGCTCAATGCATAACGGAGGACAAAAAAACTATTATGATGGTTGTTATTTACATTTCACCGAATCAAACAATTAACAACATCATCAAATTCATCCACCAAATACTACTCCCGTACACGGTTCAAGGTGCTGCACTCCTGCAATCAGATTCAGACAAAATTCTGATGGTACTCAGCGGAGACTTCAACGCAAATTTTGCATCAGAGCAAGCAAAACCGTTGATTGCGTTTTTGGAAGACGCATTTCATCTACGGGTGAACAACGAACCCACAGAAGCCACTACAAACTCAGGAACTACCCTCGATGCAGTCTTCACGAGATATCTTGAGAACTTTCAATCAAAAATTTTCATATCATACTTCAGTTACCACAAACCTATTCTGTCATTATATGAGTCCACACAAATGGAAACTGAATAAAACTAGACGTTATCTGATTTAAATGTTGTTTTTCTTTCATATTATGTCGACAAAAAAGTTAGTGTATGCTTTACAAGGCAACTTCCAAATTTACACTCGAAAACATATACATCCTACTTCAGTTAATACAAACCCATTGTATCTTTACATGAGCCGCCGATAATGAAAACATATTAATATTCAAATACTGCAACCATAAAAAAAGCGTCTATGGCTACGTTTACACCGAGACTTAAAAAGAGACTTAAGTGCTTAGGTCGACCTAAATATGACGGTGTAAACACGCCCAAAGTAACTTAGGTTAGGTCACTTAAATTGCAGACTTACCTTAAATTTAAATCGACTTAAGAACTTTTGACAGATAACAGCTGATTTCTTGATATCCAAGTTCTATAAATTTTCACATATGACGTTGTTTTAAACTTAGGTCTAGTACGGTGTAAACACGTCTGACCCAAACCTAACTTTTAGTTAGGTGACCTAAAAATTTGTCGGTGTAAACGTAGCCTATTTCACTTCTACAGTGTGGTCAAAAGCACACTTCCTTTTTTTTTTTTAAAGGTATGTACCATGTGGCCTGAAAACTTCGTATCGTTTTAAAGAAAAACACATTTTTTAACAAAACTGGATTTTATTATTCAACATAGTTGCATTCGAGGGTGAAACACCGATTATAGCGATCTTCCAAATTTTCTATACCATTTTTGTAATACGATTTGTCTTTTGCTTGAAAATAGGCCTCAGTTGCGCCGATTACCTCTTCATCGGTGCTAAATATCTTTCCAGCAAGCATTCTCTTGAGGTCTGAAAACAGGAAAATGTCGCTTTAGGCCAAATCTGGCGAATACGGTGGATGTTCTAACAATTCGTACTTTAATTCCATGATTTTTTCAATGGTTTTTTGACCTTTGTGAGCTGTTGCATTGTCTTGGTCAAAAATGTCTTTTTCTTCTTTAAACCAGGTCTTTTCTCACGAATTTTTACATCCAATCCACAAAATACACTTTATCCTTTCGAAATACTCCAAATGTTGTTGAGAAAGTTGCATTTGAATGTGTTTTTGTTCCATTTTTCGGAAATGCGGCATGCACTTTTCACAGAGCTTTCGCATACCCAAACATTCATGAACGATATGTCTAACACGTTCCTTTGATATCTTTAGAGTGTCAGCTATCTCGATCAACTTCACTTTACGGTCCTCCAAAATTATTTTGTGGATTTTTTTGATGTTTTCGTCCGTAACAGCCTCTTTTGGACGTCCACTGCGTTCATCGTCTTCGGTGCTCATATGGCCTGTACGGAACTTAACAAACCACTTACAAATGGTTGCTTCGCCTGGCACAGAGTCCGGATAACATTCATCAAGCCACTTTTTGGTATCAGCAGCATTTTTTTTTCATCAAAACACAGTGTTTCATTAACACACGAAATTCCTTTTTATCCATTTTTTTCAAAATAACAAAAGTTGCTTCACTCAAAATGCTATATCTCACAAACTAATAGTCTGACAGCTGTCAAATTTATACACGTATCTTTTGAAGGTTGGTACTAACGAAAAATTATATGGATTTAATTCTAGTGGCGCCCTCTCATAGAAACGATACGAACTTTTCAGCCCACCTGTTACATAATAAAATTACAATTTCTTTATAATATTTTAATCATAAGGCACGTTACAGTCTTATTTTTAATTAACATACGTTTAAATAGTAAGACATATGCACAACATTGCTACAAAAATTAGTTAATTACTGATGTCAAATGTAGATAAATATGAAGATGCTGTTTCTGTCGAATTCAGCGATGGAGTGTCTTGTAGTTTATAACTTGATTTTTGCATGGAATTCATAATTGGACAGGATATCTCAACTGCTTGAGATTGGCTGTTAGATAATTCACTATATCCTGTAGAATTGGGATTACTACGATGTAATGATGGACTAGGAACTGGAGAATTAAATGAACAAGCCCGAGACGAAGGACTACTTGACCGGGAGCAAATTTTATCAAATCGAGTTGTTGTTGGAGTCATGACTCTATGTGATACTGTTAAATTTCCAATTTCAGCTTCGAACAAAGTATCGTTAATAAGTCTTTCAGCCAATAATCGTTGTGTTTTATCCAAGTCTCGAAGTTTCAGTGCTACCCCTTTTCCAAAATTGTCGTAACGATCATCTCGATGCTCTGGACGTTTAAAGTGATTTTGAACGGATAACAAAACATCGTTTGTTAGATCTACTTCAGACTTTCTTTTTCGTGGTCTTGTAGATTGAGATGTTGTACAAGTAGCGTCAGTAGCAGCAGTAATCGTAGAAGTAGGACTTCTGAAAACAGGGATAGGTAGATTTTCAGAATCTTCATCAGAATGTATTCCATCCGTTTGTGATTCTAATGTTGTATCCGATAATCCTTCGATGTTAATTTGAAACAGAATTTTTTTTATTTCAGTTTCCACGAACAGTCAGTGAATGGAAAAAAATATCGATGTTATTTGAAGAAAAATGGAACTTTCCACATCTACTTGGAGCATTAGATGGGAAACATGTGGCTATTACTGCACCAAAGGGAAGTGGATCTAAGTTCTATAACTATAAAAAACACCACAGCATGGTTTTAATGGCTATAGTTGATGCACAATAAAACATTTTGTGTGACTTTGGAACGAACGGACGAGTTTCGGATGGAGGCGTATTGCAAAATACAAAATTCTTCCAAATGCTACCAAGCAATGAGCTGAACATTCCAGATGAAGAACTTATCACAAAAAGTTCAAGACGTTCACCTTAAATTTTTATTGCCGATGACGGATTTCCATTAAGATAAGATATTATGAAACCGTTCAGACAAGCCGATTTGACGTCTCCTGAGAAAACAATATACAACTATCGCCTTTCACGAGCAAGAAGAATTGTGGAGAACGCTTTTGGAATTTTGGCTACGCGGTTTCGAACTTTTCACACTAACATTAATGTACATCCAAAAAGAATTGAATCAATCGTCATGGCATGTTGTGTATTGCATAATTACTTAATCAAAAAAGTGCCGAGCTCTTACGCAGCAACAGATTGTTTTGATCGCGAACAACTAGATAGTGGATTTACCATTAGAGGATATGAAGTAATTCTACCATGGAACCCTTAGATCGAAAAAATCCGGGAAATACAGCCAAAACACCAAAAATAATCAGAGAAGAATTTATGAACTATTTTAATAATGAAGGCTGTGTGGCAAAATTACTGTTAAGCCAACTGGCTTTAACAACTAATTTTAATTATTATTTGTTATTTATAATTAGTTTCATTTTTGTTCTTTAATTTGTTGTTTTCAAATGTACCGCCAATTTTGTTTAGTAACTCATAATGCAACGATTGTTCTGGCAATACCAATCGTTCCATTATGACTTTACCTAAAAATTGTTTCTTTTTTACCGTTGGCGATACAATTATAGTTAGTCTTTCTTTTCGAGTCATACACTATTGTTCGCAACTATTGTTCGCAAGTAACCACATAAATTCCATTCAAATACAAATTTTAAATTACAAAAAATATAAGTTTTTTTTTATTTTCTTCCTAAAAAATATTAAATCGGGGCATAAACTAATGTCCCTTAACATTTGGCGACCGTGACAGGACTTTCGTACTTTGTAATTTTGGACAATTTGATTTGATTTGGCATTTGGTGGTTTTGTGGAAACATACGAAAAATAATTTGCACCTATCGTCACATTAGTTACTGTGAATCATCGAATATAATCTTAATCGGAGATTATTTTGGTAATTATAATACATACTTTTCGAAAACTCTTTCTCGTCGTTTTTTTGCATATTATAATAGTTCGTGAAAATTTCTTTGAGTTGCGGTGCAAAAACAGTTATTTCGTCGGGTGATTAAATTTTGGAAAAATACCGGTAAAAAAAAACCGTAGTAAATTAGTGGCCAAATCTAACAAAGAACTTTAATTTTGTATAACAAAAAACTTAAAAGTTTTTTAATAATTGTAAATAATTTGCACATATCGTCACATCAGTTACTGTGAATCATCGAATATAATCTTAATCGGAGATTATTTTGGTAATTATAATACATACTTTTCGAAAACTCTTTCTCGTCGTTTTTTTGCATATTATAATAGTTCGTGAAAATTTCTTTGAGTTGCGGTGCAAAAACAGTTATTTCGTCGGGTGATTAAATTTTGGAAAAATACCGGTAAAAAAAAACCGTAGTAAATTAGTGGCCAAATCTAACAAAGAACTTTAATTTTGTATAACAAAAAACTTAAAAGTTTTTTAATAATTGTAAATAATTTGCACATATCGTCACATCAGTTACTGTGAATCATCGAATATAATCTTAATCGGAGATTATTTTGGTAATTATAATACATACTTTTCGAAAACTCTTTCTCGTCGTTTTTTTTGCATATTATAATAGTTCGTGAAAATTTCTTTGAGTTGCGGTGCAAAAACAGTTATTTCGTCGGGTGATTAAATTTTGGAAAAATACCGGTAAAAAAAAAAAACCGTAGTAAATTAGTGGCCAAATTTAACAAAGAACTTTAATTTTGTATAACAAAAAACTTAAAAGTTTTTTAATAATTGTAAATAATTTGCACATATCGTCACATCAGTTACTTTGAATCATCGAATATAATCTTAATCGGAGATTATTTTGGTAATTATAATATATACTTTTCGAAAACTCTTTCTCGTCGTTTCTTTGCATATTATAATCTTAATCGGAGATTATTTTGGTAATTATAACATATACTTTTCGAAAACTCTTTCTCGTCGTTTCTTTGCATATTATAATATTTCGTGAAAATTCCTTCGAGTAACGGTGCAAAAACAGTTATTTCGTCGGGTTATTAAATTTTGGACAAAAACCGGTAAAACAAACCGTAGTAAATTCGTGGCAAAATTTAACAAAGAAATTTAAATTTGTGTAACAAAAAACTTAAAAAATATTTCATTGTCTTCAACAAGCCGTTTATTGTTGAATATATTTTCGTTTATCGTTTGGAGCAATGCTCGAGATTATACACGAAAAATAGTAAGAAGCTGTCTTAACTGTTTCCGTTATCGACCGAAATTGCTTCATCAAATCATGGGTAACCTACCTGCCGATCGTGTCAATATATCGTCGCCTTTTTCAATAGCAGGCGTAGATTTTTGCGGTCCAATTTGGACTAGCCATGGAGTCAGAGGCAAACGTCATTACAAATCATATATCGCAGTATTTATTTGTTTCGTTTCAAAAGGAGTTCATCTTGAAGTGGTATCGGATTTGTCAGCAAACGCTTTCATCGCATCAACACAAAGATTCTTCGGAATCTCAAAACCGCAAATCATTAACAGTAACAGTTGTTAACACTAATTGTATGTTATGTGCAAGTGCCAGCCATAAAATCAGCCATAATCAGTTGTCAGTATTGGATCGATTTTCTGAAGTTAAGAAATTATCGTTGTGCATAAATTGTCTCAGGTCGGGTCATACTGTCAAACATTGTAAATCATCTAAATGTCGAGTATGTCAAAAGTCACATCATACACTTTTACATCGCTATACTACTGATCGTAATCAACCGTCACCACTTAGTTCATCATCAGCAGCAGTAGCGCCGATTGATATTGCCTCAATTAATTCAAATTTAACTGTGCATGCTGCATCAAAA
Organism: Xylophagus ater; assembly: GCA_963422695.1. Taxonomy (NCBI): domain Eukaryota; kingdom Metazoa; phylum Arthropoda; class Insecta; order Diptera; family Xylophagidae; genus Xylophagus; species Xylophagus ater. The sequence goes on along the minus strand of OY730482.1, from coordinate 26,206,953 downwards.
AATGATCATGTGTTTCTGGCAACTGCAATAATAGAAATAAAGGATCGTATCAGATACGCTTTAATCGCAGACGTGTCTAAAATGTATCGACAAATCTTAGTATATCCAGAGGACAGACACTTTCAATACATTATTTGGAGAGAATGCAAAGATCATCCTCTCCAGTTATTTCGTTTAAAAACAATTACTTATGGAACTGTGTCAGCACCATACTTGGCAACAAGATGTTTGAATTATTTGGGAACCTACCACAGATGACTTCAGATTCAATTATCAAAGTAATTTTATCAAATCGTCAAAAACGTCCAAAAGATCTGTACTATCAGATTTAGCACGTCTGTTTGATCCTCTAGGATTAATAAATCCTGTCGTTGTAATTGCAAAATTGTTCATGCAAGAGCTTTGGCTGCTCAAACTATCATGGGATGAATCGCTTCCAGTTGAGCATCACGAACGGTGGTGTAAATTCAAAGAAAACCTTAAAGGTTTAAACAATATTCGAATTGCTAGATTTGTTTTAACTACACAAGACGCTGCCCGTATTGAAATACATGGATTTTCAGATGCATCCAGTAGATCGTCAGAATACATTACATCACTACAGAAACGTTTGAAATGGCAAACATCCTCGTCAAGTCTTCTAATCGGGAAACTGGTACTAATTCACGAAGACAACCTACCGCCACAAAAATGGTTACTTGGACGAATCATAGATATTAATCCTGGCAAAGACTCAAAGGTTCGAGTCGCAGACGTCAAGACCAAAACAGGTGTTCTCCGTCGATCTATTCACAAGCTTGCGATGTTGCCGGCAGACGAAGAAGTTGAGAGTATTTCGTAGAATCTCTCAAGGTGGGCGGCATGTTAAGCCAACTGGCTTTAACAACTAATTTTAATTATTATTTGTTATTTATAATTAGTTTCATTTTTGTTCTTTAATTTGTTGTTTTCAAATGTACCGCCAATTTTGTTTAGTAACTCATAATGCAACGATTGTTCTGGCAATACCAATCGTTCCATTATGACTTTACCTAAAAATTGTTTCTTTTTTACCGTTGGCGATACAATTATAGTTAGTCTTTCTTTTCGAGTCATACACTATTGTTCGCAACTATTGTTCGCAAGTAACCACATAAATTCCATTCAAATACAAATTTTAAATTACAAAAAATATAAGTTTTTTTTTATTTTCTTCCTAAAAAATATTAAATCGGGGCATAAACTAATGTCCCTTAACAATTACTGTATTTGATTAATAAACTATGAAATATAACCTATTATTATTGATTTTTTATTTACTAACCTCATTATCAGTGTTCAAATCGGAGCGTGATTTCCTTGATACATCTTGATCTTTTAAAAATGACATTAAGAAAAAATACCACAATTTTGGTTCATAAATATCTTCCAAACCTGATCCAGATTTTGACGCTGTCGCCTTTTTTAGTTCCCTTTTAAATGCATATCGTAAATTATTTTTTTTTGTTACAGATTCCTTATTTGCATTAGGTTCTATTTCTTCTAATTTGGAAATTAATTTTGCATAAGCAGCATCTTTTTTGCCACGATCATGATAATCTTTTTCTTTGATTTTCCAGAGATAAGGTTCGGAACGATAAATTTCAATAAATTCTTCCGTCCACTCACGTTGTTTGTTTGCCATATGATAAACGGTGACACGAATTGGAAAGAAGTTGACACAAGCGACGCTGTAGCAAAACTAAAATAAAAACTGTATACAGTTTTTGCCTACACATACTACGATTTTTCTGTTCAGACAAATCTGTACAATTTTGTCAATAGATATTTTCATTTTACTTCCGACCGTCTGAACAGACCAAAAATTGTACAGTTTTTGCCTCCACACTATACGATTTGTCTGTTCAGATTTGTCTGTACAGATAAATCACACAGATTTGTCTGAAAGTGTGTAGGCTGAACCGCAGAACGATTTATCTGACAGACAAATCGCACAGATTTATCTGAAGGTGTGTAGCTGGCTTTAAAGTTCTATCAAAAGAGGATTAATCTACATTTCGTATTTTCGTGGAGATTTCATTTTGAATACTTATGTGACGCATACAAATAATACGAGAAATAAATGCTTAGGTTCCTTGACTGGGTGTATGCTGCTATGCATTTCTAAGGCCTAAAATACAACAAGCAGTTTGCACGTATTCAAATTTACTGTCCATCGGGGCAGTAAGTATCGGTAAGTATCCTTCAAAGTGTAACCTCAGTATAATAAACGTACAGTAATTTGACTGGGAAATGAAGAGAAATTAGACGCGATCTTCCCAATACTTCCTTTGAGAATGACAGAAACAAAAAATTGCGCACAAAATAAGGAAAGAAAATTAAAATTTTCCATTAGAAAGAAAGAAGTAAACTATAAACTAAATATATTCTATTTTCCCACGTGCCTCCTATAAGATAATTGGAGCAAGGGAGAGCATGGATAGTCTTATAATAGTATTATGCGTTTTGGACTAAAGAAAGAATGAAACAAAGAATGCAATCGGAATTTTTTTTGGCCAATTTTTGACAATAAACACCACGTGCGTTTGAAGCGCAAAATTTTTTGGCCAAAGTTTTTACCTATACAAATAAGGTGGGCCAAAGTTTTTTCAAGGGTTGGTGCCTGTCTGAATAAGCCCTCCTGACTATTATTGATAAGCACGTGGTTTCTTTGTAAGCAACGTTCCCTCTAATCTGGGCTCGCGAGCGGCCGCCCAGGTATTAATTGACAATAGCCCAGTCATCATTTTTATTCGCCCACAAGAAATATCGCAAAAACTTCCTTTTTGTGAAAATAGTTTGAAAATTTTTCACCATTTTCATTGCGTAAACGCACACATTTTATAAATACGTGTAGATTTACACACTGAAGTCATATTCATGGCTGCTGGGTTGTTTCTTTTTTATGCCCTAGCTAGTAATATTGAAATTATATGTCAATTGGCATTTCTTTTGATTGGCTTTTTTGTTAAATTTTGTCCGACTTTCTTAAATTTAAAAGGGTTGCCCACATTGTACTTTATACCGCCCATGGATTTTAAATATTAGAGGGAACGTTGTTTGTAAGTAGTAGAATTTTTTTTATTTTATATACATATTTCAGTAATTGGAAAACATCATTGCAAGTAGAAGAAACTTTTTTTGATTTCAATAATTAGAAAACAGCATAACATAAAATTTCAAACTTGAAAATCGGAAAAAATGCGCATAATACTTGAAAATTGTCAAAAAAATTCGCATAATATCAATATTTTTAAGCTTTTAATTAAACATGCAATTAATTCAAAATATTTCAAATATTTGTACATTTTGCATATTCGAAAACAGAAACCGGCGTTTTTATTAAAGTTTTGAATTGAAGAAACAATAAGTTCACTTTAAAATGTTTTAAATACATATTTAATGAATAAAGAATCCTTAAATCGCATAAATTCGTTTCTTTATTACCGCTATAATTATTTTACAAGAAAAATCATTTCAGGTTATTTTTTATTCTAACTGGAAAATTACATTAAAAATTACAAATTAAATATTTTGAGGAAAAAATTTAAGTTATTTTTGCTGCTGGAAATTTCTATTTCTATTAAATTATTTAAAATAATAAAAAATTGAAAAGAATATTATTTCAAAAAACATATGCTCTCTTAACTTTTTCAAGCGCCAATAATTGGGAAACATTTTTCTAAGAATACCTATTCAATTCTTACGCTACGTCTCCATCAAAGTGTAACTAATAATAAAGTCGCGAAACTTCCTATCCTTACCGTACCGCCGTTTTTGAAATTTTGCCTGTTCTTTTTAAAACAATTTTCTATCCACTGCTGGCATAGATAGCTACATATTGTACGTATGGGTGAAAGAGAAATATAATCTAAGCACAGAAGCACGTGTCGAAATTTATATGCCAATGCACAAATGCATGAAGAAAGATAAGGTTTTTAAGATTCTTTTATGTGTTTTTGCTTTTTCTGGCTACTTCGCTAGCTTTCCTCACTTTATTATTAGTTACACTTTGGTCTCCATTTTCGAGTTTTCATCGCAGAGATTTTTGATTGACCAATCAGAGCTCGAGTTGACGGCGAGAAATAATTGCAGAGATAAATCTCGTGAAATCTTGCAGTACTGAAATTTCAGTAAATTTTTTTGACATTTGTGAATTCAAGATGGTGGAACACAAGCTTAGTCGGCAAGACATTGTGAAATTTATTGCATTTTATAGAGAAAATGAGTGTTTGTGGAACCTAAACAGCAACTTTTTTAGGATGGAATGTATAGTACAAAGATGCCATAATAACGTGTGATTCAAACCTTACTTTTTTTTCAATAGGGTTTTTTTGACAGATCACGCGTGACTAGTGTCATTCTGATTTGTCATTTTTGTTCAGTATTGTATGGCAATTCACCATGTCAAGACTTACATCTGAGCAACGTTTGCTGAATGGGCGCTTGAACGCATCGAAGAAAATCCGGAATTTTCAAGCCAAATTTTGTTCAGTGATGAGGCTCATTTCTGGCTTAATGGCTACGTTAATAAGCAAAATTGCCGTATTTGGGATGATGAGCATCCACAAGAGTTTCAAGAGCTACCATTACATCCATTGAAAACAACAGTTTGGTGTGGTTTATGGGCCGGGGGCATCATCGGTCCGTATTTCTTCAAAAATGCGGCCGGCGGCCACGTTACCGTCAATGGTGAGCGCTATCGTGCCACGATAACGGACTTTTTGGTACCTGAAATTGAAGCCCGTGGTCTCGACAATATTTGGTTTCAACAAGACGGTGCTACGAGCCATACAACCCGTGTTACAATGGATTTATTGCAAAATCATTTCGGTTAGCAATTAATTTCACGTTTGACCCAGTGAATTGGCCACCAAGATCGTGCGATATCACACCTTTGGACTTTTTTCTTTGGGGCTATGTAAAGTCAAAAGTCAGTGACAATTGAAGCATTGGAAGCGAAAATTACACGTGTCATTCATGAGATTCCGGTCGAAATGCTTGAGAGAGTGATCGAAAATTGGACCGCCAGACTGGCCGAGCTGAAACGTAGTGCCGGCCAACATTTGAAGGAAATTATTTTCAAACATTAATTGCCATACTATGTGCTTAAAGTTGATAATAAAGATTTGATATTTGCATTCAATTCTAAGTGTTTTATTTTTATTTAAAAAAAAAAGTAAAGAATGAATCACGCTATACATATAAGGATGGTTCATTTTTGCATTTTTTCAAGTTTCCGAGTTGTAATAATCGGTAAGAAATACATTTTTTTAATATAGACCATTGCCATTTTTGCAACATCAAAAATCGTGTGTAACGGTAATTTTTCAAAAACTTATTATTTGGAGTAAAAGTGAATTTAACAAATGACAGTGCGAAGTTAATTTAATATGTTAAATAAAATAAAATAGTGTATACTAATTAATTGTGGAATGGTCTATTAAGAAGTTGTATTGTATTGCTTATATTTTTAATGTTTTTGACCGCTAATTTATTTACTTTTTTAGTGCCAATTTATGGCTAAGTAGCATTAATAGAATGGATCTTTGGTCTTTGGTTGTTGAAAAGCATATTGACAAACAATTATATGAATTGTTATGTCAAGTACAACCAATAAAATGTTGCCCCAATTTAGAAATTGAGTTTTTGCTTCATCTTTTTATTAGAGTTCGGATTTATTTCACCCTCAAGTTTTATAATCAATCTGCTCGGAAACCTGGCTTTAGACATTAACTGTTATCAGTTAAGTCACTCTAGCTTTATAGAAAACATTTCATGTATAAGTTAACTTCCGCAATATGATGCAGATTATATTTAAACATTTTTTGTTAAAATATTATTTTCCCATTTCCATGGATTTGCCGACGATGCATTTTTGTCAAACATCAGACAAAAAACATGCAGGTAGAATTACCTGAATTTAAATAATTCAATTTTACTAATTTTAGAATTTTAGAATTTTAAGTTTAGGTTTAGTCTGATTGTAATATTCAATTTGAGAAGTTCAAATAAATAAAGTTAAAATTCAAAATTGAAAATTTCTTTTTTTTAAGTCTGCTCTTAGAAGTAACTTTAACTGGCGCCCGAGGACCGTTCGATCGATATAGTAAAAAGCTGTTTAAAAATAAAATCAGTGTAATCATTAAAAAAAAAAAATATTTGTTTTAAATCAAAATTGTGTTTTTTTACTAAAAGAAAATTACATCAGTGTAACCACAAACATTTTATTTTCAAGCAAGTTTTTAAAATAAAATTAGTGTAACCATTTACTTAAAATATTTTAAAAACAATAAAAATTAGTGCAACCAAACATTAATTGTCGTTCTTGTGGAACTAATCTATCACTTATCACATAGTGGCAAGTAAAGGGGATTGAATTCTTCACAACTACAAAGGGTTAGGAAACGAGGCCCCTGAGTCACCTCACTGAGAAAAAAAAGGAGTTGCTGAATAGAACCCTTAGATTAACCAAATCAAGGTCCCAAATATTCATCAACAGCCGCCTGACCTGTTGCTGCAGAAAGACCACAAGCGGTCCCACGTACAGGAAAAGGACAAAATTACCCGAGCACCTGTATGAAACTTCTCAAAAAAGACTCAACTATTATCCAGATGTCCGTCCTTCATCTGCTTATCTTAATGTAAGTTATTTTATAAGTATTAAAAAAAAAAAATGTAAGTGAAAAAAAGTGAATTTATGCAAACCGAAGCAAATAAAAAATAATTTACGCGAAAAGAAAAAAAAAAATTAAATATTAGTCAATAAGTAAGAAACAAAAAGGAATAAGAATTTTGCCAAAATATTGGAAAATTAAATAAAAATTAATTAAGGAAAATCATTAATACTAGCCAATTTCAAATTTCAAATTAACTCTACTTCAATAAGTTTATCAAAATTTAAAATAAAATTAAAAATAAAAAATTTAAGCACATTCAAATAAACTTGAAAAAAATAGAAAAACTGAAATTCTAGGGAAATTAGTAACTTTTTAACAGAATAAAAAAGAAAAAAATCATGGCTCAAGAAAACGTACTTAAAACAAGTAGATTAGGGTCAGTTGGTGAAGAAACCCGAAATATTAGTTCATCTGTCTCTACAAACTTTCTCAACAGTTTAGACTTAAATGGTTTAACGTTTCTTATATCAGAAATTATAAAGAGGGAAAGTAAAGAAATCTTTAAATCCATTATAAACCCAGGAACAGATATCAATAACGATGTAGATCAAACTATTGATGCGGGGCAAGACAGAAATTTGGCGGATATGGAGAAAATACCAGATATAGTAAAAAGTTTAAGAGATTTTTCAGGCCAACCCGGAGAATTTAGTTCTTGGAAAAAAAGTGTTGACAGAATATTAGGAATCTATGAACATTTAAAAGGCACACCAAAATATTATGGTATTTTGAGTGTTATTCGAAACAAAATTACTGGTTGTGCAGATATTGCATTAGAATCGTATAACACACCTCTAAATTGGGAAAAAATTGTTAAATGTCTCACTTTGCATTACGCTGATAAAAGAGATCTAGGTACATTAGAGCAGTGATTCTTAACCGGTGGGCCGCGGCCCCCTGGGGGTCCGTGAGAAGTTTGCCAGGGGTCCGCCAAATTATGCAAAATTTCCTTTAGAATATAATAAAAACAAGCTATAGTGC